>CM021101.1:802701571-802877956 GCA_007115665.2 Sequoiadendron giganteum
ATCTCACCAGATATCTTCATCCTCCATGAGTGACTTACATTATACCTTATCAACTTGCTGAAATATGTAGTTGCCCTCAGATTTATGATGAACAATCCAATAGAGATAACAAGCCCTAAGAAAATGTTGAAGGATTTTGAATGACTATAGGCTATACTATGCCCTACTACAACTAGTAAGTACCTAAAATGTCTAAACTATGTCAAATAAAATCTAAATCTACCTATGAAAAATTAAGAAACATGCAAGAGTATGAGAGTACAATAAAATGAGATTGTAAGATGTGAGGTTGCAAGATATGAAATTGCAAGATGTGCCAAATGAGACCAAAATTGCCATTTTATAGAAAATGCAATTTCGTGTAAATGGCCAAGATTAAAAGTTAACTAGCGCCCTAGAATCAATGGACAAGATTCAATATAACAACCCACAATTAGGGTTAGGGAAACATTAGGTCAGATTCAAAATGAATGGACAAGATTGATTTTTCTAAAATCAAATCAATGGTTGACAATAAATGTGATAAGAGATTTTGGGCACACAAAACAAAGCTGCTTGAGAATCAAATAATAATTTATAATTATTTGATTCAAGAAGTGATGTTGACCCTTTTGAATTAAATTAATTTAATTCAAAAGTGGTGGGGTCATGTGACAGTAAATAATTTTAATTTAAATTATTTACTCAAAGAGGGAAATTAGAAAGTGAGACTTATTTTAAATAAATACATTTTATTTAAAATGAGCAGAGTAAAAGAGGATAAATTAAATAATAAAATTATTTAATTTAGGTGGAAATTAAATAATAAAGATATTATTTAATTATAGAAGAATGTGACAAAGGGAACCTTTTAAATTAGATATAAATGATTTAATTCAAAATTCAAGAGAGTGGACCAAATTAAATAAATAAAATTTATTTAATTTAGGAGAGGAGAGGCTAATGAACAATTAAATAATTAAACATAATTATTTAATTATAGTGGAAAGTGGAAAAAATAAATAAGAATTTATTTAATTTTAGAAAGAAGAGGACTTAATTAGTGACATAATTAAATAAATAAATAAAATTATTTATTTAATAATCTGGAAGACATAATGGACAAAAACAATTAAATAAATTAAAAAATTTATTTAATTGTAAGAAGACATTAGATAATTAGTGACACATTAAATAAATAATTAAAATTTATCTATTTAATAATCATGAAGAATAAACATATGTGAATTAATTAAATAATTATGAATTATTTAATTAATAGTCGAAAGTGAGTCAAGGACATAATTAAAATGTCTTAATTATGCTAAAAGGATTAAACTAGAGCTTGTAGGCCTAGGTAATTTTTATGTTTCTACAGTATCAACCTCAAAGGTGAGTCAATTTTAAACAAGGAAGAACTAGGATGGGTTCTTGTAAACTTTGAGGGGTTCACCACCAAGAAAAATATTGGAAAAGACAAGTAAGAATTCAACTCACAAAACCTAATGATGCAAGCTAATTGAATGATGAAAACAATGAAATTATGCAATAACAAGTTAGGGTATTTGTATCTAGAAGTTCAAGAACTGCAATGAGGATTATGGAAATTCCAAGAAGCTATCCAAATGTGTTATGGAGGAATAAGAAACCCTTATAGTTGTCTTAGTCTTGCTACTATTTTTTGGGGAAAATGTGAAGTCTTTGGATGTCGGATCTAGAACTATTTTTTTTTTTTAAATGACCTAAGGAGGATTAAGATGCCTTAGGTGGTGACTTAGTCCCATTCTAAATTTCTGAAATCTCTAAATGTGGTCGTGATGTCCAAGATTTACACTTCTTTCTCCCCACATCTCAGGTTTTGAATCTTTTGAATGTGGCCTGTAGGTGAGTTTCTGTAAAGATGACAAATTTATGATGCAACTTTGCAAATTTTCACTTCAAATGATCTTCAAGTCTTCAACCTAAATCTGTAATCATAAATATACAAGAGAAGAAAAACTTGTTGATTGTTAATAAATTGGGGTTTTCCTTGGTCAAACACCTTGTTATTAATTAAACCTCGAAATGAAATGAAATGGAGGGAAATGATGAATGAACAACATGCAATGCTACAACTCACCAAAATCTTGCTATGAAGTATGCAAACTTGTGCAAAATGGTTAGCTTGAATGTAGATCTTGAATCCAATTAATGCTTGATAAATATGGACTTGAATTGTTTGCTTGAATCAAAACCCTACATCAAAAAATTTAGCTTAGAAACACACATGATGCCACAATATCCTTGATATGATGCTTGAATCTTGATTATGGCTCCTAATTCTTGATGACTTTCTCTTCAATGCTCTTGTGATCTCAATTATGCTATTAGGAATTCTCTCACAAAATACTTGTATTGAAATGAATGAATGAAACTTGTATTTATAATTATTCATGCTTAGTATCCTAAAATTATACCACAACAATATGACATATCAATCTATTAATTAAAGGAGGCCAAATCCGACTAGAAATTAAAATTAAATCTCAAAAAATGCTTAAGAAGGACTAAGACACCCTAGGTGGCATCTTAGTCCCAAGTCCTAAAAAATTAGGGCGCTAACTGCAAAAAGGGGCCCATTTAAGGTTCCATTGAAAAGGGGATCCCAAGACCTTAGGGGGACAAAGACATGCCTTAGGTGGCATCTTAGTCCCAACCTAAAAATCAAGGACACTCAACCATAATCATTAAATTATCATTTATCCATTGATGTTTTGAAGGATTTCCCATAAAATATATATAGTTTATAAGGCTTGTGGATACAAAATAGGACCAATTAAGACATAAATAAAGATAACTAAAGAAAGGTGGGCCCAAACAAGTGTGAAAATGTAAGGGTATGCATTTTCCTACACTACAACATTCAATTCCAACCCATGTGGTGCATCATTTATATTATGTTTATTTAGCTTCCTTGACTCATACACCACCACTTTCCCATCTTAAATTAATACAACTCCTACACCATCTCCTAAAGCATCTATGATCACTGTGAATTGATCATTGGGATCAGGTATAGTCAACATTGGGGTTTCCATGAGCTTCTCCTTCAGGAGTTGAAAAGCTTTCTCATACATCTCTATCTAATAAAACTTTTTCCCTTTCCTCTGAAGAGATGTGATTGGGTCTACGATTTGAGAGAATCTTTGTACATACTTCCTATAGTATCTTGCAAGTCCTATGAAGCTTCAGACTTTCATCACACTTTGAGGTGTTGGACATTACACTATTTCCTTTATCTTTTGGGATACACAAAGAATCCCTTCATTGATATTATGTAACCTAGGTAATGTACCCTATCCTAATAAATTGATCACTTGGATAGCTTTCCAAAAATATTCTTCTCTCTCAAATGTTGCAAGACTATCCTCAAATTCCAATCATGATCCTTTATGGACTTGGAATAAATTGGGATGTCATCAATGAAGATCAAGACAAAATCATCTAGAAAATACTTGAATACACCATTCATGAAATTCATAAAAGCTATTGGTGCATTGGTCAAACCAAAAGGTACCACTGTGAACTCATATTATCCATACCAAGTTTGGAAAGCAGTCTTAAGGACGTCCTCTTCTTTTATTTTCAACTAGTGATATCCAGATTTAAGGCCTATTTTAGAGAACATTGTTGCTCCCTTCATCTGATCAAATAGCTCATGAATCCTCATGAGAGGATATCTATTCCTAATGGTCACCTTATTTAACATACAATAGTCAGTAGATGCAAGGTTTCATCCTTCTTAATAAAGATAACTGGTGCACCCTTAGGAGACACACTAGGTCAAATAAGACCCTTGTTCAATAGTTCTTACAATTGAGACTATAATTCAAATAAATCAATGGTATTCATCCTATATGGGACCTTAGACTAAGGTTTAGCTCTTGGTACTATTTCAATAGAGAAATCAAATTCTTCCTTAGGGGGTAGCATTGTGAGTTCTT
The DNA here is from genome assembly GCA_007115665.2 of Sequoiadendron giganteum. Taxonomy (NCBI): domain Eukaryota; kingdom Viridiplantae; phylum Streptophyta; class Pinopsida; order Cupressales; family Cupressaceae; genus Sequoiadendron; species Sequoiadendron giganteum. The sequence goes on from CM021101.1 coordinate 802,705,534, forward strand.
CAAAAAATACATCTTGGAAATCCTTGTAAATAGGGTTCATCATCCAAATATGGCTTCATATTTTTAGGTTCACTAACATGTACTATATATATGGTGCACCCCTTCCTTTGAGCCCTCTTGAGTTGCATGGCTGAGATTTTCCTAATATTTAGTGGTCTTCGTAACTCATGTATCTCAATTAGGTTCCCATAATTGTCCAAACAACTGACCATTTCTTTCTCATAGTTCACTATGGAATTATGTTCAGTCAACCAATTTATCCACAAAATCACATCATAGGATCCTAAGGGTGTCACATATAGGTCGACTTAGGTATGAAAACTAGAAATTTTTAACTCACTATAATAGCTCGACTTGAATCCACCCACTTATCTACTTGATTTCCATATTAAACCATCCAATAATTTTCCACGTGTCCAGGTATAATGAGTAACTTAGAAATTATTCTTGGATCAAAAAAAATTTAGTGGCTCTAGTATCAATCAAAATAGAGACAAATTTTCCATATAGCTTACCCGAGAGTTGGATTGGTGAGGCTTGATATTCATCTTCTCTATCATCCATTGTCGCATGGAATTGATGTTGATTTCCTTCCTTTCATTTCCTTTGATTATTGCTCGGTTATTTCCATGTTTATCTTTATTTCCTTGTGCTTTCTCCTGATCCCTCAAGTTCTAACCATCTCGCATACCTCAAGAAATTTCCCTTCCAATTTTTCCATTTCGTTTTCCTATTGGTTTAGGAGATCTAGAATTCAGTCCAACCTCTCATTTTGACCCCCAATTAAACTTCCATTCATAGTGTTCACCATGATGGTTCATGAATGACCTATGTCATAGCCTACATTTAGAAAAACTGACACAAGTTTTCTATGTTTGATTATTTCAACACATAATACTAAGTATTATGAATTGAAATCTTAAAAATATATTCATGTTCATTCATAAAAAGGAAAAGTCATTCAAGCTCACAAATTTGAACATAGAGAAAGACTTCCTTTATTTATTATAATAATGAATTACAAAGATCTTGATTTATAAATTTTCCCCCTTACTAGGTGGGCTATTCATTATTAGATAGAGGACACTTCTCTAGGTACTCATAAAATTCTATTACAACCTTCTTGGAAGAGGAAGGATGTGCACATAGGCACTCTTTTTCCTCTTTAGTCAAAATGGGTGTTGTTGATGCAAAAGTTTGCAGGAAACAACCTTATGGGAAACTTAGCTATTGGTGGACTTATGCCCATAGCTAAGTGGCCTCTGGGGTTTTATCAAAGTTGGATCTTCATTTTTTAATGGGGGGGTGAAAACTGTAAGAAGATGAATGTAAAATAAATAAACCAAAGCTAAGGCGATGCACCAAATCATAAAGGAATTAATTAAGCACAATGTTGAAACAAAGGCTCAAACAGTAACTAGTGTTAATCAAATAGATGATTCCCAACACTGCAAATGTAAGAAAATAAAATAAAAATCATAATATAACTCATAAAACATAAGCCAACATAGAAGAGTAGCAACATGATCTACATTTTATTAAGCTGCATAAAGAATACAAAATATTGAAATAAACGTTCATATATTTCTGAAAATACAAGCACAGTTTAATGTCCTATTAAATGCATGAAAATAGAAAGGCCGAATTGACTGGCACAGTTTACAAGTTCAAGTTCAATAGAAAACACTACAGAGGCTAATTCCCAGTGCTCGGGAAAATTTAATCCCTCTAACAACAACCAATAAAATAAAGAAAACATTGCTTAAATAAGCCACTCCACCACTGGAGGAACCCAACAAGAAATATGCCTCAATGAAGCCATCAACTATCAAGATTGTCTTGAGCCAACACCAATATTAAGATCATCTAGCAGTGTGCCATCAGGTACATCGTAAAGAGACATGTGTCACACAACAGTAGAAGAAGAGAACACATGACATCAAATTGAAGACCAATGCACAAGCATCAAACCCGAGATAACGGATGCACAAATGAGCGCCATAGGTTTAAAAAACGGAGCCCAAAAAAAGGAAGGTGAGATAGCCCAAAAGAAAGATTTGATAAGAAGCCATGTGTAAAATCTCCCAACAAAAGAAATTGTAGTGTGGACCTGACTCAAAAAGAAACAAGCAGAGGCTACACATAAAACAAACCGAGCTTCAAAAAAGAAAATTGATACAACCCAAAAGAAAAATTTGATAGGATGCCACATGGCGGCTATTGAGAACATGTGAGCGATACCGAAAAAAGGTGAAGACATGAAATGAAGATAAACCGTGAAGGAAAAAGAGGTGCGTGAATAAATATTCACAATTTGGTGATGCACGAGAAAATTTTGCCTATGGAATGAAGAACCCCAAAATCTTTGGTCTCATAGATCAGTGCAAATCCTTCACAATCGCTCACAACCGAGAGAGGGGAGCCTGAAGGAACACCCATAATTCATTTGATGGTGCAGAGAGAGTGCAAATATTTTCATGCACCATATTTAGATCTATTATTGCCTTAAAAGGCAATCCACTAGATACCTTTGTCTCTAATTCAAGCTAGAAGAAGAGTTGTGTCAGCTGATGCACTATGTTTTCAATATTGGCAGTAGTTAGAGATTGATCAAAGGATTGGAAAACGAATAAATCATGCTTCTTCTCCTCAATATTTTCAATTATGTGCTCAATGACTACCACTATTTGATATGTCATGAAGGGTGATGGAAGCACTCACTAAGTTAAGTGGGAAAATTTTTCCTGCATATCACAAGTAATCTGAGTTAGCCTATCTCTACACTCTCTGACATGTTGGGTGACCTCATGCATAGAGATGAGAATATTTAAACCCATGGCCATAGTTGTTCGGTCCTCAATCCCCAAACTGCTCAACGCTTCATCACAAGCTGTATACAATTTTCCCAATGACCACCTAGCCTCTCGAACTTTATCAGAATTCATTTGCTACACCCGTTGTGTCATTTTGCTAACAACCCCGCATAGACTGGTTGCTTGTTGCATAAATTTGAGGGTGGGATGCAATGTAAGACATAGTTTTTTAACCTTATCCTAGTATGATGCATGTAGCTCCTTGGCTATCTCTAGCAGGTTCATTTGGGGTGTAGGAGGATAGGATCTCAAAAGGTCCAATTTTGTAGCCTTGCCACTCAGATCTACATTCAACTCTATAATGCTTCCCTCTAGGGCCAATAACTGATTCTTCATAGTAGAATTTTTTTTTTCCTTTTCCCCCAAGGCTAACTCACCCTGCCTTTGTCTTTCTATTTCCTGCTCCAATGCGACATTCATTTCATTTACCTCCTCATTAGTACTCTATCAAAGCTATTTTAAGCCATCACTCGCCTGCCTCACTTCATCACAGAGGGTTTCTTTTATCACTCAGAATTTCTCAATTTCTCTTCGTAGGACCAGAACAACTTCCGCACCCAAAGCTTGAAGATTGACAACTTTGTTCTCAAAGGCATTATTTTCACTCTAGAGGTGATTGATTTTGATTTCCTGGGCCTTATGCTTGTTTGACCAGATCTCTACTTTTCCTTTTAGCTCCTTCATTTTTTCATATTTTTTCTTCATCTTGCAACTGAGCTTGTGGAAGTCGGTGGTCACCACCCTTTGAGTTTCCTCCATTAACTCAACTTTATCCTATGGATGAGCCTTTTGCATGTCAAGCCCTACGACATTGAAAAAATGATCACTTGGTTGCATTTCCTCGATCGATTTGATAACATTAGGTGTGACATTTGCGAACATCAACAAATTTTGGCTCTCGTTGAACACGATCTTCAAAAGGTTCTCCAGAGGTCTGCTTGCATCTTTTTCCCTCCTATTCAAAATTTAGCTAGCCCAGGCACCCTTGCTTGCATCCACCTATGAGAAATATTGCTGGGATGAAATACCTAATCCACTACGAAAAGGAGACTCTCAAGGAACTGCTAGTGGGAATGAAAGTGTGCTTAATGTATTGGTGGATTTTCTAGGCATATTAACAACTGTTGAGGAAAAAGGTGGGATAAATTGATTGCCAAGAGATGGAAAAAACATGGTGGGAAAAAGTTGTGGGGAATTATTTTCTTCATGTTGAGGCCTTAGAGATATAAATTGTTGACTCAGAGGGTTAGGACATATTACCATTACTTGTGCTTCAAGGCTGGTTGAAAAAGAAGGAGATGGAAGGGGACCCCCAGGGTAAATAATGTTGACCTGCCCTAGGTAACTAGTGATAGGAACAACTAGAGTGAATGACATGGCAGGGTTAGATGCGGAGGAGACCAAATACATAGAAGAGATAGAAGAAGGGGGGAAAATACCTGAGTTTCCCAAAGACCTGCAACAAATACAACCACCTCTTCATGATGCAACTCTTCTCCTCTTCCCAATTCCTCCTTTTGTGTCCTCTTCTCCTCTAGGGAACTATCTAGGTCCAAAATAACTTTTCACTGGCGTTTGGAAGACCTCGGCCTCTTCATGCTTGATCTAGAGGAGATAGTAGGCTCTGAAAGATATGTATTCGATGATTATTCATGCTATGACTTTTTTACACTAACTGCCTCTCCTCATGCAATATATTCTTCAACAATGAGATCCTTTTGGGCTACCTCTTCTTCGTGCTTTGGAGCTGCACTTTCTGCCTCACAAAATTTCTCAAAACCCAAAGCATTAGGAGATTCCTCACTAATTGAATGCTCACGACACCAAATATCATCAAACTGGTTGTCTGAGTCCACATCCCGGAAGAAACCATTAGTCTTATTTATTTCCTGCCTGTAAATCTAATAATCTTGAATTCTATCAAGCTTCCAATAGAGCCTATTTAACTAGATGCAGAGAAATTGATTTATTTTGTGGCTGGGGTTGGGATTTGCCATTATTTTTTCCATTATGTACTCAAGGCCGACATACAATACCTCATTTCCCTCATCTGCATTTTTTTTAGGGTCTCAAAATGGTTGAGGCTGGTGAGGAATCTTAATAACTGGAACTCTCCCAAATTACCCTCTGGATTGTAGTGCCATGTGTCCCAGATAATCATTAACCCAAGGTGGCCAAGATTAGAGTATAAAAAATTAGAGCTATTTATCTTCAAGCTCTTCTTCTTTACCAATTACACAAAGCCGAACATGATTGGTAGCGTCAAATGGGAAGTCAGATGTTTCCCTCCCCAATAATCATTTTCAATATTGCACAACTACCTACAAACCTCCAAGGCCAATACCCTATCTAAAACAAAATGTGGGAGGCAGAAAGGTTCCCAAAAAAACCCTTGCATATAGAGCATTGTGAAATCCGTACCAAAGAACCAACCATAAGGTGGTACAAGCCTTTTCATCCATGATATATAATTTTGTGTCAAGTGACCAGACATACTACCTCCATTGTGATCCAAAGCTCATAAAGTTGGAGCTAGGAATGCATCTGAAAATGTGTAATAATCAAAAAAATTCGAGAGGATAGGAGTCTAGGTCGAAACTGGCTTTCTAGCACCATTCTCATCAAATACTGTCAAGAGCAAATATTGTAGGAGAAAATCAAGGTTCTGGTGCAAAATCATGTAGGTCAAGAAGGAAGAATACCTTAACTTGGAACTAGGTTCAAACTCCCTCAGTTGTCGACACATCCCTTCTATAATTACCTATGTAAAGTCCATCGATGGAGCCTGGGTATTCTTTTTAAGCATAAATATGAGACTCATCTAGAAGTCCGAGACTTACTTATCCATATCCAATCCACATACCTACACCAAAATAGAGAAGATAGAGGTTGAACCTGCTTTAAAAGAATCCAGACCAAGTGGGAAGTTAGGAGGGATAGAGTTATCTGATAGCTTACCCGTTTCAGCATTAAAAAATTGATGCTCCAACTAAAGGATCCTCTAGTAATTTTTCATTTTGGAAATATCAAAATCATGTACACCCCCAAGAGCATTAAAAGGAATGCACAACATATCCTACAAGGCCCAGGGATAGATTACCACCCTAAAATTTTGGCCACTTATGATTCCTATCTGGGTGTCGAAACATTTAGCGCAGGCCACCACAATCTCCGGACAATGGTGTACCAAAGGAACCATGTATTGAGGGAGCCCACATTTCCACAATCGTCCATGAAAAGGATCAATAATATTTTTCATTTTTTCACATGCAGCCTCTCTAAGACTTTTATGGTTCTGAGACAACTCTGGATCACGAACGTTATCCCAATCTTTTGACACCAAAGCCTGGTTTCTAGGAGAAACCATGCCTAACACTTTCTGGTTTGCTAGCTTAGTGTAGGGCCATGAATGCTTTGTTGGAATACCTAGGGTTGCATAATAATCTTGGGCATAAATATTCATGCAAGGCTCCAAAATCCTTCATTCTTCTATGCTTTCGGTGCCGATGACCTGAGTTGGGCTCTCTACAATTTCAGCCATTTTACTTGTCTTTGAATAACTCCACAAACTGTGTAACTTAGTTTTTGAAAATCCTTCTCTTTCTTTGCAAATGATTGTGGCAGTTACACACTTTGTCAACCTCACACAATTAGTGCTCTCTGCATGCTCCTATCTATCTTTTTGATTTTTTGAGAAAATCGACTTAGCAAGGGTACATGCTATCTTTTTGCATTAGTTTTTGCATGCACCACTAACCCTTTTCGTGCATGTGAAGAGATCGCCAACTTTCCAAAAGACTCTACACATTTAAGAGATATGAATTCTCATACAATGACTCTTAATTTTTCTTGGACAAAGAACAAAATCAGCATCGCCATATATTTTCGTGAGCCTTTGCATTTAATGATTACTGGATTGTAATCAGGCACACCAACCAATGACTTCATCCTTCCTTTTTTTCTTTTGTACTTGAAACATTCTCTACAACACTTGTCAACGACAATATACATATGTTTATTTTGGAACATGGCCAAGGGCCCTATTAATTCAGTATGTATTCAAATGTAAATATCTCTCTGATTTTAATACAATATATGTATTTTCTTATATTTTGTCTCCTTTCCTCATTTTATTTTAAACCCTTGCATCAATACGATTGTTGATCTAAGAAAGCACTGAGATTAACCCAAAACTAACAAAGCAGGGACAATATATACATATTTACACACTTACTGCAAAAGTCAAACTAATTGAATTTTTTGAGGTGTATTCCATTAACTGGAATACCCAAGGCCTCACCCTCCATTGTTTCTAACTCAAACGAGTTTCATTGCTTGCATTGGGTGATTATGAATGGTCCTTCCTAGAGACTATCAAACTTTCCATGTTGACCCATCTTTGCTCTGCACTCATTAAACTTTAGCACCAAGTCTCCACATTGCAGACCTTGGTCAGATGTTTTCTTGTTGAACCATCTCTTTACCACTTGCTAGCAGTTGGCCATTGCCTCGAGAGTGTGCTCTCTTTTCTCTTGAACTTCAAGTAATTCTAAAAACCGCACTTCCATTGCTCCATTTTGATCAATCTCAAGAGACTTGAGTAGTTGGATTGTAGGGATTTCCATAGAAATTGGCAATAGCACCTCATTCTCATATACTATCTCATAAGGAGATGTTTTCAATATTTGCTTGGGCATGATACGGTCTGCCCATAGTGTTGTCTGAAGATGTTTATGCGGCTCCCTTTGATGTTTTGAACCTATTCTTTTGATCAACCTGATGAGGTTCTTGTTTGTAGATTCAACAAGGCCATTCCCTTGTGGGTAGTAGGTAGAAGATTTCTTTAGGAAGACCCATTATTTAGTGAAAATTGGTTAATTTTGGAGTTGAGAAAAGATTTAGCATTATCTGATATAATTGGCTTTGGTGGGCCAAACCTAACTACCAGTTCCTCCAAAAGTTCATGATTTCTGCCTCTGTTGCATTCTTCAATGGTATAGCCTCAACCCATCCGGTGAAATACTCAGTTGCCATCAGGATCCACTTGTGTTCGACTGATGAAAATGGATTGATCATGCCAATAAAGTTGAGACTCCATTGAGAAAATGGTTCTTCCACAACAATTGGTTTTAGTGGGATGGAAGCATTTTTCCTTTTCCCAACAAAAAATTGACACTCGTTGCAAGAATTCACCAATGAATACAAGTCCGTAAATAATGTTGGTCATAAATAACTAGCACAAATAATCTTGATTGTAGTGTTTTTTGCTAAAAAAATTCCTCTAGCTGGGCCACTATGATATTGCTCCAATATTTTTTTTTATTGCTCTTGTGTTACACATCTTAACAAGATGCCATTGAAGTTTATTTTGAAAATAACTCTCTCCAGTAGTACATAACCATTATTCTGCAATCGATAAAAATGCCTTTTAAATGAGGGGAGGTCGAGTGGATACCTTCTTGTTTGCATAAATGGCATCCAACTTATTATCTCTGAAACTCTCTTCATTTAGCAGCATGGATTCTAGGACTTCAAACTCAATAATTTCTTCATTTTTCTCTACCAAATATTTGCACAACCCCTTCACCTTCATAGTCTTAACTGCTTGATCTTGATGTCATACTCAAGAATCTCAGTTATCCAATTAGCCCGCTTCTTAATGATTTCACCTTCCAAAATATATTCTCACACACTATGGTGCGACACACAAACAATCACCTTCTTGCACGATATGAGGTGTCACAACTTCTTCACTCCTTTTACAATAGAAAAATCTTGCTTCTCCACAAAGTTGTATTTCACCTCATAATCTTTCAGAGTGCGTGAATAGAAGGAAATAGGTGATTCTATTTTATGTTCATCATCCTTACATCAGGACAGTAGCAATACTCATGCTACCACCAAAGATTTACATAATGAAGTCTTTCAACAAATCCAAATTGATCAACACAAGATGAAATGAAACTAATTCCCAAAATTAAAATGATTTCACATATTATTTCCAAAACTTTTATGCACAAATTATAATATTATATTTAATGTTCCAGTAAAGACTTTGAAATTAAATTGCATATAATAAATTGATTAAAAAATTACATTCAAATACATTCACTCATACCGTAAATATATTATTAATTCAATAAACTCACAGATTTAAAACACTTTATTGTTTAGATAAATAATCAAAATTTAATAATTATCTCTTAAAATGTGCTAAAGAAATTCCCAACTATTGTTGGAATGGTCCTTGGTTCAGCCTCTTCTGTCTGTGAGTAGTCTTGGAGGAAAGCGAACTTTTTTTCTCTACACGAGTGTTGGTTCCACCAGAACAATGCTCAGCACTCATGCCACAAAACCATGTCTTGGCTAGGACCGTCCTGAGTGCACACACTTGTACCCCAAGCTGGACAGCCACTATAGGAGTGCCCCTTCTCGATCCTACTCACAGCCTACTAACTTGAAAACCTATTCCTATAATGTCCTGTACTTTTCTTTCTTTTTTTCCAGTGTGTTTTTTTCCAAGTCTCACTTGAATGCTTATACAAGCCTTAGGGGGTGGTTTCCAAACCATCACACCCTTTTACAAAGGTTGTGTTTACTAATTATTTAAATAAATAATTATGTTTCCACCTCCTTAAGAGATATTTTACACATATGCTTATTAATATCTCTTTTAATCAAAGGATCATAATTTATCCTTTATTCTCCCTTTAATTTTAAAGGGTTATTTCATAACTTTTTATTCTTGGGGAAAAATTCACATAACAATTCTCCCCTTGTAAATTAGTTGTTTTCCTCAGTAGCACATGTGAAGCATCTACATCACAACTTCAACAAACACATAATCAATAATTGAAGAAACTGATATTGCATATAACTATTCTTCATAATATTGTATATATAGTTACTTCATTTGTATCCTTTTCTTCTCTTAATTCATAGATATCTCCCCTTTTTTTAATTGCATTTTAAGTTAAGTAATTAGAAGAAAAAAATTTCTTTATAATGATAAGAGTTGTACATACATACATATTAGGAATTTACAATCAAAGAAACTAATGGTAATCTATGTGTTTACTCACATATATTGTAACCTTATCAATTTTCTCTCATGTAACCAATTTCCTTTTATATAGATATTTTAATCACTTACATGCAACGTTAACATTAAATCTATTAAATTAATATCATGTGTTGACATAACATATATCTAGTGAAAAGACGTACATATCTCATACTATGTAGTCACTCATTTTTTAACTATATAATCGATATATTCTAAGATGATAATCGTGCATTCCAGACTACATGAGTATCCTCTTTTCCTATATGTCGATTATAATTGAACAAAAAACAAGTAAAATGTATCCTTGAAAAGAGTTCATATATTTCAATATATGCACAAAGTCATAATAAATAAAGCATGGTAATATTTCTAGATATCTTAATAATGATAGTAAACTATTATCATACATTGAGTACTTTCATAGAGAAACATTAGGTCTAACATTTCCTTCATTTAACACAAGAGAAAAGATTGGTTAAAATGATAATTTGACTAGAATAGTGATGCTTAGCATAGACTCGTGTCCTATGAAGACTCAACAAGGCCATTGGGACCTTCAAATAATGAATAGAGACGTTGTTTCACAAGAAATCAACACAATTCATTCAATAATTTCTTCCATTATGTTTTCCTTCATGTAAGGAGATTCATCACAAGAAAGCTCTATAATAGTGATCCCAAGAAACCATATAGAATCCTTTTGTCACACTTCTCATTTTTTATCCACAAAGGTAGTCTAATATTTGTTGGTTTTCATATGATTCCATTATCTAAAATGTGATTAGGCTTGATATATCTATAATTGAATTATAAATTTTGAAGACAAGTTAAAGCCTTTAGTACATCTTTTAATATTATTAAAACTTTTAATATATTAGGTCAATCTAACCCACATATATGGCATACTACCCAACCATTTAAAAATTAGATGTGGTTTCTCCCCTTGTAAAAATAATTGACATGTCCCCATGTCTAAGGCTAAGAGAACCAATAAGTTTGATGTCATATAAAATATTGTGTTATTTAACTAATGCAAGATAATATTTTCCAAATTTTTATGATGTGAAAAATATTTTAGGACCTATGGGTTATGGGCCCAAAATGTTCTTAAAATAGATATATATATATATATATAAGAAGTCAAATTTTATATAGACATAGAAAGCATGATAAACTTATCTTCTCAAAATAAAAAAAAGTCAAATGAAATTTAGTTGACAAGATATTATCTTAATCATGAAGAAAACTTCCTTGTATAAGAGGATGCTAGATAAATAGAGGATTGATCTATTGTCAAGTTTATTCATGATATATAAATTGATATATCTAGAGCTTCATCAACCATCAAATAGTTGTATTTATGTGAGTGAATTATCGAGGTTACCCTTAAAAAAACTAAGTGTGTATTATAACACTCTTGATATCATACTTTGAATTTCCATGATACAACCTAATTTGTGCATTTTAACATATGATTCAAGTTTGTTCTCAAGAGGGGGGATATGATTTGATGTTCATAGATCTATATTATAGTCTACATGGTTTATCAAAACTTTTGCTAACTATTATGGTTCATGAGAACTCAATAAAATGAAATGTGGTTAGTGTCACGAAAAGGATCAAAAGTTTGAGTACTCTAAATGTTGGACAAATGTGCATAAAATAAAATTTTGAAGTTTCAAATATGAAATCAAATTATACAACATATTCATCCAAAATAATTGTTGATATACACAATCATAAAATCACAAGCCTTGCAACATACTTGTATAGGTAGGTATGCTACTTGTTTGGGTGAGTTCAAGAATTATATCAAGGACATTCATTTAAACGCTATTCTAGTAACATTATTAAGTTGATTCAAATTTGATATCTTAAAATGCCAAAATAACATGGAATATAATTTATATGGATTTACTCTAATCAATATAATCTTTAAAATCGTGTATTTCACATTCAATCTACCAATTATAAAACTATGCCTTGAAGCTTCAACTACATTTAGTATCACACTTTAGGCCTCTCAAATGTTTAGATCAATGACTTATGACTATGCTCAAGGATCAAAGAGCTGAATGACAAAAGAGAAAGATCCTAAAAACATCCCTAATTATGTCCTGAATAATATACAACTTTGGCATGATATCCAAACATAGAAATATATTTGTATGTAGCCATTTACAAAGATGAATCAATCTTATTAATGTATAAATAAGATTTATTGAGCAAGAAACCCTATCGAATTGTATTGTGGTATGAAAAATAGTAATTAGAGATCGCCTAATTTATCTTTTTTGGTTTCCTCAGGCAGCTTACTGCACAATTTTGATTCTATAAAACAGGTTGTGACAAGAGAAACACACGTATCACATCCCATGCTCCACAATGAAATTAATTTCCTTTAAGGATCTTTATGAATCAGAAAATAAGAAGACATTATTTTGTTCCTTGTGGTTATGGAACTTCCCTCCACTCCTGCTAGGAAAATAATTATGATCTTGAGCATGTTTTTATGGGAAATTTTAGAGGACAGACAAAGAAAACATACAATTATGAGAGCTTCTAGATAATATTCTTCATTTAGTCAATGTTACTCAATATTATTATTCTAGTGTAGAGATTACATCATGTATCATCACTATATTGATTCTTTCGAGCCTACCTTAAAATAAGAAATGCTTTGATGGACACGAATGCAAATGTGGAGGTACAGACCTTGTGTGGGAATTGTCTAATAAAATCTTGATAGAGAAGTAAAGTTTTCTAGCATTTTTAATGTCTATCCCAGCACAACTATGAGCACAAAGGCATATATCCTACTTGGCCAAGGGAAGGGGATAATATATTTACCTCATCTAACTATCCTTTAGTCCTTTATATCAATCCATCTTTAGTAATGAAGACACAAAATTAAAAGATGAATCCAAGGAATTGATGGAAGCTTTCAGAGTTTTCAATCAAAATTTTACTGAGAGAAAATTCGTTAAAATAAAGTCATATACTGTTCTTGTCACCTTTTATTTTATTTTCACCATCTCCAAGCATAGAGTTAGGTAGGGTTTCTATACTTTATGACAATAGAAGGAACCATGGTTTTTTTTGCAATGATTTCTATATTGCTGCAGCAATAGATCACCCGAATCCTATATGGATTTTAGCTACCCAGCGAATAAAATTTATCGGGGAAAATAATATATTTGGTAGAGATTTACTATGCTTGGTTTATATTTGGTAAAGTAATTAGTTGTTTTTAATTTCTCTTATGAAGATTCAAGTAATCATCAGGAAAAAATATGCTCTAGTTTCAAGATGCCTCAGAGTTTCCTTATCTAATGAGTTGTGAAAATTTATAGTCTATTTTTTTTTTTTCCTCAAGTGAATATTAAATTTGATTTAATTCCCTCTGCCAATTATATGGTTTTACATGAAGTAAATTTTAAAATAATTTTCATGGAAATAAATTCACTAATAGGGCAATTCAAGGGTAAATGTTTAAAAAGGATATTTTCTGGAAACTTAGGACGGGTAATTCTTTAGTACTTATTATTAAATTTGATTCATCTAAAATAGTTTTTATTATTTTTAGTCTAATAAATAATTGATTAACTATTATAATGTTTCATTTAATATATATATGTAGAAAATACATGCAAGTGAATTTTAAGTTATTATTATGGTTTAAATTTAATATATCTACTTTGCAAAAATACATGCAATTTATTTTATTTTCTACTTTGTGTAGCAATGAAATTATTATTTTATTTGCTAATGTGCATTTAAATTGCAGCAAATAATTTATTTTATTTTCTAATGTGCAAATAAATGTGCCGCAATGAAATTATTTTATTTGTTAATGTGTAGAAAATAATTTATTTTATTTTCTAATGTACAAATAAATGTGCAGCAATAAATTTATTTTATTTGCAAATGTGCATTTAAATTAGGACAAATAATTTATTTTATTTTCTAAAGTGCAGCAATGAATTTATTTCAAAAAAAACAAAAAAAATGTGCCTTCGGATCAAAGGCTCTCATACCAAGTTGAAATGAAACTGATTCCCAAATTAAAAATGCAACAATTAAAATGATTTCACAAATTATTTCCAAAACTTTAATGCACAAATTTTAATATAATATTTAATGTTTCATTAAAGACTTTGAAATTAAATTGCATATAATAAATTGATCAACAAATTACATTCAAATACATTCATTCATGTCGTAAATAGATTATTAATTCAATAAAATTAAAGATTTAAAACACTTTATTGCTCAGATAATTCATTAAACTTTAATACTTATCTTTTAAAATGTGTTGAAGAAATTCCCAACTATTGTTGGAATGGTCCTTGGTTCAGCCTCTTCCGTCTATGAGTAGTCTGGGAGGAAAGTGGACTTTGCTGCTCCACACGAGTGTTGGTTCCACCGGAACAATGCTCAACACTCGTGCCACAAAACCATGCCTTGGCCAAGATCATCCTAAGTGCATGCACTTGTACCCCAGGTTGGACACCCACTATAGGAATGCCCCTTCTTGCAATGTCCTATACTTGTTTTTCTCTTTTATTTCTTTTTTTCCTGTGTTTTTTTTCCAAGTCTCACTTGAATGCTTATACAAGCCTTAGGGGGTGGTTTCCAAACCATCATAGCCTTTCACAAAGGTTGCCTTTACTAATTATTTAAATAAAAAATTATGTTTCCAACTCCTGAAGAGATATTTTACACATATGCTTATTAATATCTCTTTTAATCAAAGGATCATAATATCCTTTATTCTCCCTTTAATTTTAAAGGCTTATTTCATAAATTTTTATTCTTGGGGAAAAAGTAACATAACACGAGAGTAGAAGAGATTACCTCTTTTATATGTTTGAAATATTTTCTACTTTTCGCTGTCCATTTAAAATCCTAGTCTTTTTTCAACATCAAGGTGATGGGTCGAATGATCCCTATAAATTATGCTATGAACTGGCTAATGAAATTAACCTTGCCCAAAAAAGATTGAACTCCTTTTTTGTTGACAGGTAAAGGGAGTTCCTTGATCGCTCTAACCCTTTCTATATCGATGGCAATACCTTCCTTTGAGATGACATAACCCAACAACTTCCCTTGTGGGACCCCAAACACACATTTCTTCGGGTTCAAAGAAATCTCAAACTCTTGGCATTTCTAGAAGACAAGCTTGAGATGATCAAAATGATCCTCGAATTTTTTTGAAAAGATCATCAAGTCATCAAGATAAATAAGAATGATCTTATGTATCAAATACTTGAAGGAAATGTCCATAGCTCATTGGAAAGTGGCTCTAGAATTTGAAATTTTGAAGGGAATTTTAGCGTAAGCGTAAGTCCCCCACTTGGTAGTAAACATTGTTTTGTGTTGGTCCTCCTCTTTCACATGAATCTTATTATAGTCGAAGAAACCATCCAACATTGAAAAAATCTCGGAACGAGCAACTATTGGCACAATTACCTCCATGGAAGGTAAGGGGTAGTGGTCCTTTAGGGATGCTCTATTCAGGTCTCGAAAGTTAATGCACATTCGTATATCACCATTCTTCTTCTGAACTGACACTAGGTTAGACACCCAAGTGTTGTGTTTGATAGGGAACACTATTCAAGATGCAATCAACTTATTTAATTCTTATGACATTAGCCACTTGATCTTTGGATTTACCGGCCTCTTCCTTTGATGCATGGGTTTTTCTCCTTCTAGTAGCTCAATGGTGTGTTGGATAATCCCAAGATCATGTACCTTAAGATCATCATATGACCATGCTACCACACTCGGATACTACTCGAAAAAATGTTTCAACCTTTCTTTATTCTTCAGCGAAACTCCTTTTCTGACCTTAAGAATTTTATCTTCTCCAATGTGCAAATTGCTATAGTCATCTTTGTCAGCTGCAAGCTTTCTCTTGTCTTTCTTTGCATCATCAAAATCAAAAATACTCTTGAGAGTGACTAGACCCATGGAAAGCTTGTTTGATTTTAGCTAGATTACTTGATCCTCATAGGCCTCAACAATCTTTGGTTGTAATTGGTCAAAAAATTCTCTAAACAAATGGAGAAATGACACAATATGAGAATCACTATCAAAAAATTGCCATTCTTGATCATTATTTGGGATTGCAGGCCACATGATCACTCACAATGAATGTTTGTTGTTAATTAACTCAAAATTTGGCTCAAAATTAGATCCAATAATTGTCATTCGATCTACTTCAAAGTTCTCCTCTCTAGGTATGACTTGGATGTTGAATGCTTTGAAGCCTTCAATCAGGCCCCAGATCCTGTGTCGGTATGATTGCATATGGACATTCTTGGTGGCAGATAGTCCTCAGATTTGGTTGACCACCAATTCTGAATCTCTGAACACCCGTATTTTACTTGCACCCATTCGTTCCACTAAGCTCAAGCCTTGAACAAGGCCTTCATATTCTGCTTTGTTGTTCGAACATGCGAACTGGAAATGATAAGACCTTAAAGTATTTTCTTTGGATGGAGCTATTAAAGATATTCCTGCACCAGCTCCTAGTTTTCATCTTGCTCCATCAAAGTGAAAGGTCCATAGCTCTGAGGACACTTCACCTCCAAACTCTTTAGTCACTCTGGGTGTTATTTGGTCCTCTTCATGTATGACATATGTTCCTAGCCGAGTTGCATGATAGTTTCCAAAAGGATCTATGTCTATGAATTCATCTAAAAGAGCTTCTTCTTCCTTAAGGAGTTCAATATTGAGCATCTCTCAGGAAGTGATTGAGGTATATGTTTCCTCAAAATTGATCATGGCTTCATCAGCCACATGTTCGGAATACAAATATTCTGACAATAACCTCATCTTAGCTCCATGTTTGGTTCTTAGGATTAGGTGCAACTAGTCCAATGCTAGGTAGCCTCCAACATTTGTAGTGAATTCTTGGGATAGACATATCTCAAACAGAGGAGGGACGTCAATGAGCATAGTATCTTGATTCACAGTAATGCTAGGACAAGAGAACAATGTTGTAGGAAATCCTTTGATTGCTCTAACAGTTTCAACCTTATTTCCATCGAGCTGCATGATTCCCTTTTTTAGAGGCTTGTATTCGAGTCCCAAAGCTTTAGCTACTTGCTTAGGCATGACGGTGGTTCTAGCACTAGATTCAATCATACAATTATGCAGGAGTTTGTTACCAATGATAAGTATTAGAAAGAAAGGCTTGGGTTTAGGCTTACTCTCTTTTTCAAATTTCTTTTCTTCTGATTTATTTGCTAGAACTCTATCTAATTCTAGCCTGGATGTCTTATATTTTGAGGGTTGTTCAAGCATCATCATGTCTTCTTCTCTTGATAATGCCTTCTATAACAAAATATTTTTCTTCGGGATGGCTAGGATATCCCAAAAAGAAACATTAGTAGAGGATTTCTTTATTTTTTCCACCATGTTGAATGGCATCCGTGATTGATGAGTTATGGTAGCTTGCTCCTTTTTCCTTGCAGTTGGTGCATTTAGTTGTTTGGAAATCGCTAGGGTGGCCATGGGAGCTCTTATCTTTAGAGGAGGTGGATTCGTGGGACTTGGAAGAACCACCTTAGACTACTGTGGAATTGATGATAGATTTGTCGATGGACTGGGTACTGAATTAGGTGACCCTTAAGTCTACAAAGATGTGAACTCTCCAGTGAGCCTTTGTTTGGAACGTGTATTGTAATCTGACTATACATGTGACACTTGGGTTACTGGAATATCATTCGAGAATGTCAAATCCTCTCCTTCCATATGAGAAAAGAGTCCCTAGTCTGGAGCTATTTCTAGCTCTTGCTCTATAGACATTCCTTGCATTTGAGCAATGAGAACTACATTGTCCATTTGTTGAGAGGATCGTGTATGACCTCTATGATCAGGCATGATGCCTTAACATCGTTGCTCTATTATTCTCTTTTGTAAATTCCCTCATGGACAATTCTAGGGCATATGTGTATCATTGCAAGGGAAGCACCATCCATTAGTATCCTCAGCAAGATTTTTTTGTCCTGCTACTAGCTCCTTCCCTAAACTAGGATAGACAATCTGCATCAACATAGTCACAGGGACGACTTGATTGTTTTTTTGAGCTTGTGTATTTATACACAATCTATCCTACCACTGGCTTTGCTGGAAAGGAGCCTTCCCACCTTGGTAGTTTTGGTAAGTAGGCTTCTAGTAGCTATATTGTTGTCGCTTCATACTAGTTAATTCATTTTTCATGGTTCGCATCTAATCCTTCATGTCATTTAATTTAGCCACCAGGGGGTTAGGTACTCGAGCCAAGCTCGGTGTCATTATTAGGTACACATACATAGACTGGGGAGTTGCAGAAACGTTGGTTGAAGCTACCTCTAGTTATACTATAGTTGTTTCTGCGAATAATGGTATTATAGGTCTCGACGCCAATTTTCCTGTAGTAATAAGACTATTCTCTGCAGTGATGGCAACACTGTATGCATTGGGTAGGGTATTTTCATCGAGAGCTTCTAACTTCATAGAAATATTAGCATTGATAGACTTTAAATAGAACATGAAAACTAGATCTAGAGTTGGTTGAATACCTATAGGAACTCTCTACTAAGTCGAATGAAACTGCGCATTGAAATTGGCCAAAGCTTCATGGGGAGCTTGCATTATATGAGTGAGCTGGTGATATAGCGAAGATTTATCACCACTATTTGAGAAGCACTCATAAAAAGGATCTTTGAGATCATCCCAAGTGGCAATTGTATTAGCCAGAAGAGTATGATACCAGTTCAATGCCTTGCCTCTAAAAGAGGCGAGGAGCAATCACAAAGCCATATTCTCATTGGTAACTCCATGCATGAGACGTACATTAGCTACATCTTGCAAGTTCTCTTTCAAAGTTTTTGAATTGTCCCTAGAGAACTTAGGGACAAGCTTTAAAGAGGAAGTCAGGATTGGAGCCCACACTATAGGAGGCACGAGTGCTATCAAAGGACTACCAACATCCTAGGCTACATAATTTCTAGTAGCCATTGGTGCAGGAGATGGAGGAGAAGAGGGAGATGATGTATTAGCTTTTTGACCTCTTGCCTGGACTGAAACCAATGGTGGTACAAGCAGGCCGAGAATTCTTGCATTTTGAGACCTAGTGACAAGCCTATGGCTCATACACTCCTATTGATCAAGAAAATGTGTTAGTTTGCATCCCATCGAGTGTGCCAAAAAAAGAACTATTGACAGAAAATTTTGTAGGCAACAACCTTATGGGAAACATAGCTATTGGGGTAATTATGCACATAGCTAGGTGACCTTTGCCCAGGTTTTATCAAAGCTGACTCTTCATTTTTTTATGGGGGGATGAAAAGGGTAAGAAGTTGAAAATAAAATAAAAATAACCTAAGCTAAGGTGATGCACCAAATAAGAAAGGAACTAATTAAGCACGATGATGAAACAAAGGCTCAAACAATAACTAGTGTTTATCAGATAGATGATTCCTACACAACATCAAACCATTTGCATAATATAACTCATATAGCATAAGCCAACACAGAAGAGTAGCATCATGATCTACATTTTATTAAGCTACATAAAGTTTACAAAAGCTTGAAATAGACATTCATATATTTTAGAAAATACAAAAATAATTTAATGTCCTATTAATTGCATGAAAATAGAAAGGCCAAATTGACTGACACAGTCTGCGAGTTCAAGTTCAATAGAAAACACTATAGAGGTTAATTCCCAATGCTCAGGAAAATTTAATCCATCTAACAACAACTAATAAAATGAAGAAAAGATTGTTTAAATAAGCTAGTCCACCGCTTGAGGACCTCAATAAGAAAGATGCCTCAATGAAGCCATCAAAAATTAGGATTGTCTTGAGCCACCACCAATAGAAAGATCATCCAGTAGCACGCCAGTAGAAAACTCCTACAGAGACATGTGTCACATAGTAGTAGAAGAAGAGGACACACGACATCAAAATGGAGACCAATGCACAAGCATCAAACTTGTGATAACGAATGCATGAATGAGCACCACGCGTCAAATAAATAGAGCCCAAAAAAAATGAAGGTGAGACAACCCAAAATAAAGCTTTGATAGGAAGCCATGTGTAAAATCTCTCAACAAAAGAAACTACAGTGTGGGCCCAACTCAAAAAGAAACAAGTGAAGGCCACACATAAAACAAATGGAGCTTGACAAAAGAAAAGTGATATGGCCCAAAAGGAAACTTCGATAGGATGCCACATGGCAGTTGTCGAGAAGCTGCGAGCAATACCGAAAAAAGGAAAAGCCATGAAATGAAGAGAAACTGCGAAGGAAAAAGCAATGCATGAATAAATATTCATAGGTGCATTAGGTTTGGAACCCAAATTCCAATCTCAAAATTCTGAAGGTTTCTTAATTTTAATGGTGTGCTTAGACTCTTCGATCTTCTTGCTCCTCTCTAACTTAATTTGAGTGAGGGTGTGTGCTAAGGTCTCATCATCGAGAATCTTAGGTTGGACTTCAAGTGTTGGGTTCTCTTTGCAACAACTTTCTCTTTAGTAGTCCTATCTATCTTTCACTTCTTTTTCCTAGAATTTAACCTTCCTATACCTACATTCAATTTAGGTTCATTAAGCTCAAAATTGAATTAAAGGTAGACTAACCCAAATTTTGACCACTGTGGGCTCATAGGCCTAGAGTTGAACCCTAAGGTCTTATAGAAAATGTGATGTGTCATACTTAAACAACACCAAATAAATAGATTATGACATCATGAATAATAAATTAAAGACATAATGAATCATATATTTTCTATCATAGCATAATATGTCCAAAATAAATAATTTATATTTATTTCCAAATATCAATTTTACAAGTTACATTGTTTGACTTAGGCCAACATTGCCACTTAGTCAACTCAAGTACATCATGTAGTAAAAAGTACAATAATAAAAAATGTAATTCCAAGTGATTCCTCTTCAATTCTCGCCACATTTGGTGGATGAGAACATGGTTCATGCACTTTTCCACCCAACCAAAAACCTACGCTTCCTCAAAATTATTCCTAACTCAAAGAATACCTGACCTTGAACAAAATATCTAGCAAGCTAATATGATATGCAAGGTGGAATATAGTGCATGCCTAACAACTACATGCATTTTTATCTAAATTTAGAACATGTAAGATCAATGTTAAGAAATGACAGAGAGTTACATCATAAAAATTAGACTATTCAACATAATAGACTACAAACGCTCTGCCAAGCATATGTTGTATACAGCGAAAAAAGATAGATTTTGGAAAAAGAAAAACCTACACTTTGTTAACCCATTTTTAACATGTTTCACATAAGGTAACCTCCCGCATACTTAAGATAACATACATTTTATCTAAATTACATAGTTTTCAAATTTTCAACCTACTTTTTAGTAGATTTCACTAACCAATATTTTCATGATAAGAATCAAACAATCTGCAACATAGTCTACATATGTCTCATCTTGGCTATTTCAGTTCAATAAATATACATAAGGAACTAGACCAGATTTTATAATGATGCAATCAAACCTTTAATCATAATACATGATCCATTTCTTCAATTAAAATAAGATCACAATTCATGCATCAACATATAGATTATCAATATTTCCTTTATTCCTTCCTACTTGGAGGGTAAGTGCACCAAGATGGTTCCCAAAAAGGGGAATTAAGTGGCCAATTTTTTTATGAAATTAGGAAATACTGACCTTGGATGTGAAATTGAGGATAGTTACACTCAAAATTTTGAGATGGAACAAAAACAAGGATCAAAGTGCTCTAAGTATAATTTCAAAACTACTAATTTATTTTTAAAATGGTTGATATTAAGGGGTTCAAAAGAGGGACGTACACAAACTCGTGATGTTTTTGTCAAAAAAATATAACATAACAACTCTTGTACGACCCTCATATGGTGAACTTTTTTTAGTATTTTTAAAATCGCAACGATTAGAAGTTAGCTAATAGTATGTAGTTGATGCGTGATTTTTTCGTTAATTTTTTAATGAATAATTGATTTTTAACTAACTTTTGAAGTGCACAAATCCTGAAAAAATAGAATTTTGGCCGTGCTACCCCTACAAATTTTGGAAACTAATTTTTTTTAAAAAAAATTGTAGAATGGAGTGTAGTTTCTAAAAGTGTAATTTATTTGAAAATTCGACGAATGGTTAATTTATAACAAAAAGAAACCGAACACTATTTTTGGAAAAAAAAAGATACAAACAAAAGAAATTATGGATGAACGGTTGAACATTATTAGAAAGTGAAAAAAATTACATCGTTAGATAGCTAAGAGAGAACCCAACATTACCCATGTGTTCTATTTTTGTCGATATTGAACCACATGCAATCCTGACTATGAGCACAAACTCGATTATATGAAATATGGTAGATTTTGTAAAAACACGTCTCTTGTTGTTGGGAATGCCCTCCAAGCCTTTGGGTTGGTATTCCAAGGAAAATACTAAGCCTAAGTCTTGAATATTCCCAAAGTAATATATAACGCGAGTGCGCTATAACATGCTCGCGTTATATCTCAGTTTTGACATGGTTTTTTGCTTCTATGGGAAACATGTCAACTAAGACATAACATGAGAATGTTATAACGCACTCACATTATGTCCTCCTTTATGTTAAATGTTAGTCTATTGAATGTATTTTGATATATTTTTATGTTTGTATGTACATGTATGCTTGTATGTCATGTATGTATGCATGTATGCATGCTTGTATGTATGTATGTATGCTTGTATGTATCAATGCATGTATATTGTATGTATGCCTATATGTATGTAAGATTGTAACTACACATGTATGTATGTATGATTGTATGGATGTAGGATTATATGTACATATGTATTACTCTTGTATGTATGTAAGTATGTATGTATTTACATATGTCTTTAGAGGGAGGGGGAATTTAGAGAGAGAGAGTCTAGAGAGAGGGAGAGGGGGTGGAAGTGACAGTTTAAGAGAGAGGGAGTGGGAGAGAAGGGGTTGGAGTGAGAGGGACTCAGCTAGGTAGGGTAGGAGGGATAGAGGGAGGGAGATGGAGAGGGGGGGTGGGAGAGAGATAATTGAGAGAGGGAGAGAGATATAGGGGATAGAGAGATAGAGAGAAATAGAGAGTTATGTAGGTAGGGTGCTAAAGGGAAAGACTTGAGAGTTTGAAGGGGTGAGAGGGAGAGACTTGAGAGATAGGTAGTGAGAGGGAGTGTGAGTGAGAGACATGAGAGAGGGAGAGGGTGTGGGAGGGAGTGACCTGATAGAGGTAGAGAAAGAGAGGGGTGGAGTGAGAGGGGCTTATCTAGGTAGGGTGGGAGGGATAGATAGAGAGAAGGGAGAGAAACAAAGAGAGAGCTACCTAGGAAGTTTTCTAGAGAGAGAGACGGGGGAGGGAGAGACACGAGAGAGAGGGAGTGGGAGAGAGTGGGAGGGAGAGAGGGTGGTAGGGATTGATTGAGTGAGAGGTACATAGAAAGAGGGAGAGGGTACGTAGAGACAATTACAGAGGGTAGGAGGGAGGGAGGGAGGGAGTGGTGATATGTATAGATAGAGAGAAATTGATAGCGATTGAGGGTATAGGGTTGAGGGATTAGAGTGGAGGACCTATAGGGTTGATGGTTTCTAGGGTATTAGGGTTTAAGGGTTGAGGGTTGAGGGAATAGGGTCTATGGTAGAGGGTATTGGGTTGAGGGTGTAAGTGTAAAATAAGTATGAGTAAAATAACACTTCTTAATACGACATTATATCAAGAGAATTAATCAAAGTTAATCTAATTGAAACAAAAAGACTCTTGAAAGCATCATATTGCTCTCTATCTCCAAAGATTTATCAAATCACTATGTCTCTCAGATCGTGTAAGCACTATGACTATTTAAAATGAAAATATGAAGAACGAGAATGATGCTAAATGCAAGAAACTAATCCTATATGATGATTACTAAAATTGACATGAATCTAGATAAATGAAAGCTACAACAAACTAAATGCAACCATGATTATGAATTAAATCTTTGATGCTATTGATGTTATGCTTAATGCTTCATGCTTGATTCTTTCATGCAGAATAAGTTTTCATGAAGTTGGGATCCTTTCTTTGTTATACAAGACTGTATTTATAGATTTCTTGGTAGCACATTTGCATAGAGGTAGAAAACAAAGGCCTGGATTCAATCTGGAGGATTGAATGGTGAGAGATGATGAAGATGGAGAATATTTTGGGACTAGTTCCTACCCATGAAACCACCAAGCAAGATGATAGAAAGAATTTATGCAAGAGGATTGAGAGATTGATTTCCAATTTATCTCCAATTTGTCTCCAAATATTCCCATGAATGCTAGTTGAATTAATTAGATATAAAATATCTAATTTTATTGCTGAGTAAATTAGAGGAAATTTTATTGCTGAGTAAAATAGAGGAAATTTTATTTTTTGCCTTTATTTAAATATTTTGATTTATTTAAATTTAGCAAAATAAGATATTTAAATTTTAAATAAAGCAAATATTTGATATTTTCCTATTTAATAAGAAGGGATATGATAATTAAATAAAAACTTTAGGATATATTTATTTAATTAAGAGGAAATATGATAAAAATAGAAGGATTAATAGTGAACTTAATATATGTAAATATTTCTATTTATTTATTAAGTAGATGAATTTAACTATGATAATTAAAGAAAACAAAGTGATTTTTTTCTATTTAATTAAGATGAAAATAATAGAATAGAGATTAAAGAATTTATGATGAACTACATAAATAAATATTTTCATTTATTTAATAGTAGAGGAATTTAGGATAATTAATAAAATATGTTATATTTAATTAATTATATTATCCAAACCAATTCTTGGTGTATACATTTTTCCCCTCTTTGAAGTGATGTGTTTACGCGTTGCTTCAAGGGAAAAATTATTGTTGCTGCTAGTATCAACGAAAAAATTTCAGTTTGCCCCAGACATTGATTTTTAGGTGATTGATGATAATATGCCCCCTCAAGAGATAAATTTATGATTTTTTTTATTCATTTGGATTTTTTGGAATTTATCAATTTTTATTTTTTTTATATGATTATTTGATGATTTGATGAAGTTTTGGTGGTAAAATAATTTATCTCCTAATAATGATGAAAAAAAATTTCCCCTTGGATGAATTTCAATTAATCTCCCAATAAAATTAATTAAAAAGTTAAAAATTCCATAAAATTCCACCTTTAAGAAACTAATAAAAGGTCAAAAAGGTCATTTTCATACTCATTTGTGCATTTGACTTTTGAAATCTTTGTGAGAGAGACATATTTGAGCCACTTGGAGTAGGATGTTGATTCCTTACCATAACCACTAGTTTGAGCATGTGTGACGTCACTAGCGCCAGGTCACTTACGGACCTCTAATAGCATGTTATAATGCTTCTGAGAAAAAAAATGGCACTACTAATTTATTAGCGCTTTGAATGCCTATTCTAGCGCATCCAAGTGATGAAATAGCACTTCTAATTTTAGAGCGCTTTGAATGCTTGTTCTAGCACATCCAGGTGATGACATAGCATTTTTAGATTATGTAGCGCATTGAATGCCTATTCTAGTGCATCCAAGTGATGAAATAGTGCTTCTATTTTTTTTGACCTTTGAATAATTATTCTAGCGCATCCAAGTGATGAAATAGCACTTCTAATTATTTAGTGCTTTGAATGCCTATTCTAGCGCATCCAAGTCAGATTTGCAAAATTTATCAAATTTTAAACATGATTCTGTCGATTTTGATCATGGCCACTCTTTGGTTTGATATGATTTGATGATCTAAATAACCCTGATGATTGATTCTAATGATTGATAAGACTTTGATTATCCTCTATAGGTGAAGAATAAAATAAGTTTTGATGAACCTCATGATAGGCGAGGTTGATTTTAAATAAATTTACCTCATGTAGGTGAAGTACAATTTAGATTGATAATGATGACCTCATGATAAATGAGATTTGATTAGATTTTATAAGATAATGACATGTGATATTAGACATAGTGTACTGATTTAAAATATTTCATGATGATAGGAGTGTCTAGGTAACCACCAAATTCGAGAGCGTTTCCCATGGACATTTGATTTGATTCTACAGTTGACACTAGATGAGACATAAATTATTATTCGATGTGGTATTTCTTCTCTTCTTGACATGCCCCAGATTAGGATTAATTGGGGTCTCCTCATAACATTCATTGAGTGGTGGCACAATGACCACAATACCTTCCACCTACATATTGGTAAGATGACAGTCACTCCAGAGGACGTATGGCGGATATTATGGATACCTTTTTTTGGGGAGATTGTAACATATGATTCACAAGAGGCTGGTGGGATAAATGCTCTTTGTAGAGTCTTTCAAGATGATCACATTGTAGGATTATGGATTCAGTGGCGTACGATTTCTGATGCTTATGCTACTTTACCGGCAGTGCTTGTTGGATTCATTGGAGGTTTCTTTTGTCCTTATCACAGGTCAAAAGGATTCTCTATTGGTTGGGGTCGTGTACTTGAGAGCATGGTCGTGTATGGGACTGGAAATGCTTGGGGGATGTGCATGTTGGAACATCTATATCATGATTTACATTCAGTTGTATATTTGGGAGGGCGTAGCCTATCAATGGGAGTTAATTTTCTTTAGGTTTGGGTGTGGGAGCATATTTCTATCACACGACCACTTCCAGTACGAGATAGAATTGCTACTAGGCCTTATGTTTTATGATATAGAGGTTGAATTACCTTGTCTAGGATGGGTAAGTTGGAGCACTAGAGGCACGTACTGGATGATTTAGAGGTTGTCACATGGCGTCCATATCTAGATTGTGAGCATTGGGAGGAGGATGTTGTAGTTCATGGTTATTTGTGTGATTCCATGTACTTGATTGGCAAGACTCTCTTTGTATTGGAGAGATTCTTACTATGGAGGGTCTATAGACAGTATGGGATTGTTTAGTACATGCCCCAAGGCATTGCACATTATGCCCGATGTTGGAGTGATAAAATAGATTGGGGGGCATCTCTATCTTATGATACCATAGAAGGGGGATATTGTTTTCTACAACCTTCAGCTTGGGACATACATCGTGATATTGTGAAGGGATGAGTGACTGTAGATTATGCACAGTATCTTTCATTACATCCATTCCCTCATATTACCATTCCTAATGAGCCAACACCCCTACCCGTAGAGGAGGATATTGCAAAGGATTCAATCGTACTTGTTGAGGTAGAGGAGGATATCGGTGTGGATGAGGATAGTGGGGATGATAGTGAGGTGAGTAGTAGTGATGAGAGAATCAGTGACGATGGAGATGATGGTGATGATGGTGGTAGAGGGGTTGTGGTAGGAAACATAGGTCCATCCACTAGTAGGCCTCGTAAGAGGCGAGCAGTGTAGATTTATTTGACAGATCATCAATCATAGATTGCCTTCTTATAGGTGCAGATACAAACTGTGCAGGGTCAACTTGTCTATGCACAAGGTTTACTTGTGCAGATAGAGACATAGTTATAGACCCTGGCATAGGCTCATGCATAGGTATAGGGATAGTTGGCAGTTGCGCACACATAAATTGCCACATTGACAGCGGAGAGAGACAATGTCAAGTAGATCGTAGAGTGGGCATAGGGGACTGTCGAGATCTTACAAGGGATAGCCGATGGTACTACCATTGGTGATTATATGAGGGATTTTCTCCATGTTGGCTAAGAGGCAGAGTTTTATAGAGGCTTTTACCATGATGTTGTTCCTTCTAAGTGAAGTGTTAGCTATGTGTCATCCAGATCTGGTAGGACACATCCTAGGACGGTTAGCGAGGTTGTGATGCAGCCTCCACAGATATATCTAAGAGATTCAAGTGCTTCTGGTGGGGGAGGTATTGGTCCTAAGATGCCTACACCATCTAACAGTAGTAGATCCTAGTTGCCCCTATATGATTCTGTGATATACTTTTGAGACATGATGTATAATTCGATTCAGCCAGTTTTGATGATGTATATATTTCATTTCAGACTTCATTGTATACTTGACATTGATGATTTATACAATTTTTATGATATGCAGTCTATTTTTATCGATCTATGCTTGTTCTATTATGATTTTATGATGGATGTATTGAATTTCAATATTCTATATGCCATGTGATGATTCTAATTATGATATTATAAATGTAGTTTATATGATGATGATATGCTTATAATGTATGATGTTCTAATTAATGAATGATATATGGATGTACGTTATCGATGTATGGATGCATGATTATTTTATTTTTATATGATGATCATATTTATAAATTAGTGTGGATGTAATGATGTGATGCTAATGGGATGTATGTTCCTATGTTGATATGAATGTGAAAATAGATGATGTACGATATAAATTATGAATTGATGGAAATGCAATAATATGATGTAATAATAAAATGATGAATGGATGTATGATGTATTTTAATGTATGGAAGTAATTTATTGATAGTAAAATGTGAATGGATAATGTGATGACTTGATACGGGAGAAATAACTGGTGGATGGATGAAAAATGCAATGATATGATTTAGTTTTGAAATTTTATCTTAGAACTTTTATATGATGCAACATGATTTGATTTAAAATGTATGAATGAAGAATAGAAAATGTCTTTTAAATGTGAAAATATATAGATGCAACTACATGGTTACGATGATGTTTTTTTTTTATGTCAAGTATACTCAATCTTATTAATAGAAAATATAATCATTGATTTGAATCCTTTTTATAAAAAACACTCTACAGATGTAGAAATCATTTATGAATGCAATGCAATTTTATCATGCAAAACCTATATGCAAACTATTGGCATTTTAATAGTAGTTTTTTTCTTTGTATCATCATGGAGCTTTAAAAGTGTTGAAAGTGAGTACAAGAATAAATGGTATAATTTAGACCATGATGACCTGAGTACGACTTCCATGATTTTTGATATTGGAAATGAACACAAGCATTGAGATATAATTAAACTGAGATGACCTGAGTATTTCTTGTGTAAACATACAAGGGTCGATCATTTTAGTGTGTGTATTCTAAATGTCATCAGTGATACATTTGTAGAGCATGTCCCATGATAATTCACACATTAAATAATTAATTCCCAAACAATAGACAAATGAAAATACCATTCTTCTTCCTAGATTCTCTAGTTCAATTCATCATTGAGCTGCTCCAAAGAAATGATAAATAATAAAAAATACAACATATCCAACATTTACTTAAAGTGTTTCAATCATTATTCAGATTAGATCATCCATCCTAATTTTGTGATGGTTTTATGATTTTCTGAGATTTTGGACCAAACCTAACCTACTGACCTATCCTAGCAGCCTCAGGGGTTGATCAAATATTATCCTTTCCTACATTATACATGCAAAGACCATGTAGTTTGACTAACATAGACTCATGTTTTTGGCTTGACTTTTTGAGATTGACCTTTTGACTTGTTTTTGGATTTTGATGTGATACGGATGTTTGAAATGCTTCTAATGGTGATTGATGTCCTATGTTGGGTTGTGTTTCGATCATTTTTTTAGTTGTATTTTTCTAAGCTCATTTTTTATTTATTTCCCCCAGTCATGTGTAGATATTGTCCTCAAGCTAGGGTGAGACATGACTATTTGCATTGATATGATAATGGATGCAAAGTGATGATAAATGTAATGACCATAATATGTACTCCAATAGATGGAAAAAGATGATTAAATAAAAAATAGTGTTTGTTTCTAGGTTTTCACTATATGGTTTTATTGCACTTTTCATATTTTTAGGATCTCTTTTTTATTTTGATTTTTTTTTCCTTTTTTTTTAAATTTTATTTTACCAAGATGCCTCTTTGCCAAGTTTTCATCAAGGAAACCATTTTTTAGAAGTTTGAAATGTGCACTAGGCGATTTAGGTGTAGTATTTTCTAAGATGGATACTTTTGAGAGGTTTGTCAAAAAATATCCTTCAGGTGTTGATAGTTGATAAGCACCTGATCCATACACTAATATGATGACAAAGGGACCTAGCCAGTTTTGTTCAAACTTCCCTTTCTTTTCTCTGTCCTGCTGATTTCTAGGATTCTCTTTTAGGACCAAATCGCCAACCTGAAAGACTCTAGGTTTTACCCTATGATTGTAGCTCCTTCACATTCTTTGTTGGTATGTTGATATATGATTGATAGCTTTTTGGTGATGCTCATCCAATAGTTCCAGTTCTTGAAGCCTAGATACTCTATAGTCCTCATCTGAAATGATTCCTTCTAGTGACACACAAAGTGATGGAATCTCTACCTCAATGGGTAGTATGGCCTCTAATCCATATACACAGGCATATGGTGTAGCTCCCATTGGTGTTCTGATGATAGTTTTGTAAGCCCATAGTGCAAGATTAAGCTGAACATTCCAATCACATCCAACATCGTTAACCATTTTCTTGAGTATTTTCAAAATTATCTTATTAGAGGCCTCTACTTAGACATTTCCTTGAGGATAATATGGTTTTGAGAAACAATGTTGGATATGAAATTTTTAACATAATTCCTAGACATCCTGGTTTTTAAATGGTCCTCCATTATCAGTGATAATGGACTGAGGTATGTCATACCAATAGATTATGTCATTCAATATAAATGAATAGATCTATTTTCTAGTGATAGTTGTGAGAGGTACTACTTCTATCCATTTTGTAAAGTATTTTGTCGCTATGATTATGAACTTGTGTCCATTGAATGAAGAAAATTTTATTTTTCCTATCCCCATTGACAAAAGGGCCATGTTGATGTGAATAGATGTAATTTATGAGTTGTGCATGGATCAGATTACTATGAATCTAACACTTTTGGCACTTCTTGACAAACTGATAAGATTCCTCCTCCATACTCGGCTAGTAATACCCTAAATGAAGGAGTTTCTTTGCTAGAGTTATACCAATTGAATGAGTTCCACAAATACATTCATGAAACTCATGTAAGGTTGTATCAGATTCATTATGTTCTAAACATTAGAGAAGAGTACCATCTAGACCTCAATGATAAAGTATGTTAGGTGGATTGGCAGATGAATTTGCTTTTTTGGTTTTTGGAAAGATCAAGGGGGAGGATGTTATCTTTTTGATACGCATAGGTTTTTTCATAGATGGAGGATTTAGCGGTATCTAAATGGTATATGGTTTTTGTTTCTGAACTACTATAAGAAGGATTAGATACTTGTTCTACCATAAACTCATAACGACCACATTTCTTTGGTAATTGTAAAAGAGAAGCAATTGTCGCCATAACATTTGTCACTTTGTTTTATGCCCTAGGAATTTTCTCAAATTTGGTATTGATAAAGTATTGTTTGAGATAATCTATCAGCTACTTATAGGGCATCAAATTCTCATCTTTCATCTGATACTCGTCATTTACTTGATAAATGACTAGTTGAGAATCCCCATATACTTGTAACTTTGTGATTTTCCATTCAATTTCCAATTTGACTCCAATGATTAATGCCTCATACTCTACCACATTATTGGTACATTGAAACATTAGTCTATAGTATTTTGGGATAGTGTGTCCTTTGGGTGTAATGAACAAAATTCTTGCACCAGATCCTTTTTGTGTATATGATCCATCAAAGTAAAGTATCCATTGTTGTGGTGTTACTGTTAGAATGTCTGCATCAGGAAACTCCATTTTCATAGGCCAATCATCTATTAAAGGAGCTTCGACTAATTTTTTGGTGATCACTTGAAATTTGATGGCTCTTCTTTCCACATAGTGAATATAAAACTCACTTAAAAGCATGACCCATTTGGCCAGTCTACCTATTAAGGCAGCCTTAGTGAGTAAATACTTTCATGGATCAATTTTTTCTATGAGCCTGATTATGTGAGTCAACATGTAATGCCACAACTGTGAGGTAGAGAATACCACCACCAAACAAGATTTCTCAATGAAGGTATAATTTATTTCATAGCCATTCAAAGTTATATTGATGTAGTAAATGGCTTGCTCCCTTCATAATCTTCTTGTTCATATAGTGCTCCTAAAGAAATTATTCATCGTTGCAATGTATAGTATTAAAGGTCTTCCTTTTGTAGGTGACATGAGAATAGGTGGTGACATCAGATATTTCTCTATTTGGTTGAAATTTTTTTCACACCCTTGATCCCATTTGAACACAAAATTCTTATGTAATAGATGATTAAATTGGTGATTTTTTTCTGCCAACTAGGAGATAAATCTCCTGATTGATTGTAGCCTTCCTTGTAGTGACCTTAGTTGACTGATGTTTTTGGGTGGTGGCATTTCTATTATTGCTCTCACCTTTTCTAGATCTACTTCAATAAAAAAAATTGAGACTATGTATCCTAAGAGTTTTGCTGATGTAACCCCAAAGACACATTTCTTAGGGTTTAGTCTAACATTGAACATTTATAGCCTTGTGAAAAATTTACCCAAGATATCTAGATGTCCTTCTCTAGAATAAGATTTGGATATAATATCATCCACATAGTCCTCCATAAAGGTATGCATCATATCATGGAAGATAGTGGTAATTTCTCTTTGATAGGTTTCCCCTGCATTTTTCAATCTAAAGGGCATGACATTCCAACAAAAGGTTCCCCATGGACATGTGAATGCAATTTTCTCCTGATCTTTTGGTGCTATCTTGATTTGGTTGTATCGGAAGAAACCATCCATTATTGACAACATGGCATGCCTTGCTATTAATTCTATAATGATTTCTATATTAGGCAAGGCAAAATCATCCTTGGGGCATGCCTTATTTAGATCCCTGAAATCACTACATATCCTGATACTATTATCCGGCTTTGATATAGGTACAATATTTGATATCCATTCGGCATAATCAATAGACCTAATGAATTCGGCATCCAATAATTTCTTCAGCTCATCCTTTACCATTAGTGTGATGTGTGGATGAATCTTTCTCAATTTTTTGTTTCATAGGTGTGATCCCAGTAGGTAAAGACAAATGATGCATTAAAAGTTTGGACCCAAACCTGACATATCACAGTATGACCAAGCAAATTTAATGCTTCTTTCTTCAAATAATTTGATGAATTCAAGGCTTTCTTGTTTTGTCATAGATTTTGCCAGATGTAAAATATTTGCTCTTTCTTCGGTGCCAATGTTTACAAACTATGTAGGCTCCACCAAAAATAATGAAATTTCATGATAATGCTCTGGAAGGGTGTCAAATCTTCCATCTTTAAATTCCTCAGAGATGTTTTCACCATCTGATGCGTTCTTTATTTTTCTCTTTTCAAGATCTAATACTACCATAGAATGGTTTTCACCATTAGATCCATTGTTCCTAATTTTGTTTTGCAACTGGAAGATTTGACACCCTCCATTTGATCCACATTGTTATGATATTTATGGGTATAACTTGTATCAAGTTCATCATAGCAAAGGAAATTTATGATAGCATCATCATTTACATAGATGGGTACATTTAGAGGTTCAATGGGTTCCCAATCGATAAGTTCGGGATGGACTAAGGGAAGGAAGTCATCGAATTGACTTGAGTTAATGGCGGCAAGGGTTCAAAGAGTTATGTCGTTAGAGTTGTTACTAGGGATGTCAAGGTCAATGATGTTACTCTCCTCAATATTATCTAGTTCACTCGATGTTTGTTCATCCTCACTTGAGTCATCGATATGTTGTGATCCTAATACAAATGATCTAGACCCTAATCTTTGTCCCTCCTCACATGCAGGTGCATACTGTTTTATAACATCGATTTGGACATCTGTGTAAGATATATCAGAATATAGATCCCATTCATATTCATTAGAATCTATTTCAGAGCTATCTCTTACCTGAAAAATTCTTTCAACTTCCTTCTTTGTCATTTCTTGTTTTTATTCTTCTGAGTAACCCAATCCTATCTTATCCTTTGAATAAAGAGTAAGAGGTTGAATTGGTTCCACAATGCCTTCTTTCCTTTTTCCAATAGGTCCCTATCCTTCATAACCCATTTTTTTCTAAAATAGCCTTTCTTTTGCCATACTTATCTATCTTGATTTTGATGTTTGTTGATGTCGATGTTTCTTCATCTTTGTACAACCAATCAAGGATATATTTTTTTCTGATTCATCCTCTATAGTACCGGCTTTCACAAATCTTTCCTCTAGAACCATGGCAGTTGTGATGTTTGTTGTTTTATCATTTATGGTTGTCCATATAACTTTGGAGATGTCATCAATTGTGAGAGATTAAGAGACTACTCAATAGAATATTGTCCCATGCCTTTGTCTATTAGCTAAACCTGTTCTTGGAATTTTTGTGATAGATAATTTAGAGGATCCTTTTTGTCTATTAATGTAGTTTCAACAACACTTGTATCTTGTGATTTATCCTTTTTATCCACCCACTTGGATATAACGTTTGGAGTTTTTTCACTATTTGATGAATTTGAAGTACATGCTTCCCTATTGTGAGGCAAGCAGGTGTCTTGAGAAGGTTTGAGTGTGTTACAATGTTGAGGATTGTTATAACCTACTAATATAGTCACCTCTTGTCCATTTACTTGAAGTTTCAAACATTGGTGATAGGTCGAAGGTACTGCTTGCATTTCATGAATCCACGAACGTCTAAAGAGTATATTGTAGGTTAAATCTTTTTTCAGTACCCGGCATGCTATATTTTTCATCATTGGTCCCACTTGAATGGGCAACACAATCAGTCCTTTAGAAGATCTCTCTTCCTCATCATAATATTTTATTGTCATTTTTCTTCGAGTATCAATAACATTATCTGAACACCCTAGTGCACAAATTAACTTTATAGCACAAATTTTAAAACCAGCTCCTCCATCTATTAGGACTCTTTTAACACGATGCTTGTGGATCAATACTTCAATATGGAGGGAAATGTTATGTGGATTATTAAGGGACACATCATCCTATTAAGAGAATGATATACTGTGTGACATGGTCAAATGTCCCACCATATCTTGGAATTGAAAAGTATCTAGGTTGTTGGGTACTATGGTGGCAACCAATGCTTGTTTTAAAACATCCTTATGTGATGGTGATAGTTTAAGGAGTTCAAGTATTGATATTTGTGTTGGTATTTTCTGAAGTTGGTCGATAATGTTGTATTGAATTGGAGGTAGAGTTGTGTTTTTAGGTGAAATTCCCTTTGAAATTACCTTGGATTTCCCCCTTGTCATTACCTTAACCGGTTGATAGTCTTGTATTTCTCTTATTTTTAAAACTTTATCTGATAGTTGGATATTTTTATGCTCAAGATTAGATCTAGGGGGCTAATGCCATTGGTTTTATTGTTGTCCATGTGATTATTGGTTGCAATATCACTTTCTACTTTAGATAAACAAAATATCATGTTATCGTAAACACGATTGACATTTTTTTCCTTTACTATTTGTAGAAGATGACTCTCCCTTGTCATAATTTGTTAAAGGGGCTTTAAAGGCTGTATCATTGTTGTTCTTTTGGTGTCCCTCTATATATACCTTTTTGTTGTCAATCAAATCTTGGACTAGATATGTTTTAATTCAATGCCATAATTTGTCTTGTGCTCATTATTGTTATCGAATTTACAATAATATGTGTCATTCCACCATGGTGGTTTGACTTTTGGATCCCAAAATTGTGCTTCTTGTGTAGTGATAAGACCACTTGAAACCAATTCCTTTATTGTTGATTCCACTGTTTGTCCTAATGGTGTGAATCGATGTCGGTTTGATGATTTTTGATATGTTTGTGGTTTTGATTCTCCTTTGTTTAGATTATTTTTTTGATTGATATTTGACTTGATGTTTTGATCACTATTTTGGTTTTTTTTCACAGTAGAGGCTCTCAAGTTAAAAATTGGCTTTGCATTTTGTAAGTCATTTGGAGTTTCATTGATCTTGGTATTTCTATTTCTTTGCTAGAATTTAGGTTTGTCATTGTTAGTATATTGATTTGAGGATTTGGTGTTGTTTGATTTTCATTGTAGTTGTAGACACTCAAATTTTTCCTTGCAATGATCACATTATTCGTCAATTGATTAAAATGATCAATTCATTCAACACTTTCTTCTATTCATGCATTTCATCAAATCGTTAAATCATTGCATTATCATTTGCATCCGTCACATTACCATTTTTGCATTATCATTCTTTATCATAATAAATTCATTATCATAATCATTCACTAGAATTTCATAATAAACTAATTATCATAACTTGCATATTAATTGTATCATTTGCATAAATCATTCATGAAATATTGCATTTTAGTAAAGCATATTTAATCATTTTATTCATATTTAATCATTTAGGTACATTTTAATCTAATAACCCTTTATCAATTTCATTCTCATCCCTAAAATTTAACCCAACAATGTGGGATAATGACATTTCCTTCTCCCACATCTCTTATCACACATTTCATCTTCAACCCCTCTCCATCGTCAACAAACTCCTATTTAAATGGGATTTTCTTCTCATTTTGGCTCTCACAAATTTACATACTCATATCATATTTGCATCTTGATTGCATTTCTCATTTACCATAGCCTCTTTATTGTATTTTATGCTCATAAAATCTGAGAGCAAGTGCATGAATAAAAATCTTGGTGATAGGGAGACAATGGAGATTGATTTCTTTTAAAAGCATTGTTTTGTTTTTGTAGTTTAGATTTTCATTTCTAGTTTTGCTTTTAATTGGAATGAATCTATTGATGTCGGCTAAAATGGTGGTTCTTACTCCATAGAATCATGCATTATCATGCATTTTTTTGGCTCTACAAATGGTGAACCCAACGTGAACAAACAATCATTTCTTTGTTTCTTCATTTTTATTGTTGTCTCATTTTTTGTTGTTGTTGGGTTGTTTGAAACCATATCAACAGTATCAAATTTGTTGTGGAAGCATGAGAAACAAATAAAATCATGTTTTTCTTTTTGATGCCACGTTTTTCTCACTACTCGATAGTTTGAAATGCCCAAAACATCTCTAAAATTGCCCTCTGGTCATGAAGAATGCCCCAGGCATTGTTTTTGATGTGAAAGAATTCATTTACAGCAAGTAAAAGCTCTAAAAGAAGAGCTTTGAATCAAAAAAGGGAATCATCATACCCCCTACAATGTTCTTCAAAGCTTTGAAAAATCTTCTGTTGGAGACATTAGAAGGCTTTTAAAATGTTGTATTTTATTCTTTCTGCTATTTTGTGCTTACACTGAGCATTCTCAATTATGCATCTTTGTCAAAAGCCATAATTTAAATCTTATTTGGGTGTCTGATATTTTCTGGTTTGCAACAAACAAAAGTTTTTTCCTTTTTATTTTAAATGTTATGCAATAACTTTATTTCAATGTTGACATATCTATTTTCCATGTATCTATTTTTTGGAGGCTATTTTGAAGTATTATGAAGCATTCTAAAGCATTATGTCAGAGGATTCATCTATCATGTCCTTGTGTTCATTAGTCCATGAGAGCATTGTTGTATGTTGTTTAAGATTTTAAACTAAGTTTTCAGTTTAGTTTTAGTTTTTAATTTTTAGTTTTAAATTTAAGTTTTAATTTAGTTTTAGATTAATTTTGATTTAGTTTTTAGATTAATTTTGATTTAGTTTTTAATCTAATTTTAAATCAATTTTAATTTAGCTTTTAGATTAATTTTTAACTTAGTTTAGAGTTTTAGTTTCTAATTTCATTTAGATTTTTAATGTTTAGATTTACTATTTAATTTAGATTTTTTTATTTACTTTTTAATTTAGTTTTAATTTAGTTTCTAATTTATGATTTAGTTATATATTTTTTTTTAAAAATTTAATTTAGTTTATATTTTAGTTACTAATTTAATTTAGTTAATGTAGTTTATATTTTTTTAGAGTTCTTTTTTTTTTATGTAGATTGTAAATTTAATTTTAGATTTAAATTCATTTTAGTTTAGATTTTAATTTAGAATTAATTGGAAACTAACTTTAGTCTAAACTTATCTTTAATCTAGATTTAAATTAACTTTAGATTTAGATTTTGATTTTAACTTTTAGTTAGATTAGCTTTAATTTTTAGATTAATTTTTATTTTAGAATAAATTTTTAATTTTAAAGATTAATTTTTAATTAGCTTTAAATGAGTCTTTAGTTGACTTTTTAAATTATATTTTAATTAGATTTTAATTAGAATTAACTTTGAATTTAAATTAGATATTAACTTTAATTAGATTTAGATTTTTAGATTTAAATTTCAACTTAGATTTAGCTTTTAGTTCTTAGTTTGGATTTATCTTTTTAAGTTAGTTTTTAATTTTAAATTTAGAATAATGTTAGTTTTCATTTTAGTTTAATTTTAGTTTTGGGTCTAATTTTATTAATTTGGGTTCTTTTGTAGGTTCATTTGGTAGAGAATTGAAAATAAAAAAATACGCTTGTCAAAGAAAGGAGGCATGAAACTACTAATGAGATTGTGGTGCAGGATGTTCGTTGAAGACGTAATTTTGAAACCAATTCTTTTTTAGATTATAAAAAACTTCAATTGGTGCATTAAAAATGAACAATTGTCTTTTCTCACATAGGCTTAACTAGGGGTTCAATGAACATTGTTTGTTATGCTTGAAGGTGGTAGGTGATTATGCTCTCACCTTGTGCAAACTAGGCGATCACAAATCCAAACCCATCTATTGTATGTGTTACCCCAATTCAATAATTGAAGTATCCTCTCCCCTTGCGCATTTGTACAATCTTGGGTGCAAGAGAAATGATTATTGACTCTAGAACTTGGGTCTGCTTTGGCTGGAAAAAGTACTCACCCCAAGGTGACTCAAACTAATAACGAAGCATTTTGGCCAAGCTACCCCTGACAGGTATATAAATGTGAATCCTAAGGGAAATCCTAGGATTACGAATGTGGATGTGTCATACGGACCAAGTAGTACTCCCCAAAACCCTATTGAGCATAACCTCTTCAGGCTGGAGTGCCTCCTAAATGGAGCTTAATCTTGTGTGCCATGTATGGCCACTCGAACGGGGGTCCCGAACTAAAAACCTTTGTGTAGTTTCCAAAATCCCATCTATTTTCTAGTGCAACAATGATCATTGTGAAGACATCCATATTCTCATAGTTCTTAGTAGAGGTGATCAACCCACCATGAGAGATTTATGGGGGTTGGAAGCTTGGTTGGCCTGAGAACTAAGTGCAATGTAAGGGGGAGCCTATGTAACCAAGCTTCTGGATTCATCCACTATGAATAAGTTTAGTTGGAGAAACTGACATGGAATCTAGCAAATATAGTCCTTTTCAACCTTAGGATTTGTGCTTGTATTGTTAAACTCAAACAGTTTGTATGCTATGTCTTGCGTGTGTGTTCAAAAATAGACCTCAAGAAAACATCACACCTAGTAACTTGTAACATCTCAAAATTTTGAAACCTCAAAGGCTGTAACAACACAAACATGCAACATGAACCTATCACTTGGATTTCTTGGGGTCATCATCCTTCAATTTTGATCATTGAATCCTTGGATTCCACCTAGACTTTGCATTTCACCTATTCCTTGCATTCCACCTAACCCTTGCATATTCATAGTCCTTACATATTCATAACCCTTTCATCCTAGTCTTTGGATATTCCTAGTCTTTCATACATAGGTGACATTACATAGTTCTTGCATATAGATAACACTCCACCTAGTTCTTGCATGTTCAACCCCTTTGCATATCAAGACCCTCTCACCTAACCTTTTCATGTTCCAAGAATTTATTCCTTTGCATATTCATCATCGATCAAACTAAACCTTAGCTTGCACTTAGGCTACTCTTCCTGGGTCTTGAAATCAATCCATTGGCTATCTATCACCTACATCACTTGAGGTTCACCATCCTTGAGTGAGGGAACATTCCATTATCTTTGAGTAGGGAAATCCTTTTGGAGTCTATCATCTCCTACATACCCTCTCTTAATCATTGGTCCTTGTGTCTATCCATCATAACACAAGTAAATCCTTTACATCATAACCAACTTTGGACCTAAAGTTTCCTTTGAGATCTTGCATTCTTCGCTTGTCATATCATACCATACCATTTTTCATATCTCATCTTAGAAATATATCCTTTTCATTGCATCCTAGTGACCATGACAAACGTTTTCAACACCAAACAAAAACCAGCTGAATATTTTGTGTCATTTTTACAAAGATGGATACATTTACAAATTGATTACCTTATGCCATTCCTGATCAAGAATTGGTTGACCTCTTTTGTCAAAATTTCAACAAAGAAATTGGAAGGGAACTTTGCCTCAAATTCTTGGATTCCTTTGACGAAGCCATAGAAATGGGATTTCAAATCGAAAAAAATCTCATTGATGTTGGAACTATAAAACTTAATAATGAAAAAGATCAAAAATCAAATTCAAACAAGACACCTTTTTGTTTAAAGAATAAGAATGTAGTCAATGACGGAGTTGTTGATGCAAAAAAAAATTAAAACATCATCACTTGTTTACAATCTCAAAGGTTCATCTTTAGATAAAGGAAACGAAGAATAGAGAAGATTCCCTAAACTAAATTTTACACCATTGGGACAATTACTTGAATCCGCATTAAAATAACTTCTTGAAATCAATATTATAACACTACCTGAAATAAATAAATATAATCCACAAGTCAAACCCCCATGGTGGAATGAGAATCACTTTTGCGACTATCATAGACATAAAGGACATAAGACTAATAGTTGCAATAAACTTTGACATCTAATACATGACCTTATTGATGATGGTAAGATAGTGGTTGATGGACACACTCCTTCAGGTAACTCTTATTGACAGGTGTTTAAGAACCCTTTTCCTAAGAATGAAAAGGATAAAGGAAAGGCCCTTGAATCTGGTGATGGTGTAAACTATACTACTACTAAATATGATTATACCATACATAACATCAGTGAGGTTGATAATCATGTAAACACTTTCATTATAAAAGTAAAAGAACCTAATTGCAAGGTTACTACCTACAAAGGCACAGTCACCCTTAAAGGTCCTAATTCAAAACCCACTACACTAGCTTCATAGTATAAACTCATAGAGAATTTAGGAAAAATTCCCATGCAAATTTCCATACTTGAGTTTGTACACCTATCTCCTGAGCATAAATCTATTCTAGATAAAGCACTTTCTACTACTACAGTGCCTATGAACCTACATGTAGACCAATTCCAATCTATGGTGGGACATATCACCTCGCCTTACACTATCAATTTTACTAAACATGATGATTCATCCCCTCGACAACCACATAATACAAATTTACACATTGATGTCCTTATCAATAATGCCAAGATCAAGTGAGTTATAATAGACAGAGGAGCAGGTCTTAATATTTGTACCCAAGAATTGATTACAAAATTGGGATTTTTCTGAAAATATTGTTGATCCAAGTAACAAGATTACCATAAAGGCATATGATGAAGATGAACACTCATCTAAAGGATTAGTTACTGTACCAATCAAAGTCAGGCCTATGGTAAAGGATGTGGTTTTCCAAGTCCTTGATCTCCCACTAACCTATAATATCCTCCTTGGAAGACCTTGGATTCATGCAATGCAAGCAGTACCTTCTACATACCACCAGTGCATTAAATACCCACACAATGGTATTGAAATCATAATCCCAAGAAATTGTGAAGCACCTCCTTCTCAAGCATATGTTTATCCTGAGTCCTTAAAATAATCCACTTCATTTATCGCACCATCAAACCCCAAGGTCAAAATCCATGATATGGGATGTGGAGAATACCATATGGATAATTTACCAACAAAATAAATTGCTAATGTTGTCGAGGAGAGTCAACATTTCAACAATGATATCAAGATATATGCTGAAGGAACATGAAAAGATGACCATTCCTGGATTGAAACCTTTTGGGATCCTAATGATACACCTACATTTTCCATATTTACTTCCACTCAAGCTTTCCATATTTATGATAACCCCATGTTTAACTAGGTTATCTATGATAACGCACTCTTTTTTCATGACCCTACCAAGGATATCCAATCACCATCCTTCCATCCCACCTGCCCTAGGCTAGGATATGAATCTCCTATTGTCACATCTACTAAGACATCTTGCCAATTCATTAAGGATGTGAAAGATTCCTTTGAAATTAGCATTACGAAAAAGGATAGTCCCAAAGAATCCATTGTTGGCATCACCACTCCCATTTTCCAACTAAACATTCTTATCTTACAACCTATCATAACCCAACTTGGGCACTAACTTTATCCATGCAACAAGATACCTTATGATGTATTATAAAATCTATCATAGGTCAAAGATTCCAAAGTGGGACACCTATGTCCACTTGGAATTATTAAGTGTCATCCACTCACCTTCAATGGTGATGTCACCCAACCGATGGGTCACAATTTATGACATGACATCATAGGTAATTAAATAATATAAATAAATACAATGATACATAAATTAAAAGAATATTAGGACTCTAAGGTTAAGACACCTTAATCCCAACATTATGTATCGGCCCCTTGATCCATTTTATAGCTTGTACATGTGCATCTTCATAAATTTGACTAAGTATAATGGATGTCAATATTTGGGCCAGTTTTAAAACTTGATTCGAGTGTGAAATTTGTTTTCAAAACATTTAATTTCACCAATGATGTTTATCCATTGTCTTTTTCCTTTGATTATAATATTATTCATCTATTACCTAGGCAACATCCCCCTTTTAAAGAAACTTATAATTCACATGCATAATTATTCCACTTAAGTTTTTTTACATTGTGCCTTCCCTTTGTATCATTTTTTATTCTTCGTAGCTCATATGTGAAGTGTGATGTGTGATGGAATTTTTTCATCACAATGTTCCTTTGCATCATAGTTTGGTTCCTCATAGCAAGGAGTGTAACTTCGATGTGTAATGTTTCATAATCAAATGGCTCAAGATGAAGGATGGAGATCTAATGGTCATTGTAAGAGTTTAACTCATCACATTTGTGTTCAAAATTAATAGGGACCTTTGTGCAATGAGTGATGGGAAGAGTATTGTGACCATATTTTTGGTCATCCCTCAAAAAAAATATTTTATTCCCAATCATTCGCTAAGTTGTGAATCGACAGTGTTTTAAGCTAATAGTATAACTTTGGAACTATTTACTAAAGTTTCTCTAACTTTCCCTTGTCTGTTAGGAGACATTCCCTTTTACTTTCTTTAATAGGTGGCTATGATTTTCTAAGTGATATAATATTTTTTAACTCCCACTGAGATGTGTCAGGATACATTCTAAAATCCATTGATCCACTATCAAGTTATCATCATAGGGATGTATCCTTCCCAATCCAAGTGTTGTTCTTATTGTTAACAATAAAATTCTTGGGGTATGCATTGTTCTTATCATCATCACCAATCCATCAATCCATCCACCAATTAGTTTCTAGCATGACTTGGAGCATAATCCTTGTTTTCTTTTGGTTTGTTTTGCATACTTTCTTTTTTCTTGTGTGTTTTATTGTTTTTTGTATTTATCATGGTCTTTTGTACTCTATTTCCATTGGGGCATCATGTTCTTCCATATCATGGTGTTATAAGGCATGTGTTTTCACTTGACCTTTTTGATCACGTACTTTGCACATTATCATCCTAATTCCTTATACCTTGATGCATAATATAAAGTATAATATAAAATATAGGTTACTCTTACCATTTTAGCATGATGATCATTCATTTCCACCCTCCATTCACTTCTTCATCATCCTTATCTTCTCTCATATATCCTCATTTTCCTCTATCTTTTCATCCTTCATCCTTTAGACCTCGTACATTTTGAGAGCACACTTGTGTTCTCCTAACCCACATGTCCTCTTGAGGAGGCATACCACTACCTTCTAGTCATCCTTCTTCATCCTTATTATTTACTAGGGAATTATTCCACTAGTCTTTATCCCTT
This sequence comes from Sequoiadendron giganteum, assembly GCA_007115665.2. Classification (NCBI taxonomy): domain Eukaryota; kingdom Viridiplantae; phylum Streptophyta; class Pinopsida; order Cupressales; family Cupressaceae; genus Sequoiadendron; species Sequoiadendron giganteum. The sequence goes on from CM021101.1 coordinate 802,749,457, forward strand.
TCCTAGCCACTATATTTAATACTTCTTTGAAATGATGTTACTTATTGGTGGGTGCATGAAGATGCGTAGCAATTTTGTGGCCACTTTCAAAAAATAAATTGAAAAATCATAATGTGAGCATGTTATAATGTGTTTGTGTTATGGCTTGGTGTGTCGAGCCTAAGGATCGACCACCACAATCCCATAACATGAGTGTGTTATAATGAGCTCGCATTATGACATGTTAAAAGAAGAAAAAAAAAGGTGTTGAATTCATTTTCATTTCTGGTTACATTTTTCTTGTTTTCCATAGTCAAAAACTCCTGAATTCCATGCTTTTGTTCTAGGAGGATATTTTTGCAAAAATATTCATCAACAATTGCTAATTCATCTCCAGGATTTCGCCACATCAACGAGGAGGTCAACGAGGTAAGGATTTTTTATTTTTTTGAATTTGTTATTTTTAGGTTGTATTTGATATTTATTTTTTGTATTTGTAGATGTTAAACAACCTAGAAACCCTCCTTAAAATCCATAGTAAGAAAAAAATCCTCAACAAAAAAATCCTCAACCACAACAACAACCTCCTCCACCAATCCCTCAATACCCTCCTAGCACTCAATAAAATTTAATGGGTGAAACTGAGAACAATAAAAAATAAATTGAGGATTTAATCGAGAGGTTGAACAATCCAAATGGTTCAACTGCAGAAATAATGACCTTGGAAATTTCACTACAAGATATGTTAAAAAATGTAGATTCAATTAGAAAATAATTAACTGGTTGGTAGGATAGGAGGTAGGTAGCTAGGGATTTTTACTAAGATAAATTATCATATAAATAAGTAAAAGATGTAAAAATTACAAAAGGTGATTTGTGTGCATTACTCATTGACCCATTATCAAATTGAAATCTCTCCCTCAATATGAAGAGGTTTCCTATTCATTGGTGCCACTACCAAGAGATTAGGAAATATTTTTGGGATAGGTGGTACATGGTTTTTGATGAACCACCATGCAACAATTGTGATGTCTCATAGTATTTCCTTAGGAAACTATATGCTGAGTTCATCTTGAACAAAATCCCAAGCTATTTTGATATGAGGGACTTCCAGGGGAGAGGTGGAGAGTTGGCACAAGATAGTCCCAGTGCATAGCTAGATCCTACATGGAAAGAGAGATGACCTCTCACTTGGCCACCTCATGAGCACATCATCATCCCTTCTGCCATGAAGGAGAGTTCCTATGTAGAGACTCTGCAAGACACCAACTCTTTGACACAAAGTGGCATCCATCATGCTAGCCCTCTTGTAAAACTCAATCCAGGGGAGTCTTTGATAGGTGGTCTTCAATCCCATGTGTGTCAATATCTTGGGGTGAATTATTCATATGACCCCACCGGCACTCAGGAGGCTATTGCATAGGATCCGTCAAGAGGTATGGAGATGAAGAGGGCGACTGACATTTTTCATGATGCATATGGCATTGATACTCAAGTAAAAGTTAGCATGTTAATTGAATTTAATTTATTAAATTTTGATTTTGAAATGCAATATTAACTAATTTAGTTTTATGATTTTAATAAGCTTGCAGGTTCATAGTGTTGATACTAGATACACCAACCCTACACCTACTTGTTTTTGTAGTACACCTATCAGTGGGGTATGTAAATAGTAAAAAACTTTAAATTTATTACATGTTAATAGCATTGTTTTATGAATGTTATTTTAATATGTGATTTTGGATGTTGAATAGGTTAATATTGGAGGTTTTGAGAGAACACCTCCCAATGCCAGTGGATTTAGTCAAACCTTCATGCAGGTAATAGAATAAAGATTTTAGCTAATGAATTGTACTTAATAGATTTGTGTATTTTATATTCATATAATTGATTACATTACATTGGACATCATTCAAACTCAAATAATTACTTCACATTCCATGACTAATAACTCTATGTTGATAGATGACAAAATTTTAACTACAATATAGTTGTTTAGAAAGTCAACATAAGTAGTGATGCAATTACTTCACATAGCATAAGTAATAAGTCTAGGAGCAGCTTCTAATTGCATTTTCTTTTCATGACATTCCATGGGACCACATTTTATAGAGGTATATTTTCAAATAGTTCACTGCCTTGTCTATGCTCCAAACTAGGCACCCATTATGGCTTGCTCTCACATAGCTGAAACTCACTTGCAACTCGTTTGGATAAATTGTCCCAAATCTAGATTTTAACATTGAATTAGGCCACAATTAGGCCTCTTTTTCAAAGAGACACCTCTCCAAACATACAACCAACACTTGAAACCTCCAAACAATCAAAATAAAGTAAAAAAAACCTCATATTATTCAACTTTTAGGTCTCCTCTCACTCATTTAGACCCCTTTTCATAAAACCCTCACTTTCCTTGCAATCAATTACCTAGGATTATTGAAACTCTTTTGCCCTGACCTCTCACAAGCTTATAATAACTTCAATTAGGATTATTTATTCCTGTACATGCTCATTCCATCCTCAAATAGTGCTGCCCCAAAGATCTACATACACTTTATCCACAAAATCACTCTTTTTCACTAGTTTTCACCCTCTTTCACTTAGGGTTTCTCACTTATTCACTTCTCTGACCAATTACAGCCTCTTAGATCTTATAAAGACCCTCCAATTAATCTTCTCTCATATTTTTCAAGGGATTCTATCCACTTATAAACCCCTGTCCTCTTTTCACTCACTCTAGCCTTGTTTAAAAGGCACCAAAATTGGTTTTTCACTAGGTCGGCGAGGAAAACTCACAAAAAATTCACCAAAACAATTCCTTACCTTATAAAAATAATCTTAATTTAGACCGGTCCATTCCACCAAGAAAAATTTGCTACAAAAAGGTGGAATGGACTTTTTAGTTTATTTGGGCAATCAAACCCTTAGCCCCTATTTTCTGACCACCTAGAGAAATCAGGTCACTAAAAGCTTGAAACTCAATATCAAATGCTCAAATTAGATTTAAATTGATTCCAACACCTAAATCCTTAAATTCAAACACATTGCAGATGCACTACCACCTACACAAAACCCTACACTGGTAGATGATGGAGGAAAACACAAAAAATATCAGTATAACAATGATATTTTATTAGTTTTCTCCTTCAAAATACTTCCACAACAACTAACAACGATGAATAAAATATTTTAAAAACTTTCCCAATAATTTAAAATTCCTAAGAACCTAAAAATTTCCTCTACAAATACCTTGAATCTTCATATTCCTCCACTTGGAACCTTTTAGCATTTTTACAACATTGATTGACAACTTTTGTTAAGATTCTGCAACTTTACAATTTATGCCTAAAATAACTACCAAAGACCATTAAAACTCAAAAATGGATATTTAAGACTTATTACATCATGAAAATACCTATATAACCTCAAAATCCTAAATTTTCCTCATGGAGGCATGCTCTTGTAAAGGTGCACCTGCACCACTTTTTCAAACAGCTCACCGCCTTTTCTATGCTACCACATTTGTCATACATGTCTACCAAATCATTTTATCAAACAATTAATTTCCTCACTACTATGGCAAAAATCTTAAAAAAGGTGCTTTCCAAAAAACTATGGATGCCTGGAAAAATCTATCAAAGCATAATACTAAGCAATAGCATAGACAAGGCAGCTAGTAGGTTGAAAAAATGCCTCAAAGAAATGTGGTCTCATGGTGATGGAATGCCATTCCATCACCATGAGACCATATTTATTCGAGGAATTTCTTCAAATAGTTGACTACCTTTTCTATGATACCACATTTTCCATACATGTGTACCAAAGCATTTTATCAAACTACTCACTTCCTTGTTGTTATGGCTAAAATCCTAAAATAGGTGCTTTCCAGCAAACTATGGATGCTTGGAAAAATTTCTATCAAAGCATAATAGTAAGAAATAATACCATAGAGAAGGAAATGAACTATCTGAAAAAATTCCTGAAAGAAATGTGGTCTTATGGTTATAGAATTCCATGATGTGCATTTGTTTGTAATGGCATTCCATCACCACGAGACCCCATTTCTTTGAGGCATTTTTTCAAACAGTTCACTGCCTTCTTTATGCCACAAAAATTATTGTACATGTCTATGAAATCATTTTATCAAATGGTTCACTGGCTTGATGCTATGGGTAAAATCCTAAAAACTCATTCTTTCGAACAAGATACTGATAGGGAAAATAGTAAGCATGATAGTAAAAAATATATAATTTAATAAGTACTCAAAATTTTGTTTATTATCTCATAAATTATAAGTCATGATGTGGATCGCTATTGTAGTTTTCATAATTGAATAATTTTTTGATTTATTTTCAATTGTTGCAAGCGAAAACCGCATTTGAATGTGACGAGGGCAATGGAGATTAATGTTTCATATGATAGAGAATCCTCAATGGCTCTAATAGGGGAGGTATGAGGAAAATTATTAAATTTCAATTTATATTCATTGTTATAGATGTTAGTTAGTGAAAGATCAAACCATTATTGATTCATGGTTAAGATCTACTTGGATGGTTTATATAGGGCTTCAACATGCCTCAGCTTGGGCGTACAAATATTTCCCTTGTGGAGAGTGATCATCAGATGGAGGTAGGTGATTATTTTGTTAAATATATCATTTTTAATAATGTAATTTCTATATATTAATGTCTTTACTTCTTATTGTAACAAATAAAACTTCACCAATAACTAAACACTAGGAGCAAAAAGAGCACTCCTCGAGCACAACATAAATGAGTAAAAAATGTATCGCCATTTGATTGAAAAGAAAAGGGAAAGAGTTTATTTCGATAGCATTGAGGGAAGTGACTTTTGATTCCAAATCCCTTTGTTGTATTCCTGCATGGCAGTTTTGTACATATTTTGTATTGGATATATTTGATATTTTATGACTATATGTCATTCTCATAAGCCTATATGGCTATTTTGTACCTATATTTCATACTTATATTGACATATATTGATGTATGCCTACATGGCTATTTGGTTAATACAAATAATTTTTTATCGATGGTGTCCATATTTTCATTCTAAATTCATGGTTCAATAGATATAAGCTACATCTATTCAAGTGTATACTTTACAACTTACATGTATAATTTTTAACTTATGTGTGTTCCAATGTATACTTTGTGACTTAGGTGTTTTCATGTGTATACCTTGTATTCATGCATATACTTTGTCCTAATTTGTGTATACTTCAAGGCTTACGTGTTTTTGAGTACATGTGCTTCCCTTATTCACATGTACATTCTTGAATTATTCATGTGTATACTTATTAATTAGTTAGCCCTAGCATTGGTCATTATTGTCCGTCATGGTTTGTCTTGAATATTAATTGATTGATGCCAAACAACTTTATATAAAATAAAAAAAACATATTTTTAATTGGTATTGCATGAAATGATTCATAAAAATATTTCAAAAAGTATCCTTGATATTACAAAAATATATGTGTTTATACACTTTAATTTTGCAATCATCCTTTGCTTTTTTCAAAGAAAAATATGCCTATCCCACTATTACATTGCATAGGTAAACCAGATTTTGTATTGTGGAGCTATATTAAGCTACCACTCTCAAGAACAATGTAACAATGATACAAAATAATGTTTGAGACTACAAGAAGACATGAAAATGGCTAGTGTACTAAAAAAATTCTTATGATTTCTAAAGAATTCTGATAATTATACTTAGTAGGCTTATTTTTTCAAAATCATACAAATTGAACCCTAGCATCAATAGATTGTGTATGTCAGGCTACCACAATTCAAGTTTCAATGATGAATATTTGTCATGCATGTTTTAAATGACATTCAATTTTATGGTGGTTTTGTTGTTTATATGATTTTATGTGATATTATAATCCTAATTCATGATTCTAGGCTGCATATATATTTATATATATATTATTTCTACATTTTTTTGTACTAACAAACCCAAAACAAACCGAACTCCCCTCCAAAATTTTTTTGCTGAACTGGCGAACCGAACCTTGAAACCCAAATGCAAACCTCATATAGCCTCAAAAAATCTTCCAACACTCTTCATTCTTCCTACACAAACTTAATTGACCACCAAATTACGCTACCCCCTGACTTTACCCACTTTTACTCCCTCAAACCTCTCTTTTTCATTGAAAACCCCTCTTTTCCCAACTAGGTCATCATACGATAACACAATTTTGACCTCCCCTGTGCTTTCAGACCTTTTTAACACATCAAACTCCACAACCTCACTCTATTTCTAACCTATTCTAACTTATTCTCAAGCAATTTATTCTTTTAACCTCTTCTAGCCTTGCTTTTAAGGCCTAAATTCTGAATTTTCAACAGGGACAGTGTTAGTAATATCTTCCAATAACTTTACCAATACTATTTTCTTATTCCTAATCCCTATCCTACTTAAATTAGGCCCATTCCACTAAGACACAACCTGAACAATAGGTGGAATGGCCTATTTCAACATATTACACTCAAACCCTTGTATGAGCAAGTTCAAACCACTTTCAAAAATCTACTTCTAAGTTGTTTGGAACTTAATACAATTCCACAAGAATGTATTCTAATCAAAGATAAAACCATTCAACAATAGATTTAGATCATCTTAGATAAGAATCTTGTTGTACAGACCCATACACAGGCTGGAAATGAAGAAAATGCACATAAATTAACAAAGAAACAGAGATATTTGATTGATATTATCCTTCAAAATCTTCAACAACCACTAACTTCGAGTTTCCAATGATCATATGCTTTTTGTGTGCAAAAATCAGACTTCTCAACCATTGTGTGTATGTTTCTCTTTTTTATTGTTTTTCATGCCATCATAAGGGATCAAGCTGGTTGAATGTAGCTTAGAGAAATTTTTTGTGTTTGGGTGCAAAAGAGGACCATGCCTAGCATAAAAACACCTATCGAGATGAGTTGGAGCAATTTTTTTGGTCACACGAATTGCAAAACGAAATTTGCACCATTTTGCAACTTTACACAGCTTGCATTTGACACTTTTTCCACCAAGTTAAAACTAGACACCATAGGAAATTGACTTTGATATAACAAAAATTGAGAGAGTTTATTATAGAGGGGACGATTGTGATCCCATAGGTTTAGATGGAGAGTTTGTAAGCGTCATGGTTTCTGAGTAACAGCCCATCAAAGATTGTTTCCCTTTTGCACTTTAGACCCTTAAGGGATAGATTTGGTTGAACATAGCTCAGAGAAATTCCACATGTTTGGGTGTGAAAGAGGACCATGTATAGCATAAAAATACCCATTCAGATCCATTGGAATATTCTGTTTGGTCACACGAGTTGCAAAAAAAAAGTTGCACCACTTCACAACTTTCAACTACTTACATTTGATAACTTATTCCCCAAGTGAAAATTTTCCACCACAAGAAAATACCTCCAATATAGCAAAAAATGAGAGATCTTATTATAGATGGGCCCAACGTGATCCCATAGGATCAGACAAGAAGTTTCTAAGAATCATGGTATCTAAGTAACAACATGCTGAATTTTTCATCCAGTTTGCAGTTTGGACCCTTAAGGGATCGATCCAGTTGAACGTAGCTCAAAGAGATTCTGCATGTTTGGGTGTGGAAGAGGAAAATTCCTAGTGTAAAAATGCATAATCATATGCGTTGTAACACTCTATTTGGTCACACAAGTTGTAGAACAAAAGTTGCACCACTTTGCCGCTTTGCACTGATTGTGTTTGACAACTTTTTCCCCAAGTGAAAATTCAACACCACGGGAAAACCACTCCTAGATAACAAAAACTAAGATATTTTATTGTAAAGGGGTCCAACATGATCTCATAGGTTTAAACATAAATTTTATAAGTGCCATGGTTTTCAAGTAATACCCTGTCAAAGATTGTTGTGATTTTGCACTTTGGACCCTTAAGGGATCAAGTCGATTAAATGTATCTCAGAGTGATTATGCTCTCTTTTACATGGAATTAGGTGGGTAGAAGACTTAAATCTATTTTAGTTTTAGTTTGGTTGGATTTCAAGTGATTTTGTGCATTTTAGAAGCCAATTACTGAGGGTTGGTCTGTATACCCTATTTTAAGGGTTTTGAGTGCATTAAAATGTCATAGTAAGCCTTGCACCCACTGTATGCTTTTGTAACTGGATGAAAATATGCTTAGTTAGGGTTATTAAACATGTTTGAAAAGTTTTATGTGGAAGGGAGATGAATAGAGGGTTTTTAGGTGATACCCTAGATGTCAAATGGTGTATTTTTTAGTGGAAAATGGTGATTTAGTGCTAGGGTTTGAATAAATCTTTGGGGGCAATGATATCTCTTGAAATTTTAAGCTTATGCAAACCTTTTTGAAGGTGTTTCAGGCTTTGGTTGGATATGGGAAGGTTTGGAGTATGTTTTTTCAATAAACCCTTGCCTAACTTGTGAATGAAGAGGGTTTTGGGGTTTGTTATGCTAGACGGCTTATCATGCCCTAAAATTAGAGGAATTGGTGGTTTGATAGACTGGTTAATGTTGTCCAATGGTGGTTTGTGTGTGATAGGAAGAATAAAGGGGGTTTCTTGTTTTGTGAAAGCTGATCCAAAAGAGTCTTATGAGGGTTTGATGTATGTTGAAGAATGCTTAAATGGGTGCCTAAAATGGTGGTTTGTTGCAGAGGTTGTTAAGGAATTTTGAGAGTTAAGGTGGGAAAAATAGGTCTACAAACCTACAAGAGCGACTAGGTGCAAATTTGAAAATAAGCCAAGATTGAGTTTTGAGGGAAGAAAGGAGGTTGGAATCCTTTTCTATTATGGAATTGAGTTGATTGCTTCCCTGTATTGCTATCAAAATCACTTCCTATCAGAATCACTTCAAGTTTACATTTTTTTGCACTTTTTTCACAGACAACTTTTCAATTTTTGCAATTTTACATCATTTTGACAAATATGAAACATGAATTCCAAAATGACCCCAAAACCAACTAACATGACTTATTACATTATAAATTGGTCTAATATGACCTTATTAAATTGAAAAAATTCAATACACAAAACTAACTTAAGACTTCCATGAACCAAATTTTCTCAATAACCTTGATGCCTCTGCACCAGATTTCATTATTTCAATAAATCTCATTACAATGCCTTAGGTTATTTTTTCTCATAGATCTTATACAATGTCACTCATATATTCAAAATTATCTTATAATTTCTACATCATAGGTGCTCATTATGAGGTTAACTTCAAATGAGTAACTTGAGATTCCCTCACAAAGATTCACACACTCTTTTATAATGGCTTCAAATCAGAATTGAGATTTCTCGAGATCATCAAAATAACCATGTTGCATTTCTTTTTTCACTGAGATTCTCTTCAATGGCTCATAAATCAGAATTTTCTTCAAGGAGAGACCAATCAATTTTTAGTAGTTTACTTAGAGATACACAAAGTAAAAGAAGAAAAAGAAAGAGCATCCAAAATGGAAATGAAATGAAAATAGATGGAAGGGACTTATAGATAGGCATGGAAATCACTCAACTTAGTCACTTCTGGTCATACATCTTCACTGGGAGTTCCAAGATACCTATTACTCACAACACCTCTCATGAATATAATATCTTGAAATTTGAGATGCTCTTATAATCTCTACATCATAGGTGCTCATGATAAGGTTAACTTCAAATGGATAACTTTAAATTCCCTCACCAAGCTTTGCATGCACTTTTGTAATGGCTTAAAATCATAATTGAGATTTGTCAACATCATCAAAATAAGGATGCATTTATTTTCTAGCTGAGATTCTCTTGGATGACTCATAAATTTGGATTTTCTACAAGGGGACACCAATCAATGTTTAGTAGGTTACTTACAAATGGGAAAATTAAAAGAAGATGATAGAATTGGAATCAAAAAAATTAACGTGGATAAAAGTATAAAATTAATACGAACCAATGTGCATATGCTTACAAATTAATCCAATAAACCATTTGGGTCTCCTCTACTCTTTATTGTGTCAAGGATTGCCTTATGGTCAAACTCACAAACCTTCCACAAGGTCTTGTTCAAAGGTCTACCCCCATATTTGGTTAAACAAACATTGGATGCCACAACAAGGTTTGAGTAATGAATAATATTATGATGTGTGCCAAAGTCCTTAAAAAACAAATTTTAAACACTCTTATGTGGGTACCTTCTAAGACATGTTCTAGTAACAACAACTAAGCCTGCAGGGTATTCAATGTTTTATCCATCTATAATTGGGGCCTCCAATTCATTTCTGGCCAGTAACAACATCTAAGCCTATAGCGTATTCAAATTTTTCTCCATCTATAATTGGCACCTCCAATTTATTTTTGTCCTCAAAACAATGACACAAGTAATAGTTTGTTCCCTCTTCATTGTCTTCATCTGCAATAACTGCATAAACATGCCCTATATTGATATGTGCATAAAATATCTTGAAATTAGTCAACATTAAAAATACAATACAAAGTAAGATAATAATATGGAATTTAAAATACTAAGCAAGTAGATATATCACTTGGTTGAACTAGATCCGATATGTCATCAAAGTAGACCGATGATCCCATCTATGTTAGTTCCAATGTCATCAGAGGGTGATACATATGAAGAGGGATAAAATAAATTATCAACCATCTGTCAACCCACTCCCCTGACTAAAAATCATTCCAGTCTTGCATTGTACATGAAGGACAAAATCATGCCATCTTTTGTGTATTGATACTCCATGAACCTGCATTTGATCTAAGGAAATACTGTAGCTCACTCGATCCTATTAGTGTACAAAAATCCTCATATGGTGCAATGTTAGTATCATCCATCAACCAAAAAAATCTATGAACTAAAGATGTACCTTTATTACCTAGACCAATCAAAGCATTACACCACTTGATGATTGATCTTGCATCTGTCAAATTTTCATTGTCCTTATACTTTAACTCTTATCGTGCTAATTCTCTTTTCACACATGATCTTGTACCATCATGCTCCCCCTTTCCATGTCTGACCTCAAAAAATTTCCACTTATATTGAACACCTATAGTGAGATGCATCCTGCACAACTAGTAGAACATGCACGCATTCTTGAACTGTTATGCACAGTTATCTAACCATATTATATTTCAATTGTATGTTGTGCCCCTCTAAGCCAAATCACTATAGAACATATGGAAGAAACCTTGCACGAACTCTGGAGAATGTGTACGATCATCACTAATATAAAATTGATACTCCCTCAATACCTTACTTTGGTCCTTTGTACTATCAGCTACATGAATGAATGTTATGTGCATAAATATCAAAACCTGTATGGAGTTGTAATACTATTACTACACCTCGCGATGTGGTTGTAGAGTGTAGCTCTCTAAAAATTCAACCACTGATACTATGCTACCAATTAGAAATGTGTCCTTGCATAGATTGAATTGTCTATCCATCCATTAGGATTTATGGGTATGCCTTGCATACTCAGACACTATATTGTCACGAAACATGGACATAAACTGATACACTAGAATCTTCTTAATAACCAAATCACACCTTTTTTCTTGAGACCCATCTTTTGTAATGTATGCCACTATTTTATACTTCCTAAACTCTACTATTTTTTGTCCCACCTCACCCATTCTTTCCATGTGTTTACATACTAAAATATGCTGCAAGACACCACAACACTTGTATGAACCATCCAAGCATGTTTTCCTATAGAATATTTGGCCATCTTTTATTTCACATAATTTTTTTGATAAGAACTCTCTTGAAAATTTTGGTGGGGCCTCTAAGCCACAATCCTACAAAACATCATTGGTATGCAAATCTAAACATATAGAATGATAAGCATCATAATGGTTAGAGAATTCAATATGTAGTCTATAGAAACAAGTAGTGCATGTGTGATTTATCTTGACATAAAAAGGTTTAAGAATTTCAAAAAATATTTGAGAAATACTAGTTTAAGGATAATCATTTCAAAATTTATGCAAAAATTGGGTTTGAAGCATATCCAAAACATTCTTTGGATGTGGCTCATGGCTCTGACTATTGATTTGAAGATGGACTTGTGTTATTCTTCCATTACTCTTCAATTAGTGTTCTCAATGCTTCAACAACTTTTTTATCTTTTTGTGGTAGTCTCCCCGAGAATTCCCATAATTCATTTGAATCAGTGCCCTCAATTCTTTGTTGCCTTTGAATGGATTTTGATAGATCTTTTCTACTAATTCTCATTTGTTCACTCATATTTTTAATGAGATGAGATCTCTTTTTTTGATAGCTTACCTATGTCGATATAATGACACGGCGGGTGACATTACTATCCTTTGAGCATGAGGTCTTACCCACAGTCTCATAAGCATTCATTAGATTCTTCACAATAGTTTTTTCACTTGATGCATTCGATGTTCTCAACCCAAGATTCTTCATGATGTTTCTATACTTTAAACCCGACATCATTTCAATAAATATTTGACATCTTGTGGTCTCATTTAGCTTTTCAAAGAATATTTTCCAAATTATATCAACATATCTCCTAGAAGTGCGTGTTGGAATCTTACCTTCCATGTGCTACAAAATATCCTCATCAATATTAATCAAATACTTTGGCTTTCTACATAAAATTATAGGTGGTTTTCTCCTAGGCACATACATCTCAACATTAGAAATTTCATCAATATTTAATTGAGGTGGGCTAGACTGTGTACCTTTGATCGAGGGTGGAGTCTAAGACATACCTTGATGGTTCAAGTGGGGATGATGTCATAACTTCTTCATCAAATCCGAGTGATGATCTACTCTCAACTTGATATGTGGTGGATGGTGTCCGACCATATTCACTTCCAGTAGATGGTGTCCCTCCATATTCACATGTGGTAGATGGTGTCCCTCCATATTTGCTTGTGCTTAATGGTGTGACCCCTTCGTATTCATTTTCGATAGAGGGTCTATCTCCAAATACGGTATCTAAATCTATCCTACAACATTGCTTTCACATTCGTGCCCTTTGTGCTGCCAATTTCTATTAATTTTTTAATGGTTTAGGTTCCTCTTCAATTGTCTTGTTTTCGTCAATCGTTTCCATTTTATTCTTTTCACGATATGACCTCAACCAATCTCTCTCCTTCTCTTTGAAGGTTTGGAGCTCTTCATCTGTTAGTTTCTTCCTTGTTCGTTTCTTTAGCATGGCGGATAATTTTACCTTTAGCATGGTAATGAGACAAATATTAGTTCATGTTGTTTGATTCATTAGATGAACGTTAAGATAGGTTTTTTTATCCAATTTTCAAAAATTGTAAAATGTTGTAAAAAGAGGTCCAAAATATGTTCTATGTTTTTTGTTCTTAGAACTGTAATGTATGATTTCTGTAAAACAGATTGTTAGTCTAATAAAGCATGCATATTAATTAATCCAACAAATAATGAAACACATTAGAGATGAAATGAGAAAATGAATGAAACTAGAATAGTCTCACCCAATCTTCTCTCCTCCATGATTCACTTCCATTGTACCTCCTTATGCTTGATGTGATAATGGATGCCCTCAAATTTATGAGCAAACTCTCTATGCCTGTCCTAAACAAAGCCTTTGAAGGATTTCTGAATAAACCAAATGCAAACTAGAAATTTAATTCTATTATGCAAGTAATTAATAAGCCTAAAGATGATAATGAGAATATGATATTATGAGATTGCAAGAGATAATTATAAGAAATTATGAGGTCAAGAGATGTCGAAAATGAGATCAAGATTGTCATTTTATAGACAATGCCATCTTAAATAGACGAATGAGATGAGAATTTGAGAAATGCCCTAGAATCAATGGTTAAGTTTCAAAAATGGCAACTCTCAATTAGGGTTAGGGTAAAATCCCAAATGAGTGAATAAGATTTATTTAAATAAATTAAATCAAGGATAAATGTGACAGTGAGATGAAATTAGTAAAAATCAAAAGATAAGAAGATGAGATTTTAGAAAATCAGTAATTTTAGCAATTACTTGATTTGTAGAAGAATATTTCCATTTTGAATTAAATTAATTCAAAATATGGATTTTGTGAGATAATGAGTAATTGATTTTTTGAAATTAATTACTAAAAGAAGAATCAGTTAACAAATGTGAAGTCATTTTAAAATAAATCATTTTATTTAAAAAGAGGAAAATGTTACATAAGGTAATTAAATAATTAATAATAATTATTTAATTTAGAAGAGATGGTTAACTAATTAAATAAATTAATGAATCTATTTAATTACAAGAGGATTTAGGAATTAGTGACATATTAAATAAATATATTAAAATATATTTATTTAATAATCAGGAGGACATTAATGATAAGGATTAATTAAATAAATGAGACTTTATTTAATTGCTAGAAGACTTTGATAATTAGTGACACATTAAATAAATAAATAAGATTTATTTATTTAATAATCATGAAGAATGAAAGATCATGAATTAATTAAATAATTATAAACTATTTAATTAATAGCTGAATGTGGGTTAGAAACATAATTACAATGTCATAATCATGTTAGGATGAAAGGTGGTAAAATGTTTCTTGTAGGCCTTGGTCATTTTTATGTGTATACATTTGCCCCTTTTTGTCATAATGTAGTTTATCACATTATGGCAAAGAAAACAAGTCTAGAATATGCCCCAGCGAAGGTACGGAGTGCCTATGCCCCCTCAGGAAAAATTTTGAATTTCGACCTGGGTCAGAAAAATTTGGAAAATATCTCGACTATTCAAATTAATGGCCAAACAAATAATGGCGTGAGCGATTTCGATAATGGAGGATGTTAAGTCAGCAAAACTGCCAGTCAAAGGTAGTCAAATGAGCTTCAAAAACAAACCTACCAGGTCAAAACCCTAATTTTCAGCCTATAAATAGGTTGAAAAGGAAAAACCAAGTGTCATTTGGTCATTTGCTACATAGAAATTTTAGATATCAGATCTCAAAGAGACGATGGTGATTCCAGTGACTACCTACCATGGATATTGTGTGTGGAATTTACGACGACTCGAGGGCATAGAGGCACTGGTAAGTACCTTATCCAACTTGTCAATTTTTAAATTTAATGCATTTATGAGGGTTTATGGGGGTTTAAATGGTTGCAATACGACACAAATGATGTTACGTAAGCCAAAAATTCCTTTGCATTCGACGCATTTGTTTGTGTCATGACGCAAGTGCCTGGGGTAGCTAGGTTTTCTTGTTAAGTTGCGTATTTGCGTGGGGAAATGACACAATTGCGAGATTGCAATGCAATTGAGACAATCCGTGACTCATTTGCACTGGTGTGACATGATTGCCAAGTTGAATGACGCAATTGATAAATCTCGACATGATTGCATGTCTGGCGCCACAAATGTTGTTAAGCTATGCAATTGCTAGATAAAATGATGCATTTGACAAACTACAATGTAATTGATGTGTGTAGAGCCACAATTGACTAATTGTGATGCCTTTTTGATCAACACGATGCAATTGCAGTTGACCATAGTTGAATTTTGTTCACTTTAGTTTCAGATGCATTTTAATTTCAGTAATGCTGACCCAAAGATGCTAACTCGTGTTTCTATATGTGCAAATGTGATTGGTGTTGATTTACACACGCGAGTTTAGACCGACGACATACGCCTTCAGAGATCATTTGAGTGACAAGGAGAGACAATGTCTGATGTCATTGGGGTTGTACTACATTACCTACATGCCCATTATTTGGGCAAATAGGGGTTTGTTGATAGCTCTGTGCGAGAGATGGCACTTGGAGACCTACTCGTTTCATCTACCTACAAGGGAGGCCACGCTCACCTTAGAGGATGTGTATTGCATACTTCACATTTTTATCCGTAGAGAGAGGGTTGTATATGACCTGCATCAAGGGTGATAGGCCCTATTAGATATGTATGAGGGTGTCGATGATGCCTAGTTAGGTATGGATGGTTAGAATATTGGTTGGGATGTGGTATCCGACTAGTTTCCTAGGTGGGATGCTATTTTTATGACACTGATTGCTAGATTATTGATTCCAGATCTCCATGGTCATGGATTTCCCATTGGATGTGGGGATGTAATTATCTGTATGTGAGGATAGAGGACCTTTTTTGCTTGGGGGCCTTATTTGTTGGCCATGCTATATCATCAACTACATGAGGTTGTCTATCACTAGGGCCATAGTATTAGGTGCATGACTACCCTTCTCATTATCTGGGCATGGGAGCACATTCCCATATTTTGACCACCAGTAGAGATGCAACAGCTGGGTGATGGGATGACGTATGTCTACCTATAAGCGGGTTCAGTCAGTCAGACTCGCATGGGGGATACTGGTTATTGGCATCATAGGATTGGCACCATGATTAGATGTGTCTAGAGGCCTTATCGAGATTGTTCCTAGTGGCTAGATGAGGATGGCCATCTATATTTATGCAAATAGTTTAGATACCTAATTGGTCGTACAATGTAGAGTCAACATCTCATAGAGATGTACCTGCCCCAATAGGTACTATGATAGTTTAGAAAGTAGCAAGATGTGCCAATAGGCACGATAGAGTATGCACGATCTTCTAGGAAGACCATGTGGGGGCTGCCCATATCAATGATAGTGTTTGAGCAATAGGTCGATGGTCTAGTTTCAGTTTAGTGGATGTGGAGAGGGGGTCTAGCAGATCCAGGGACATCTACCGAATTTGATGGCTATTGGTAGATTAATAGGCCTATCCCTTTGATAGATCCATATTGTCTACCACCTATAGATCGAAGGTCAGTTATTCCACGGGTACTGAGGAGAGGTCGGGGTGGCAGTGAGGGAGGCAGAGGGGCTAGGGGGAGAGATGGAGGTAGGGGAGATGATGGGGGTGGTGGGGGAGGTGATGCAGGTGGTGGGGGAGGAGGGGATGGGAGGATATGGGAGGGGTGCGAGGAGGAGGAGGGATGGCAGAGGGTGGAGGCAGCCCAAGAGAGTTAGGAGGAGAGTGGGAGGTGCACCATTGCCACCCATTCAAGAGGAGGGTGAGGAGAGAGAGATGTCTATTGAGTAGGAGGCTAGGGAGGAGATCATAAGGGGTGAGGAGGAGGTCAGGGGTGGAGATGAGGAGGCCAAGGTGAGGGCATAGGAGAGGGAAGAGGAGAGGGAAGAGGAGGATCCATTTGTTGGGGACACCCTCTTGATATAGATGTGGAGGAGATTTGGGCTAAGGAGGAGAGGGATGAGGAGAGAGACAAGGAGGAGGTGGAGGCTGTGGGAGTGGATGATTACCAAGGATGATGAGGGTGACAAATCAGCCATTTTTCTTGCTAATGTCACTATTGACCAGAGGATCGTGAATCTTTAGAGAAAACTCGATGTGGCCTTGTCTCATAACAAGGCCTTAGTAGCAGAGTTAGAGGTTACCAAGGTGGTGATAGATCAGGTCGTACTCTAATGGTAGGAGTCAGATTGGTGGGTGATAGAGTTTTCCAAGTTATGCTTAGGGCTGATAGGAGACATCACCAAGGAGTTGGCTAGGATGGCAGAGAGCAGGGGGTGGTATAGGTTGCTATATGAGTAGGCAGTTCCCCTAAAGAGATGGGATCTAGGATTGTCCTAATCCTATAGTAGGATAAGCAATGGCAGCTAGACACACAGTAGTAGCAGATCACATAGTAGTAGTCATACCACTGTTGGGGGGTCTACTTTGCCAGGTTAGTCATCAGGCCACAGGTCACACAACTCTCACAAGAATTCATCAAGCCACAACTATAGGTTAGAGCATGGGCATAGATCAGTGTCATTAGGACATGAGGCAAAGCAAAGCTAGCATCCTATTATCGAGGTCTCGAGCTCTCAGATTCAGACTTGGGATACTACTCTAATTTAGGTCACTTTTCACTTCATGGGGTAGCCACAACCACCTCGTAGTTCACCTCCACGGGACGGGGGAGGGCCATCATAGGACTAATTTTTAGACACTTGCATATTTTGATATTCGAGCCTACGAGCTCCATTTTTGGGATATCATATGACTCTATCCTATGACATGACATTCTTTTTGAGATTATATATATATATGTGATGCAGTTTTGATCTGGCCTATATGATGTTATGTGTTATGGTATTCTAATACTTTATCATATGTTTATGTGATACTTTTATGATGCTATGAGGTGTATGGATATTATGCTTATTTTTATGAATGCAATTATGGATGTGGTTACGTATGTATGCATTGTGTAATGTGATGATGATGTGATTCTTATATGCTAATGCAAATTTCTATTTATGATGCTTATATATTGATGCAAATGATGGTGTTATGATGTGAGATGGATGAATTTCATAGGATATCATCAGAGAATGAGAGAAAAAGAAAGCAAAGATTGATGTTAGTGCGAAGGAAGATAATGTATGTTAGTGCAAAAAAAATCTTTCAAATCTTTTCTATAGTGTTAGCCTAGTTATTGCTCTTAATCATCATTGGGAAAAAATGTCATGATGGCTGACAAACATTATGATATGACGTAGATCAATAGTGTGCAAGGTTGAACCATCATGTAGATCACCAGTCATAGACAAGGATGATCATGACTCATAAAAGGAACACAATTTCCCCTAGTCACTTTGTCATTACCAACCGCTAGAAAAACCAAACCAATCATGAGATGTCGCTACTTCTCTAAATTCTGACATTGGGACATCCTTGGGAAACTAGCCACATGATAGTAAAAAAGAAAGAGAATAAAATCATCATACTATGTCGTTGTTTCTCTAAATCCTGAAGTCAGGACATCCTGGAGAAACTAATAGAAGAGTGATTTGAAAAAGATAAGGATAATCATCATGATATGTCATGGTTCCTAAGACATAAGGAACTAATATCATGATAGTTATTAAAAGACAAAAAAAAATTTTCCAAGTGCTTGCCAAGTGTTTTAATGTCAAGTGTTTTTAATGTCGAGCGATATCAAATTTAGGAAGGAAACATCTTGAATGACGATGATATCTACAAGATCAATTCTCAGAGTTAGGAGAATCCATCAAGATTCCAAATGATGATGACAATTATTAGGAAGGACACATCCACAAGCATCGAGAAATGACGAGTTTCTTTTCAGAAGGATGTATCTGAAGAAGAACACAAAATTTTGCCATGGTAAATTGTCTTGATAGGATTTTGACTACATGTTCATTGCTAACATGTTGAATTGACTAAAAGTGTTGATGAAATAGATTTCCAATAGACTGATAGCTTGAGATTGACATAAGTTTTTCTTGATTTGAAGATAGTTTGATGTGTGTGAAAATGTTGTGCCACGAATCCTAATGGATTGACCTAGTGCTTTCTTGAGGGTCCATCGATTGATGGCCTTGCCTACATCGTGCACTTAGAGACCTCATAGTTCGACACAACCAATGACCTTGTCCAAAGGACAAAATATTGAGTTATGATTTTATTTTGACAAACCTAGAATAGTGGCCTACTGTCTCGGTGATTCAAAGATGAATCTTGCCTATGTAGAAAATGCGCAGAGACAATGTAGTTCAAACAAGGACAAAACATTGATTGACATGATCAATTAAATTGATTGGATTGACTTTGACTCTATTTTGGATTTTCTTAGGATATTTTCAAAATTTGAGGAGTTTTTTCAGGACTTTTTAAGATTTTTAGGATTTTTTTAGGACTTTTTCAGAATGCAGGATCATGTGCGACACCCATTGCAGTTACATGATATAGGTCTTGCCCCTAGATAGATCAAGGATTACCCAAGTCAAATGATATGGAGATAAGTAGACAAAGGGGAACGAAAAGGTTATGCAAGGGATGATGTCAACCAAATGCTAACCATGGCCAGAATCGACAGGACTTGGGACAGATGTCATGAATGTGTCAGGCCTTTGTGAGTATGAAAAATGGATAAAGGTTGATTTGAGTAACAGTAGATGGTGAAGAAATGATCGACTACACATGGTGCCTATTTGCTAGGTTTTCACCATGGTACTTATCCAAAGCGCATGTTTTCCAAGTTTTCACTATTGGATGAATTCATTTCTTTTTTCTATTTTTACCATTCTCGATTTTTTTTATCTCACAAAGATGCCTATTCGCCAGGTTTTCATCAAGGGATGATTTTTTCTATTTTTTAAATTTTTTTTGTATTTTGGGTTTTAGCCAAGCCCTCTGATGCTATGTGTAGAACTTTCTCAGATGTAAGTTGTTGATGGGTTCTGTTAACTGCTCTCCATTAGGTGTGGCCAACTGATAAGCTCCAGAACTGAATGCAATAGTAATGATATAAGCACCCAGCCAATTAGCCTCAAAATTTCCAGGCTTTTCACTATCGGCCTTATTTCTTGGGTTCTACATGAGAACCAAGTCACTGATTTCAATTTTTCGCACCATTACTCTTTTGTTATAGCTCCAGTAGAGATGATTTTGATATGCCTGCAAATGATTTAAGGCATTTTTTCATCTTTCTTGTAACATTTCTAGCTCATGTAGGTGAGACTGTTTGTACTCTTCATCATCAATCATTCCTTTCAAGGAGACTCAGAGAGAAGGAATTTTGACCTCGATGGGCAATATGGCCCTCAATCCATAGACCAGGGAAAATGGAGTGGCTCCAGTGGGGGTACAAATACTGGTATGATAGGCCCATAAAGTAGGATTAAGTTGTAGGTGCCAATATCAGCCAGCGTCGTTGATGGTCTTCTTGAGTATGCAAAGAATTTTTTTATTTGACACCTCAGCTTGGTCATTACTTTGTGGGTAATATGGGGTGGAGAAACGATATTGGATGAGGAATCGCTCACAGAGCTCACAAACATCCTAATTTTTGAATGGACTGTCATTATCTGTGATGATGGATTATGGGAGACCATACCAGAAAATGATGTAATTTAGGATAAACTTGTATATTTTCTTACCGATGATGTAAGTGAGAGGGACAATTTCAATCCACTTAGTAAAATACTCAGTGGCAGTGATTATGAATTTATGGCCGTTAGAAGAGGATGAATGGATCTTACCCATGAGTTCAAGTCCCCATTATGCGAAAGGCCATGGAGAAGTGATCGGTCTCAGTTCCTATGCAGGTGCATGAATTAGGTCACTATGCACTTGGCATTTCTGACATGTTTTGATAAATTGAAGAGCATATTTTTCTAATGTCAACCAATAGTATCCCAGTCTAGTGAATCTTTGAGCTAACGTTGGACCACTCAAATGAGATCCACATATACCCTAATGCACTTTGCATAAAGTCGTTTGGGCTTCATTAGTGTCGAGACAATGAAGAAGGGCGTTATCAAAGTCACGGTGGTATAGGGTGTCACTGACGATGGTATGTCTAGCCGCTTTTTGGATAAAGGACTTTCTTTGGTTGTTGGAAAGGTTGGGTGGGAGGATTTGGGATTTAAGATAATCATAGATGTCCCGATACCAAGGCAAACTAGGAACAACAATCTCACACACCATTTCTGACTCTAGAATATTGTATGTAGGCATCAACAATTGTTCCACTAAGAATTCAAATTGTGACACATTCTTAGGGATGTCTAAGAGAGATCCAATGGTAGCCATTGCATCAGATTCCTTAGTTTGTGTCCTTGGGATTTTTTCAAATGCAATCATTTTAAAATACATCAAGAAACTATCCACCATATGTTTGTAAGGAAGGAATTTTTCATCCTTTGTGTCATAATCATCATTCACTTGGTTGATGACTAACTGAGAATCCCCAAATACGAGCAATGTTTGAATTTTCCATTTAATTGCTATCTTGAGACCTGTGACCAATGCCTCATATTCTACAATACTATTTGTAGAAGGGAAGGAAATCTAAATCAATTTAGGAATTGAATCCACTTGTGGTGTGATAAATAATATGCTAGCTCCTGAGCCGTGACCAGTGTGGGACCCATCAAAGTATAGTTTCCATGGTAAAGCTAGTTCTGCGTGAAAGATAGACTCATCAAGAAAATCAATTATTAGCGGATGAGTGGCTTGGATTGGTGCATCTGCTAGTTGATCTACTATTACTTGACCTTTTATTTCCTTGTGCTCCACATATTGTATGTCATATGCGCTTAATATCATGACCCACTTTTCCAAGCGACCTATCAATGTTGCTCGACTCGAGAGATATTTTAGTGGGTGAATCTTAGATACGAAATGTGTTTGATGGCTCAGCATATAGTGTCTTAGTTTCTATGCCACAAAGGCAACTACAAGGCATGCTCATTCAATGGTTGTGTATTTGAGCTCATATCCTATCAGTGTGTGGCTCATGTAGTATATGGCTCGTTCTTTCTCTTCATTATAATTTTGTGCCAATAATGCCCCTAGTGCATTTGTAGTTGTAGAGACATACAAAATCAATGGCTTGCCTTCAATACATGGCATTAGGATTGGTGGTGTCAATAGATATTCCTTAATTTGTTCAAAGGCTATGTGGAACTTATCTATCCATACAAAAGGAATGATTTTGTGTAGCAGATATTGAAATGGTTGACACTTGTCTACCAACTATGTGATGAAGTGATGAATAGATTGTAGTCTACCTTAAAGTTTTCACAACTCATTGATTCCTTTTGGTGGAGGCATGTCCAAAATTTCTTTTAATTTTACGGGATCAAACTCAATGCCTCATCGCGAAACTATGTATCCCAATAGCTTACCTGAAGTGACTCTAGAGACACATTTTTTGGGGTTCAAACGAACCTTGTAATCCTCAAGCCATCTAAAGATTTTGTCAAGGAATTTGAGATGATCTTTCCTTGTCATATTTTTTTCCAATAGGTCATCCACATAATATTCCATTAGGATATGCATCATGTCATGAAAGATTGTTGTCATAGCCCTTTGGTATGTGGCACCTACATTCTTTAAGCCAAAGGGCATGACATTCCAAGAGTATGTTCCCCATGGGAAGTTGAATGTCATTTTATGTTAATCCTCTATTGCAATTCAGATTTGGTTATAGCTTGAGAAACCATCCATGAGAGATAGAATCTCATACCCTATTGTGAGATCAACAATCATATCTATATTTGGTAAGGGGAAATCATCCTTTAGGAAAGCCTTATTCAAATCTCTAAAATCCATATAGATACGAATTTTTCCATTTGTCTTTATAATAGAGACAATGTTGGATATCCAATCAGCATAGTATATTGACCTTATGAACTCAGCATCCAGTAACTTCTTTAATTCAGCCTGTATAAGTAGTGCAATCTGTGGATGCATTTTACGCAACTTTTGTTTGACTGGCTTGATTCTTGGGATTAGAGGAAGATGATGTATTAACAATTCAAGATCAAGGCCTAGCATTTCAGCATATGACCATGTGAAGTTAACTTTCTTGTCTGTGAAGAATTGTTGAAATTCAGATTTTTCTTCCTCTAACAATGATGCAGCCAAGAGAATCATTTTGGGATTCTTTGGTGTGGCTATGTTAACTCCGATTGTGTCTTCAATGAGCATAGCTTATTTTTCCTATGTTATGGGAAGAAAGTCCAATTCTCCATCCTTGGGCACCTCAGAGACATTTTCACCTTCGAATATGTCCTTTGTTTTTACTATTTTACTGTCAGAAGGTGCCTTGCAGTTTTCACCTACAAACATTTATTTTTCTTTTTTATTCTTTGTATTTTTGCATCTGGAGGATTGCACAGTCACCCCAAAATAAGCTACACAATCTAGATCAATGGAAAATCCTTTTTTTTGTGATCACCCCACCGAATACCTTCGCGGAGCCCCATGAATTATGCGATTGCCTCATCATTTTGAAAAATGTCCATCACTGGTGGATCTTATTGGTCCCAGTTGATCAATTGTGGGTAAAAAAGGGGGAACCCATTGTCAGTGTTGGTGAAGGATGGGGAGGATGTGGAAAGTGTGCAAATTGAATCCTCAAGTGTAAAGGAAAAGTTTTCAATTTCAAATTTCGTGTCAGATGCAATAGATGGACCGTACTCTGAGTCAGATGAATCAAATTCAAAATTATAATATGGGATAAAATTATCAACATCATGACTAGTGGTTGGCATTTCAGAAGTATGGATAGTGGGCTCAGGTAAGTTAAGCTCATGGGTGGGCTCAAGAATGGGGTGGGATGATTCAGGTGTTGCCAACAACACCTTATGTTCTTCTGGATTCTAGGGAATACTTACCCATTCCTTATTTTTGGAACATCGGTCGATAGGGTCAATGTTATATTCCTAGTAGAATCGTTCTTCAAAAGGGAGTTGACAAGGATCCAAGAATAGTCCATCAATATCATAGTCACTTAGGGTTTTTTAGATCCCCATTCCCATTCATTTGAGTCAATTTTGGTAAGGAATTCTTCGCATGTCTCAACACTTTTTGTAGCCGTTACACCCTCACTCGAAAGATCATAGGTACGTCGATCATTAATTCTGAGTTGGTTGTACCCTAGCCCTACATACCTTGGTCTTGCAGTCATGATTATAGGTTCCCTCCTTCCATTGTTGTCCTTTCCAAGGTCGCTTGTGCTATCAAAACCTAGGGATTTGCATATATCGTAGCCTTTGCCATAAAGATGCAGTGGTAGTGGAGATAAATCTGTTGGGTCTTTGTAGATCCAACTATCTATGTCGCTAATGACCTCATTACCAATATTGCCCCATAGTGTGAAAATATTTTTGGGCTCGACTGCAAAACATGGTCTACCATAGACTCTAGGCGGCTTCGGTATTATGGTGATATAGTAAGCCGTATTCAATTTTAATTCTCCACAACCAGGGTCGTGGATCTGAAAGCCTTTACTTGGTGTGGAGGCTGAGGAAGATGGTGTGGTAGAAGGTGATGGGATGGATTATTTGGTAAGTGTAGATGGATCAATATATTTGGATGAAGTGGAGGTTGAGGCTTCCTGATTGATGGGTACCTGGTGTTCAACAGTAGCTCATAGATTGGTACAGTATTGAAATGGATCAAGATCCCCTAGGATAGCGATTTCAATACCATCAAAAGGGAATTTCAGGCATTGGTGGTATGTTGATGGAATGGCCTTTAGAGCATGAATCCATGGGTGACAAAGTAAGATATTATAATGTATGTCCCAATCCAGGACCTGGCATGCTGTATCTATGATAACTGGTCCTACCCAGAGTGGAATTGTAATGATTCCTTTAGAAGTGTGTTCTTCATCATCATATGCCTTGATGACAATGCTCTTGCTAGCATCTACACATGCATCAGAGAAACCAAGAGCTTTAACCAATTTTAGAGAGAAAATGTTCAATACTTCTCCACCATCTACTAAGACTCATCTGACCTTATGCTTGTGGACAAAAACCTCGATGTGAAGGGCATCATTATGGGATGGTTTAGGTGAGGAATATTCACTATCCGAAAAGGTGATGTGATGAGGCGAATTGAGATATCCAACCATAGTCTCATAGTGGTTGAAATCAATGTTGGTTGGGATGGATGAATCTTGCAAGACTTTATCCAAGATGGCCTTATGTGTGGGTAAGATACAAAGTAGTTTCAGAATGGATATTTGAGCTGGTGTTGTATTCAATTGCTCAATAATGTTGAACTCCAGTTTTGGGTTTGATTGTCTAGTGGATGGACCAGGTATGGTGATTTTTGGTTGACGTGCAGAAGGACCTGGGATAGTGACCTTTCCTTTAGGCATGGTGACATTGCATTCAGGGGCCTCTTTAATGGCAATCGTATTAACATATTTATCTTCATCAGCAACACGAAGATTATTAATAATGGTACCATCGAGATAATTTTATGTAGGACAAACAGTATTGTAGGCCGGATGGATGTGGTTGGCTTGATTTTTGGTATTCTTTGTCCCAAATGAGGAAGCTTTACCATGATCATACAGTGGGTTTATGTGTATAGTATGATCTACATTAGATGTAAATGATTGACCACCTAACTCAATGGTGTGGTTTTCAATGAGGTCTTGTACCAAATTTCGCAACTGATGACAAGAGGAAGTTTTGTTCCCTTTGGCACGGTGGTAATCACAAAGTGCACTATCATCCCACCATGATGGCTTGAATTGACCAAGGTCATATGGGTTTGGCTCTTCTAGCGTTATGACATCATTTTGAAGAAGTCTCTTCAAGACAATTTCAGTAGGTTCACCCAAAGGGGTGTATGTGCATTATTGGAATTTTCGGGGTTGACGCAACTGCCTTTGATTAGTTTGTGCATGGTTGCTTTGGATAGTATTGGCAGTTGGTGTTGGTGTAGCTATAGGTGTGTTTTGATTTTGTACTCCTTTGAATGTGAGTACATGACCTGTTGCAATGACGGTTTTTGCATCAACCACACCGTCGTTTGTGATATGCTAGTTCTTAACCCAGTATTTGGTTTTGTCATTTGGGCTACTTGGGTTATTATTTGTGGTGGTGTTGATGGTTTTTCCACCATATTTTAATTCACCTTTAGTGATCAAGGCTTTCTCAAGTTGAACACCCTTCTCAACAAGGTCAACAAAGGTGGTGCAACAATGGACTTGTAAGCCATCCCTTAGCGGTCCTAGGAGATTTTGTATAAACATGGTGACTTTCTCCTTTTCAAGTATTTCTATCAGACATCTACTTGCTAAGGTTCTCCATCTTTGAAAGAATAGAATAAAATTCTCTCTTGCATCCTCTTGGGTAAGTCTACATAAGGAGGCAATGTCGATATCTGTGTTAATGTTATAGGCATCATTTTCAACAAACTTTTTTTTCAATTCATCCCATGTTTTGATTCCCTTAGGGAATAGTGAGAACGATTCTAGTGCATGACCTGCGAGACTTCTAGAAAAAATTCTCATGAGATAAGTTTTCTCATATGCAATGTCCATGCAGCTAGTGGTGAATTCTCTTATGTGTTCAATGGGGTTTGTTTTTCCTTTGTATTTGGGAAAATGAGGTACCACATATCCATGAGGAAAGGGTGGCATATACAATATTGTGTCAAATGGATATGGACACAAGTCATGTGACATTTATGACTTTCTGTTGGATTGTTGCAAGGTCTCCACTTGCGTTTGAAGAGCAGCGAGTTGGAGTGTGAGTGCTTCCACCATGGGATTGTTGGTAGCATCACTCATGTTGGTGATAGGGATAGCTTGAGTCCCCAACTGTTGTGATGAGATGTGTTGATTTGGAATTTGTTGTCAATGAGAAAAATGAGTGCTTTGATTATGCGGTATTTAGAAATGAGTGTTTTGATGAGGGATGTGTTGCTATGTATGAACTTCAGAGGCATAAGTGGGGATGTAAGATCCTGCCATGTTGGATTTAATTTGAGGGCCTTGTTGATTTTGAGCATGCTAATGCCCAAATAGAGTGAAGGATTGAGGGCCTTGTTAATTTTGAGCTTTTTGATGCCCAAATGTGGTAAAGGATTGAGGGCCTTGTTGATTTTGAGCTTGTTGATGCCCAAATGGGGTGAAGGATTGAGGGCTTTGATTGCCTTTCCCAAATAATAAATTGTGGCCATGAGGAATGTTGGTGTTTTTTCCCATAGGAATATTGGTATTAACCTGTGAGGGATTAGGTTGGGTTCCTTGTATGACAACTCTTCATTTATTTCACCCAAAAGGGTTGGATGAGTTTGTTTCCATAGCATTTGAAGAACCTAATAACAGGTTTGTTGATGTACTCATGGAACTAGATGTAGTTCCAAAGAGGTTTGAGGTGGTTGTACCCATTTTTTGTGAAGGGATGGTGGATGTTTGTTGGGGGAATGATTGTGATGTGGTGTTGGGTTGGGAAGATGATCCCCCAATAGATGTTGTGTTGGTTGTGGTGGTAGTATGACCAAGGGAGGTAGCATTAATGGTGTTGATGAAATTTTGTGAAGAGACTCCCATGGAAGGATTGTGTGATGAGGAATTTGGAGATGTTTCTCTAAGAGTGTCAAGATCAAATCCCTTTGGTAACTTAGCCCCTTGGTCAAGGAGCATAGCTAGGAATCTAGAAGAGTCATTTAAGACTACTTCTTCCACAAAAGCAACAACTTTTGGGTGTTGGGCAATAACTAATAAGTCTTCTTCAAAGAATTCCCCATTTTGATCTCATCGGAAAAATGGTTCAAAAATATGTGATGGAGATGGTGGGATGTTCATTTCACTAAAAGGATTGATGTTGGAATTTCCCATGTCATAACAAGGATTGTTCATGGCATTAGGGAAGGAATCCATGCCAGTTGTGAAATCAAGAAAGTTGGCATCTTGTCCAAAGGAATCCACGAGTCTTTTCTTTTTTTGTAATCTAGTTTCAACCATAAAAGTTTTTCTCAACTTTGGGATGATGGAAAGAATGATCTAAGTATGACACTATGTTTTTGGCTTTTTTTGGATTTTTAAGGAAATGCAAGTGAGACCAAAAATGAGGCTAAAGACTTGTGAATGCAAATGGTGTGATACTAAGATGGAGATGCTAAATGGTATGCCACTAAATGAGCCTAATATGTACTTACTATTGAGGGATCTAAGGAGGACAACTTGAGAAAACAAAGTTTTTGCAATGCTTCAAGTTTGGAATACTAATGGACCTTAAAAGGACTAAAAGAGGACAAAGTGAAGTTTCCACACTAGACTATTGAGTGGGAAATAATTCACAAAATTTTTGACTAATGACAAATTGTAATTGGGTCCAATGATAACCTACTATTGAATGCAAGGTTTTGACAATGAATGGTAAGAGTCAACTCCTAAAATATGCAAAAGTAAGTGTCTAAAGGGATGGTGAAGTTAACAATGCAATATAATGGACTAGAAATGGAAATGGACTCCTATTGTGATTCTAAAAATTATATCTATAATGCAATGTTTAAGGGAAGTTGAGCAATTCAAAGTCTAGTTTGAACTATAATAGTGAATGAAGACTTGATTGAATTAAAGACAAGTTGTGGAATTTCAGTTTTGATAGCAAGAAGGTGATTTGAAATTATTTGCAAATGTGGAACAATAGAGGGTGGGATGATTAAGGGTAGAGGGTAGATGGTTCAATGTTTAAGGGTTAATGGTTTAGGGTTTAGAATTAGGGGTAGAGGGGATAGAGATAGTTGGGGTGACAGAGAGAGAGAGAACTGATAGAGCGAGAAGGGGTAGGAGGGAGATACTTGAGAGAGAGAGAGGGAGGGGAGATATATAGACTCTCCCTCATCCCCCCTCTCTCTCAAGACTCCCTCCTACCCCTCTCTCTCAAGACTCTCCCTCCTACCCCTCTCTCTCTCTTAGGTCTCTCACTCACTCACTCCCTCCCTCTCTCTCTCTCTCTCCCTTTATCTCTCTCCACTATACCCTTAACGCTTAACCCTTAAACCCTAAACCCTTAAAAAATATACCCTCTATATCTCTCCAACTCCCTTCCCATCTCTCTCAAGTCTCTCCCTCCTACCCCCTCTCCCTCTCTCAAGTGTCTCTCTCTCACTCACTCCCTCTATCTATCTCCCCTCCATCCTTAACCCTTAACCATTAAACTCTACCTTCTACCCTTTACCCTCTATCTATCTCCAATTCCCTCCCTCCATCTCTCTCTCTCTTTGAAGTCTCTCCCTCCTAATTCCTCTCCCTCTTTTAGGTCTCTCTCTCACTCATTGACTCCTTCTATCTCTCTTCCCTCTACCCTCTACCCTCTATCACTTTTCCACTCCCTCCCTCTCTCTCTCTCACTAACACCCTATATCTCTCTCTCCTTTACCATTAACTCTAAACCCTAAACCCTTAGCCCTTAAACCCTTAATTACTCTACCCTCTACTTCTCTTTATCTCCTCCCACCTCTATCTACCTAGACCTCTCCTTGTTTTTTTCTCACCTCTCTCTACATCCCTACCTCTCCCTCTATCTCTTCTTTCATATCTAATTCTCTCTACCTATTTTTCCCTCTATACCTATTTCTCTCTCGCTCCTTGCCTCCTCTCTCTCAATATCTCTACCTTATTTCCCTCTCTAATTCTCTCTCTCTATCTCAACTCTCTACCTACATATATATAATTCCCTCTCTCTCTCTCTCTCTCCTACCCTCTCTCCCTCTCTCAAGTCTCTCTAGCTCTCTCTCCTCTACCCTTAACCCTTAAAACCCTCTACCCCCTACCATAAAACCTCTACCCTCTATCTCTCTCCCACTCCCTCTCTCTCTTTCTCTCTCTCTATCTCATGTCTCTCCCTCCTACCTACTCTCCCTATCTCAAGTCTCTCTCTCTCACTAACTCACTCACTCCTATATCTCTCTGCTCTACCCTTATCCCTCTACCCTTTATCTCTCTCTTGTGCGCTCCCTCTCTCTATAGCTCAAAAAATTAATTAAAAACCCTAAGGTTTTCCCATTTAAATTTAATATTTTCCATCAAAATATTAATTTTTTATTCATTTATACCCTATACTTTCCTTTACTGTCATTCAAAAAGGCTAAAAAATGACTTATATCCTATACCGCTGCCCTAAACCCTTTAAATATTTCTCCCTACCACTTTACCATGGAAAACCTTCAAACAATTCACGTTTGTACGATAGAGGGTCAGCCTGGCAGTCATCAAACAACCACTGATATACTGTGCACAGTAAAATCTATACCCACAGTAAAACGGTAAACTTTGTATGCTACTGTAAAGTTATTTTTAGTTGTACCACCTTACTACAGTCAAACTTATGTCTCCCCGTGGTAACATGGTACCTTGAACTTGACTGCTTCGGTGTCATTTATCACCTTACCATGCGATTGCGGTTACCATTTTCATAGCTTGCAGTATAGCGGTAACCACTTACCGACTACTACAATGCCATTTCCAGCCCGCTAACCGTTCACTGTCTTTGCTTCCTCCGTGGTCACCAGCTTGACCGCCAACGATATTGCAGTGGCCCTTCATTGAATGTTGCCTAACTAATGAATCACCATCATTGTGCCACCGTGGTCTATGTTTAGACCATGTGCGGTGGCACGGTAAACATTTTGTGCTTGATTGTTAGCCGCTACCCTTACCTTTGCTGGTTGCTTCCCTATTTACCTTGTTACTATGGGTATAGATTTTACTATGCATGGTATATCGGTGGTTGTCTAATGACCACTAGGCTGACCCTCTACTACACAACCATAGACTGTTTGAAGGCTATCTGTGGTAAAGCAGTAGGGAGAAAAATTTAAAGGGCTTAGGGTAGTGGTATAGGATATAAGTTGTTTTTAGCGTTTTTGAATGACAATAAAGGAATTTGAATTATTTTGGATGGAAAAAATATTTTTTTATGGAAAAGAGAGGAAACTATTCTATTCAAATAGGTAAAAGAACTTGGGATTTTCATGAAATTTTGGGTTCTAACAAGGTTAAGGGGAGAGGGGCGAGAGATAGAGGGAGTGAGTGAGTGAGAGAGTGAGTGAGAGAGAGAGAGAGACTTGAGAGAGGGAGAGGGGGTAGGAGGGAGAGTCTTGAGAGAGAGAGGGGGAGGGAATGGGAGAGAGATATAGGGTAGAGGGTTACAGGTACATGGTTAAGGGTTGAGGGTAGAGGGTTTAAGGGTTTAAGGGTTAAGGGTAGAGGCATAAGGGGAGAGGGGAGAGACTTAGAAGGAGTGAGTGAGTGAGAGACACTTGAGAGAGGGAGAGGGGGTAGGAAGGAGAGAATTGAGAGAGAGAGGGAGAGGGAGTTGGAGAGAGATAGAGGGTAGAGGGTAGAAGGTTTTAAGTGTTTAGGGTTTAGGGTTAAGGGTAGAGAGAGAGAGGCGGGGAAATAAGGTAGAGATATTGAGAGAGTTGGAAAGGAGGGAGAGAGAAATAGGTATAGAGGGACAAATAGGTAGAGAGAAGTCGATATGAAATAAGAGATAAAGGGTGAGGTAGGGATGGAGAGAGAGGTGAGAAAAAAAAGAGAGGTCTAGGAAGATAGAGGTTGGAGGAGATAAAGAGAAGTAGGAGAGAAGGAAGAAGAGGTAGGGTGGGAGAGATAGGTGAGATAGAGAGAGGAGGGAGGGAGGGATATTTAAGGAAAGAGAGGTGAGATAGAGAGAAATAAAGTAAAGAGGGGAGGGGGAGAGAGAGAGGTGATAGAGATAAGTAGAGGCGTAATGAGGATGGTAGATAGATTGAGAGAGGGAAAGAGATACAGAGAGAAAAAGAGGTATATAGGGGTAGGCTACACAAAGAGATGTAGAGTAAATTTTGGTGGAAGAGAGAGAGGAGGGAGGGATAGGTAAATATGGATAGTTGATATAGATAGAAGGAGAGAGATATAGGTAGAGAGAAGGTAAAGAGAGATAGAAAGAGGGGGAGGGAGAGAGGAGAGATAGAAAGAGGGGGAAGGAGGAAGAGATAGAGAGAGTAGAGAGGGAGGAGAGAGATAGAGAGAGGTTATAGAGAGAGTGAATTAGAGAGGGAAAGAAGATGGAGATATTGAGAGAGAGGAGGGAAGGATGGAGAGAGAAATAGGTATAGAGGGACAACTAGGTAGAGAGAAGAAGATATGAAAGGAGAGATATAGGGAGAGGTAGGGATGGAGAGAGAGGTCTAGGTGGATAGATGTGTGATGGAGCTGAAAAGTAGAGAGATAAGGATGAATGTGGAGAGATTGAGAGGGAAGGAGGGGGGAGAGAGAAATATGTATAGAGAGATAGGTTAGATAGTGAGAAGTAGAGAGAAAAGGTGGGTAAAAGGAAGAGAGAGGGAGAGAGAGAGGGGAGAAAGAGAGGTGAGATAGAGAGAAGTATAAAGGGAATGAGAGAGAGGGGGACATATATAAAATTAGAGAGGGATGGAGGGAAGGAGAGAGAAGTGAGATAGAGAGAACTAGAGAGGGAATCTTAGGTCTCTCACTCACTCACTCACTCCTTCTCTCTCTCTCCAGTATACCCTTAACCTAAACCCTTAACCCTTAAACCCTAAACTCTTAAAAAATCTACCCTCTACCCTCTACCCTCTATCTCTCTCCAACTCCCTTCCCCTCTCTCTCTCAACTCTCTCCATCCTACCCCCACTCCCTCTATCAAGTCTCTCTCTCTCACTCACTCTCTTTATCTATCTCCCATCCATCCTTAACCCTTAACCATTAAATCCTCTACCCTCTATCTATGTCCAATTCCCTCCCTCCCTCTCTCTCTCTCAAGTCTCTCCCTCCTACTTCCTGTCCCTCTTTTAGGTCTCTCTCTCATTCATTAACTCCTTCTATCTATCTACCCTCTACCCTCTACCCTCTACCCTCTACCCTCTACCCTCTACCATTAACTCTTAACCCTCTACCCTCTATCGATTTTACACTCCCAACCTCTCTCTCTCTCTCACTAACTCCCTATATCTCTCTCTCCTTTACCCTTAACTCTAAACCCTAAACCCTTAGCCCTTAAACCCTTAAAAACTCTACCCTCTACCCTCTACCCTTAAATCTACCCTCTAATTCTCTTTATCTCCTTCCACCTCTATCTACCTAGACCTCTCTTCTTTTTTTCTCACCTCTCTCTCTATCCCTACCTCTCCCTCTAACTTTGCTTTCATAGCTACTTCTCTCTACCTATTTGTCCCTCTATACCTATTTCTCTCTCCCTCCTTGCCTCCTCTCTCTCAATATCTCTACCTTATCTCTCTCTCTCTCTCTCCTCTCTACCCTAAACCCTAAACCCTTAAAACCTCTACCCTCTACCCTTAACCATCTACCCTTAACCCTATACCCTCTATCTCTCTCCCACTCCCCCTATCTCTCAAGAATCTCCCTCCTACCCCTTCTCCCCCTCTCCCTCTCTTAGGTCTCTCTTTCTCACACACACACTCACTCCCTCTATCTCTCTCCCCTCTACCCTAAACCCTAAACCCTAAACCCTAAACCCTTAACCTTTAAACCCTAAGCCATTAAACCCTCTACCCTTAACCCTCCCTTCCTCTGTCTCTCTCCCGCTCCCTCCCCCTTTCTCTCTTTCAAGTCTCTCCATCCCACCCTCTCTCCCTCTCTTAGGTCTCTCTCTCACTCAATCAATCCATTTATCTCTCTCCATCTCCCTTAAGCCCTATATCCTCAAACCAATACCCTAAACCATAAACCCTATAGGTCCTCAACCCTATACCTTAAATTCTCAACCACCTACTCTATACATTGGATCCTCAACCCTCATCTATATTTTTCCCTCCCTCCTCTTCTCTCCTTATCTCTATCTCACTTCTCCCTCCATCTATCCCTCCATAAATCCCACCTTCTCTTCCCTAATACCTCAACCCTATACCCTCAAACCTTAAAACCTTAAAAACTCAACCTTATACCCTAAACCCTCTACCCTCTACCCTCAACCTAATAACCTCAACCCTAATCCCTCAACACTTAAACCATTAAACCCAATTAAAATCTCTACCCTAATCCCTCTCTTAGGTATGTAACTCACTCACTCCCTCTATCTCTCTCCCATTCCCTCTCTCTCCCACTCCCTCTCTCTCACTCTCTCCCACTTTGTCTTTCTCCCTATCTCCCTCCCTCTCTCAGGTATCTCCCTTCCACTCTCTCTCTCCCTCTATCTCATGTATCTCCCCCCACCCCCTCCATCTCTCTTGAATCCCTCTATCTTGAGTACTCCCTCTCCCTCCCACCCCCTCTCTATCTCTCAAGTCTCTCTCTCTCACTCCTTTTATCTCTCCCATACCTCTATCTCTCACTCCCTCTCTCTCCTACTCTCTTAGGTATCTCCTTCCCACCCCATCTCTCCAACTTTCTCTCCCTCTCCTTCTCTCTCAGGTGTTTCCCTCTCACCCCCTCTCCCTCCCTCTCTCTCACTCTCTCTCTCTATCTTTATGGATTAGGGTTTAAGGGTTAAGGGTTGAGGGTTGAGGTAATAAGCCTCACTTATCTCACAATCCCTCTCTGCTAGGCCTCACTTACCTCCCACCCTACTTTCTTAGGTCTCTCCTTCCCACCCCCTCTCTTCCAATTTGACTCCCTCTCCTTCTCTCATGTGTCTCCCTCCTAGCCTATCTCTCTTAGGTTTCTCCCTCCCACACCCTCTCCCTCCCCCTCTCTCTCTCTCCCACTCCCTCTCTCTCTCTCTACCTCTCTCTGAAGTCTCTCCTTTTCAGAGGAACATATTTGGCAAGTTTCAAATGGGTTTTACCTTGAAATAATAAAAATAAGGGTTGACCCCATGATTCAGGCCCACATTCTCCTGTGTTTGTCTGGTTTAGCACTTTATCTGAGTCAAAAGCTCCTTTTTTTTGTAGTTGACTTCATATTGTACCAATCTATGCTTGATCCATCACCTTTTTACCACCAATCTTCATGGTAGACAATGTATAACAAGATATTTTTAAGTTTCTACATCATTTTACATTATCTGAGGTAATATATTCATTTTGGTAAATTGAAATGTTTTTATTTAGTATATTTTCTTGTTTTTGATAATATATACTAAATTTTCTTAATTATTTTATTAATCATAACAATTGGACTTAGAATTCAACATTGGATTACATGGGATTTCAATAAAAAGTTCATTTTTTATGAGTTTTAAGAACAATAAAAAAAAAACATGACATTTACTTATGAATTCTATTTTCATTGCTTATAGTAGTCCATTTCTAGCATGGCTAGTGGAATTCACTATATTGCATTATTTTTTCAACTAATTTGGAAAACCTCATTGCCAAAGAAATAGTGAATAATGATAATATATAACATCACAAACCCTTCTTTGAATCCATATTCTTCATGACTGTGTTGACAATCAAAAATTTGGTTTTGAGAAAAATAAACACAAGAGTCTCTATTTTTCATTTAGGTGGCAGCAATTTATACCCTAGGTTTGTTATTCTCATTGGTTTGTTGTATTGAATGGTTTCCACCCCTCTTTGCATCAATTTTTTTGTAAAATGCATTACTTACTTTTGTTCTATGTGTTTTTGTGCACATGTAGCATTCAAGGTCATGCCGAGGAAATGAACAAAGCCTCTAACACTAGAAGAACATGTAGTTAAAAATTCAAGGAGAAGAGAATAATAAAATGTAGCTTGTGAAGCAAAGGAATTACAGCCCATACAGCCACAAATTCCCATGCAATCTAAGAGAGATGTCAAATTCAAAAAACAAAGGGAACGAATGAGGAAAGTTCATGGAAGGACAAGAATGGATACAGAAGCTAGGGGCACATCATCAACCATAGGTGAATCTCAATGCACATCTCCTATTGAAGACACATTGACAACAACATGTGGTTTTCCAAGTACATCGAAAATCACATCTCTAATTGAAGACATACCATTAAAAACATTGTGTTTTGAAAGTACATCAGAAAACACATCTCTATTTGAAGAAACTCCACAAACAAAATCTCAAGTTGGAGGTACAACATTGTTTACATGTCAATCTCAAGGTATGTCATCAATTGCATCTCTAATTGAAGGTACACGATCTATCCCCAATGTTGTTGACCTTTCCAATATTGACACAAATTTACATTTGAGAACTCCTAGAGTTTTGCATAGAAAACTTACATTTTTGATTGATATTTATTCCAATGTTTTGAAATGGATGCCTAATAATATTCCAAAATGTACATGTCAAAGATATGCAGAAAGGATACGGAGTTTGTATTTTGCAAAGCTAAGTGAGGGTGGAAGATGCCAAATATTTGTTGAAATGATGAGGCAACTCAAATTTAAGCCCACCATGAAGGATATTGGGCTAAGAGTTTTGAATGACTCAAGTGAAAATTCCATTGTAAAAAACTTGATGAGTGCATATGAGAGCGTGGGTTCCACCTCACGCACAAAGTATAGTTGTGCCACACGACATGTGATGACAACAACATTGTTAAGAAGTTAAACAAGGAACAAGATGAACCCTACAAAGGCAAGTAAGTCTTCGAAAATAAGTAGATCATCTCTAATGAGAGCCAAAGGAAGGCGTGAAAGAGTGGAGGATCCAAATAGCAATAAGTTATGGGCATTTTCGGGTAGAGTGCCACAGAAAGACACAATAATTGTTCAAGGCTTGAGATATTTAATTGTGAATTATTGGAAGGATAACAAAAGGTCCTATCCTAATCAAAGAGATTCTGTAAGAAGGAGAATTGGTAGTATAAAACATGAGCCACATCCAATGCATAATTTGGATACCACTCAAACCCAATTTTTTGCTGATTTTGTATAAAAGTTTCATGAAATTAAAAAGTGTCAAATGTATTTTGAAATGCTAAAGCCTTTTTATGTCAAAATAAATCACACACGCACTATTTTTTATTGTAGGTTTCACATTTAGTTTTCTAACCATTATGTTTTTTATCGACATATATGTGTAGATATGCATACTAACAATGTTTTGCAAGAATGTAACATAATGCCTCCACCTAAATCGTCAAGGAAATTTTTGTCTTCCATTTTATGTGAAAGAGAGGAGGGTAAATTTTCTTACAAAAAATCATGTTTGGATGGCACATGTGATCATTGTGGTGGCATGCAACATTTTCCAATTTTCCAACACATGGCTAGTACACACACAATTGGAGACAAAATTGTGGAATTTGGATAATATACGACAGTGGCATATAGTTTAAAAGATGGGAAAGAAGCAAAGAAGTGTGAATTGGTCAGTGATAAGATTCTGTAGACATGGAAAATGTACAAGTTCATTTTGGCACACCTGATCTTGATTACTAACAATATTTCCTCCTAAATCATATTCTCAGCATTTCGTCGTAATTCGATCCCTTAATTTAATAAATCACTATTTATTGGATTAAGTCTTCCTCTTTGAAATGATTAAATTAATCAATTAATTTAATTAACCATTACTTATCTGCTTAATTAAATAAATCATTTTATTTAATTAAAATCTCTAAAGTCTTATTATTAAATTAAATAAATTAAATCTTATTTGATTTAATCTAACATTTTCCTTCTTGATTAAGTAAATCAAATCATTTCCCCCCAATTCTTGACTTAAATTAATTCATAAATCTAAGTCTAAAATTGTCACATCACCTAATTCTTCATTAAATTAATCAAATCCATGCTTAACTTAAGCCCTCTCACTAAAATTCTCTAGAGAATGCAAGTTGCACAATAAATCAAATACTTTGATTTATTAATTCAACTATTTTCTCTCACAAAGCATCAAAAGGGAATATTCCCTCATTTGAATTCAAAAGGCCAAGTGGGCTTGGTCCTTCCAACAAGGAATTCAATGCCTCTTACATGTCCTTGAACTTGAGCCAAGTGACATTTACTTCACTTCTCTTCCCCCTTCAACAAGTCAACTCACAATTTTAAATTCAAAATTATGCATTTATCATGCACATTGGCCAAAATGTGCTCATTCCTCATCCAATCACATGTGGACAAGTGGCACAATGCCATTGGATTATCTTTTGTCCCACATTGCTTATTTCCACTATCTCTTCCAAGATTGGAATCTATAAATTGGAGACATATCCTCTCAAATCGTCATCCACAATTCATATGCAAAGTTACTCTCTACAATTGAGAACTAATTTTGCTCACCACATCCAAGCATTCATCACATTTTCACATTTGCACCAAGGTTATGCTCAAATCTCTTTGGAGATTTGACCATTTCTTCATCAACCATATTATTGCTACTTAGGAATTGGGAAAGAGCCAATTGAAGCACATCATTGGCACCAATTCCCCCATAAGATCATCATTCTATTGGGTAGATTAGGATTTACTTTAAATATTACTTAAGTTTTGTTCTTCATTTCCTAATATTAGCTTAAATAGGTGGATTTCATGGGGAATCCTTCATATTTACATGCATTTTGATCTAACACTAACAATGTTTGTTGTCTTTGTGCATTTGTAGGTTTAGGGGTTCACATTTTGGCACTAGAAGGAGGGCTATCTCAATATTTATCACGTTTTTTTTTAAATTTCTGCGGTTTTTTCATGTTTTTTGCTCACATACAAGAAACTGCACCACGGCTAGTTCAAGTGGTCTTGTATTGCACCATGGACTCATATGCGGTGCTATATTGCACTGCACCCCCAAAAACCCGTAGCTCCATATAGCACCGCAATTGCTTCCCACCTTTGAAATTTGAAATTTTGCCAACTTTCACCACTTCCAAACTCCACTGCACCCGTAGTCTCTATTTGTACAGAGCACCGCCTATTTTTCTAAACAACACCGTTACTACTAAACTCTTCACAAGAACAGTCTATTTTTTTTAATTTGAATAAATTTTAAAAAATTTAGCATTAACTTAGTTTATTGTATTATTGCTCTCTGGTTTTCCTGCCATTTTTGCAGGTTGGAGAAGAGGAAAAGCAAGGAAATAAGTCCATCATGATACCATGTTCACAAAACCAAAGTGTTCCTAAACACTAAAAGTGTTCTTTAACACTCCTCAAGAAAATTTGTTAAATATCTTTGGCCTTAGGAAAGCTAAATTTACTTTGGGATTAAAAAGAACAAGCAATCTTTCTTTATGACAACATTTTTATTTTGTACAAAGTGTTTTTAAACACTAGAGTGTTTTTTAAAAATCTATAAAGGATTTGATAAGTTCTTTGATTTTAGGACACTAGTTTTACTTTGGGTTCTAAAATTAACAAAATCAAATTTCCTTTCAAAATTTGCCAAGGGGCTAAAAAGAACTTTAGGCAAACACACTAGATTTTGTTTAAAAGGTAAAAATTGAACAAGGAAAACTCACACTTCATTTGGTTCTTAAAAAGAAGTCATCATTGCTTTGAGGTTTAAAATGAACAAATGTTTTCCATGTTTTGCAATCTTTTTTACAAATTAATATTATCTAAAATGTGTATGCACTTCTCTCGTGCTTCATTGTGATCTTGAGAATCAAAAACATTTTGGTAATATTAGGTTGGTAGAAAGATTGCCTCCACATTTCAATTTGGGCACTTAAAAATGAACAAAACATGCGAGTGTGAATAAAACTTATTGCGAGTGTTCTCCTTTTGTTTTTAAACAAAATTCGATCGAACTACGAATAATGTTTGTTCTCTATTTTTTATCTTAGAGGGCCTGTCTTGTGGGAAAAAGTAATCACCCAAGGGAATGACCCAAACGGGAACACGCTAAATCCAAGCGAATTCCAACCGGTATATAAGTGTGGGTTCTTGAGGAAAGTTCAAAACTCACGAGGATTATTCTGAGGAGATGGCAATAATGGACTCTTGTCGATGTTGGATAATCCCCCATGAACGAAATGCCCGAATTAGAACCTCTTGTTTAGAAAAAGGCCAAAACCTTGTCTATCTTGTTGGTGTAGAAGGTCATGTCCTTTGAAGCCACCCCATGTTATACATGCGGTCTTGTTGTGGAAATGGAAAGTATGCCATGGGAGATTCATGGGTACTAATGCTTGGCTAACCCGAATAAGTGAGTGTCATGGAGGGGAGCCAGTGTGGTCAAGCATTTAGCCATTCGCACAAGAGATGCACACCTAGATTTATCCAATTGGGAACCCAACAAGATATTGCCTCATCATCCTAGGAGTGTAAAAGTGCTTGGAAGGAATACACTGTTTTATCTTGAGAACATTTGAAAAATGAACATTCACAAAGACCTTCAAATTTCAAACCCCTTGTGAGAAATAAATACTCTTGACAATTTGGGAACTCTTGCTTTCCCTAGGGATCATATTCCTAGAGGTTTCTAAGTGCACAAATTTTACAGTCATTTGTTTTCAACAAGGTTAAACATAAGGAACTTTTGCCCTATTTTCCTTGATTTCCACACAAAGGACCTTGTGGGATGAGAAAGAAAGTGGGACACTAGACATATAGTTTGAAACCTAAGCAAGCAAGTGTCTTGGATAAAATTAATTTCATTAAAACAAGATAAGAGACAAATTGAACTTCATGTGTGTTGTTTCCAATGATTTCCTACAAGGTCAAAATCCCAAAGCCAAAGTTCAAGAAAGTTAGTCTAAAAATCCCTGAGCAACACCTTGAGATGCTCCTTGAAGTAAGGGAAATACTTGTATAAAAAATTTACAAAAAAGCCTCAAGGAATAATCCTGCATTATATGCATTTCATTGTCAACAAAATCCTAAACTTTTTGAAAGGTTTTCTTTTCTCCCATAGGAAGTCTAGCATGTTCTTCAATATCGAGGTTTTGTAGAGAGATTCATGTCTAGGATAAGGTTCAATATCAAAGTTGTCATTCTCATTCATTCCTCCATCAACCAAATCTCATTTCATCATCAAACCTTTTTGTGAACTCTAGAAACAATCATCACACTAAACATAGAGGGCTAAATCAAAATCCCCTATCTTGGCTTAACACACCTAGCCAAAATAGTCTCAACCATTGGACAAATTTTCCTTTAGGATAACACAACTTCCTAAAGTTTATTAGTTCACAATTACATTGGCTTAACACACCTAGCCAATTCATCCATTTGTGAAAGTTCCCCTAAGATAACACAAATTCCTAGGGAATACACCTTCACAACAATCTTGTTTGACTTGACACATCTAGTCAAATTATCACAATCAATCAATTCAAAAGCCCTTACAAGTTTTAGCATATACCTTCAAGAGTTCTTCAAAAAGGTTTTCACTCGCTCATCCCATCCATTTAACCCATCACCATTAACACCATCTTTGATCTTTTAGCTTCCCTAGTTCTTCTCTTTTAGGCCTAAAAGGTTAGGATCGAACAAATCCTTATTTTTTATGGTCCTAACAAGATCTCAATACAAGAAGAACATGGAGAATATCATGGAAATACCAACTTCTATGGAAATGAGTCAGTTATACTCCAAAGTAAACCTAGCGGGATCAAGAAATCCCCCAAGCAACTCTCCCTTATCATCACAAAATCCCCAAGAGGAGAGTCATCAAGAGGACCTCATGAACAAGGACATGGGGATGACACAATCCGAAATCATGAAGGTGGTCCAAAATCCTGAGAACCATAAAATTGTTAGTGCTATGTTCAAATACCTAAATACATTAGCAAAAGGAAGGGTCCAGTTCCCTCCCAACCTTGATGCAAGCACTACTATAGATGTGTCTATTCCAAGTGCATCCCCAATGTCAAATTTCAATCAAGAAGTACCTTGCACCACATCGACCATCACACCATCCTTGCCGAATGTGAACAAAGGAAGCGCCATGTTCCAAGAATTACAAAGACATCACCTTGTGGCTAACAAAGAAGTAGTCATCACCACCACACCGGTTACATCTCTTCTAGAAAATCCATCCCACCCATATGTCCCACTCACCTTCCATAACCATGTGGGCTCATCTTCATTCTGTGCAACACCAGCTTGCCAAACGAATGCACAAACTTGTCTACCACTGGAAGAAGGAAGCTTGTTTGAAACAATTGGCATTGTAAATCCTTTTTTCCAAGGTAACATTCCAACCCTTCCCCCATTTCCATTCACAACCACATCACCTCTTGGATTGGGTTTTCCTCCTATCAACATTGATGGTTTCTCAGAACCTAACAATCTAAACATCACACCCAATCCCCTCTTTTTGCCAAAATCATCACAACAACAAGTGTCAACCATTCAAGTCACTACCATAATTGGTCCTCAAATATCCCAAAGCATGCCATCTCAAGGACCAATCATCTCCACCACCTCCCCAACAAACCAAATCCCAATCACTACCACAATCCCTCCACCTGTCACAATGATTGGCATGATTCCTATTCCACCAAGAATTCCACCAAAAGCCAATATGACAAACTCATTCACCACGCTGATCCAAACTCTTCAAAATTCCAACCAACAGAGAGTACTCTAGAAAAAGTAGTAAGCACAAGCTCAAGCCCAAGCTCAATCACAAGTGCAAGCTCAAGCCCAAGCACAAGCTCAAGTGCAAGCTCAAGCCCGAGTGCAAGCTCAAGCTCAAGCCCAAGCACAAGCTCAAGCGCAAGCTGAAGCCCAAGTGTAGGCTCAAGCCCAAGCACAAGATCAAGCACAAGAGCAAGCTCAAGCTCAAGCCCAAACACAAGCTCAAGCTTTAGCACAATCACAAGCCCAAGCACAAGCCCAACAATAAGCACAAGCATAGTACCAAGTGCAATTGCAAGCGATCCACCTACAAGCCTACCAACAAGCCCTGCAAGAATTTCAGGCACAAAAACAAGTTAAACAAATATATTTGTTGGCACCATAGCAGCTCAACCAACAATAAGCTTTGTTGGCACAATAGCAGCTAGACCAACAACAAGCTTTACTAGCTCAACTACAAATCGATCAACAATAGGCTTCATGGGAATAGCAGCAGATGGACCAACAACAAGCATTGTTGTAACAACAGCAACAAGAGCAATAAAAAGCATTATTGATGCAAATGCAAGCATACCATCAAGCTTTGAATGAACAACCAAGCTCACAACAAATGCCGACTAGTACTCTCCCCACCCATCAAACACCTCCAACAACTCACCACTCATTCATCCCACCTCCCGATCCAAGCAAGGATGTTGCAACACAAATCAAACTTCTCTCGCACCAAGTGTTGGACATACCAGCAAGAAAAACTATAAGGACACTAGAAAATTTGTGCCCTTATCCATTCAATAGGAGTCTCACCATGGTACCATTCCCAAAGGGATTTTTGTTTGACAAATACAATGGAACCGGCAACCCTAAAAACCATGTCAGGGAATTTTAGGTGCACTGCATGGAGGTCACATATGATGACATGTATCTAATGTGACTCTTCCCTCATAGCCTGACTAGTCCAACCATGGAATGGTTTTCTCACCTACCCAAGGGCATTAAAACATTTGAGGAAATTATGGAGGCTTTCCTTAAGAATTACGCTTTCAATATGGGTGCAGATGTTTGTTTGGAAGAACTGTCTGCACTCAAACAAGGAAAAGGAGAGTTGTTTGCATCCTTCTTGCACAGATGGTGATCCAAATCCAATCAGAGCAAGTGGACCATGCCAAAGGAACAACAATTTGGCATCATCATATCCAATCTAGATGAAAACTTAACATTCTACCTAAAGATGTAGTGCATCACATCGTATGATCAACTGATTCCAAAGGCGCTCAACATCGAAAGAGCCATTATCGCACGAGGAGGTGCACCAACATTCACTCCACCATAGGATAAACACCCATCTAACAACTACAATGATAAACCTCGAACATGGTCGAGGAATAAAAACATCACAAATGACGATGTGGTCGATGCTAAAGTGGTCATCAATGCCCCTAGGTAGAATACCCAAAACCATCATCAACCACAAAATCATAATCACAACAATGTGCAGACTAATGTGGTAGTAGCACAGCCATAACCATCTTCCACCAATCAAATCAATAATGTGGGTAATCAAGGAGGACCACCTCCCTGCAACATGTTTCCCCCCAAGAGGAAATTCACAGTTCTTGGTGAATCGATTGAGTCCATAATGAAGAAGCTGGTCAAAGAGAATCTAATCAAAATCTCTAACTCTGAGCAATACATGAAACCTATGACCAAACCGCCATGGTATAATGAGAACCTCCTTTGTGACTTTCACAAAGTCAAAGGACACACCACCTATAATTGCATGAGACTTAGAAACATCATCCAAGATCTCATTAAGGATAAGGTCATCAACATCAAGCAGCCGACCGGCAACCAAGACATGAAAATATACACAAATCCAATGCCGAATCATAACCAAGGGAATAATAAGGGCAAGAAAAAGTATGCTAGTGCTAATCTAGTATATGAGGAGATAGTCGGATGCGTTGACGAGATGGTCACCATCATAAATATCAAGGGAGCCAACAATCATTGTGGAGTCACCACTCAAGGCAGAAAATTTACCATTACTGGGGCACCTGCTAAGACCCCCATTTCCAATACAAAGGCCATCCCCTA
Organism: Sequoiadendron giganteum; assembly: GCA_007115665.2. Lineage (NCBI taxonomy): Eukaryota > Viridiplantae > Streptophyta > Pinopsida > Cupressales > Cupressaceae > Sequoiadendron > Sequoiadendron giganteum. Next base: position 802,794,224 of record CM021101.1, read on the forward strand.
TGATTACAATGTCATTGACCAGATGAAAAGAACACCCACCCAAATCTCCATCATGGAACTACAAAAAATCTCTGCCACCCATAGGAAGATCCTTGATGAAGCAGTAGCTGCATCTACCATTGCCACTACCCTTGACATAGAGCAATTTCAGGGTATGGTGGGTAACATCATTACCCTGAATCTCATTACATTTTCAGATCAGGATTTCCCTCCACAACCATCTCATAACCGTGCACTCCACCTCCAAGTTCTAATCCACAAAAAGAAAGTCAAACGAGTCCTAGTAGATGGAGGTATAGGCCTTAATATTTATTCTCTAAAACTCATAAATAAATTGGGATTCACCGAGGATTCCATCAATAAGAAAAAGAGCATCACAATAAGGGCATATGATGACCAAGAAAGAGTGTCCAAAGGCACTATCAAAATCCCCATCCAAGTGGGGCCTACAACTATGGAAACCACCTGTCAGGTCCTCGACCTACCATACAACATCCTCTTGGGATGCCCGTGGATCCATGGAATGAAGGCAGTGGTCTTGACCTATCACTAGTGCATTAATTTCTCACATCAAAATGAGGAGGTTGTTATATATGGGGATCCCGAACCCTTTGCCTACTGCAAAAACTTGGAAGCCAAGTTTTATAAAATCCCTCAAGTACCCAAAAATGATGAAGGACCATCTACTTCATACATAGACCCAACCAACCTCGCCTCCACTTCTACGACAAAGACACCTACCATCCTTGACATATCCAAGATTAAAAACATGATCCAAGACAATGGATGTGGTTATTACAGAATGAAGAGAAATGATTTTGTTGTAGGAGAGTTACCACAATCTCCTAGGTTGTATGGACAACCCCAGCCAGTTCAAACACCTATCTGGACTGTTAGAGCATAACCCTCTGGATTCCACCATTGGGGGGATCTTAGTTGGGAGAATGTGGATGAAGAGGACATCAAAAACACACTATACCAAGATGAGGGATCCACTCCCAACTTACCTATGGATGAAACTAGCAAACAGTTACAAATGATGTTTGGTATGGGCTATAACAGGAATGAGGCCTAGGAAGAAACAATGATGGACGGTTGGAGCCCATCATTATAGAACGAAGAATGCAAAACCTTGGCCTTGGGTATACTCCTCTGAGTATAACCGTACGTGGTAGAGGTACTCCTACAAGAGCAGCCAGGTCCTCTTAGGCAACAACAACCACTCCAAGACCACCCATTTGCTTAGGTATCCCACTCAATAATTACACCTTTGACGTCACTGATGTTTGTTCTAGTAGTGATGATGATAGTAGGTCTCCCTAGGCTTTTCAAGGATTTGACCTTGTTAATGATAAGTTCCTCCATAGTTGATTCAAACCAACCAACCCACCGAATCACCTTAGTGCACCCCCAACTCATCGATCACGACCAACGGGGACCGCAGATTCTAGACTCGTTCGAAAATGATGAGGCGCTCTCAGAATTTATGGGACTAAAGGATACAATCCCATGTGGGGATCACAAGGCAGGATTCAATGTCACATTGGACACCCAAGCATACTATGGGGAGATGATTGAGTCCTTCAGTCACAAAAGGAAAAGATAGAGAATAAGCTCGAAGTTATTGAGTGAAAGCCACACTGTGGCACTCTCTAACCATAAAAAAGTAAAAATAAAGGATGCATCGAATGGTAAAAACCTCTCTGAGGTGCTAAAGGATGAAGGATTCAATCTCCCCCTACTACTCTACATCAGGAGAAATCGGCAGTATTGGCAGAATAGTGCAACCCGGTCAACTTAGGAATAGAATAAGAACCACAAATCACCTTCTGTGTAGAGTCACTCTTGGTAGAAGAATAGGAACTGTTGGCAGCATTCCTAAAAGAAAGAAAAGTAAATTTTGCATGGACCTATGCTGACATGCCAGGTCTAGATCTTGAAGTAGTGGCTCATCATTTGGTTGTTTACCCTAGAGCAAAACCAGTCAGACATAAGCTAAGGAAGATGCACCCACAAATAGCCTTGCTCATGAAAATTGAGCTATAGAAACTTCTGGATGTCGGCTTCATACATGCAATTGACTATCCAAAATGGGTATCAAATCTTGTACCTATCTCAAAACCGAAAGGGGGCATCCGCATCTGTATAGATTTCAGAGACCTAAACAAATCATGTCCTAAGGATGATTTTCCACTACCCAACATTGACATGATAGTGGACATGACGGCTGGACATGAGATGCTATCCCTAATGGATGGTTTCTCAGGGTACAATTAGATAATGATAACAAAGGAGGACCAACATAAGATAGCCTTTACATGTCCTTGGGGTGCCTACTACTGGAACATGATGCGGTTTGGGTTGAAAAATGCAGGAGCTCCATATCAAAGAGCCATGACACTAATCTTCCAAGACATGATCCATAAAATAGTCGAAGATTATGTGGATGACACATTGGCCAAATCAGAGAAGAGACGGGATCACATAGCAACTCTAAGTGCAATCTTTGATAGACTAGAACAATACAAGGTCGGACTCAACCCGAAGAAGTGTGTCTTTGGGGTACAATCGGGAAATTTGTTGGGATACATAGTTTTGATGAGAGGGATAGAGGTGGACCCTGAAAAGGTAAAAGCAATCCTTGAAATGGAAGTGCCAAGAACATTAAGGCAACTGAGAGGATTACAAGGTAGACTCCAATTCATCTAGAGATTCATAGCATAGCTAGCAGACAAACAGATCGCCTATTCACACCTGCTTCACAAAGGAGTCACATTTAGGTGGGATGACAAATGCAAGCAAGCATTTAGTAAAATAAAAGAATATCTACTTACACCACTTGTGTTGATGCCACCAATTGTCGGGAAGCCATTAATCCTATACATCTCAGTAACAACAGTCACCCTTGGTGCCCTTTTAGCCCAACATGATGAAAAGGGAACCGAGCGGGCCATCTACTATATCAGCAAAACAATGGTGGGGTACGAACTCAATTACACATCAATAGAAAAGGCTTGCCTAGCACTAGTATTTGCAGCTCATAAATTCAAACATTACATGCTAGCTCATCAAATCAAGTTGCTCGCCAAGATAGACCCTCTAAAATATCTATTGTCAAAAGCAATGCTTATAGGCAGAATGGCTAAGTGGGTAATGATACTATCAGAACACGATATTGAGTATGTAGAGAAAAAGGAAATCAAGGGATAGGTCATTGTAGATCAGCTAGCAGAAGCTCCCATCTATGCAGAGAACCCACTCATATCAGAATTTCTAGATGAATCTATCTTCAATATCAACATAGCTGATCACTGGAAGTTGTACTTTGATGGTTCCCACACACAACATGGATCAAGAGCCAGTGTGTTCTTTATCACCCCACAAGGAGATTGCATACCAAGATATTACAAGTTGGCATTCCCATGCACTAACAACATCACCAAGTATGAGGCTCTAACCATAGGTCTCAAGATTGCAACATAGTGGCGAATCATGGCATTAAAAGTCTATGGGGACTTGTAACTTATCATCAACCAAGTCAATAGTGAATACCAAATGAAGGATGATAAGCTCACACAATACAAAAAGGTGGTAGAAAGCCTCAAGGAATCATTCATCGACATCACCTTTGAGTAGATACCAAGGACAAACAATAGAGCAGTCGATGCAATGGCAACCATCAGATCCTTACTAGATATTCCTCGCAACGTCTCGAAACACGAATTCCTGGTAGAGCAGCTTCTTGTACCCACCTTTGAGGTACCAGAGTCAAAATACACATGTGAACTCATTGGTCCCAGTGATCTTTGGTATCATGACATATACACTTACCTAAGGTTAGGAATCCTCCCCACTGACATCACCCCAAACCTAAAGCGAATCTTTGTCAAAAGGTCTTCACGATTCATCATCCTAGGAGAGACCCTCGTCTGTAGAAGTATCGATGGAACTTTGCTACACTATTTAAAACTTGAGGACGCCTTGACTACTCTAACTGAGGTACATAATGGCATGTGTGGTTTGCACTCGAGTGGTATGACCTTGGCTAAAAAGTTGCTGAGAACCGGGTACTACTGGCCGACAATAGAGAGAGAGGCACATAACTTTGTCAGAAGGTGTTTGCAGTGCCAACGACATGGAGACCTTATTCATGCACCAGCTCAAGAACTACATCCCATTGTTACACCTTGGCCCTTTTCATAGTGGGGGCTCGATCTCATCAGTAAAATCTCACCCACCTCATCCAATGGCCACAAGTTCATTATCACCACCACTAAATATTTCACAAAGTGGGTCGAAGCAATTCCCATGATCTACATCATGGGAAAACAAATATCCAAGTTCATCCTAAACTACCTTATTTTCCAATACGGTGTTCCCCAATCCATTATCTTTGACAATGGAATTCCCTTCAAAAATCAGGATGTTCGTGATTTATGTGAAAAATTCAAAATTCAGCATCGCTTTTCCACTTCGTACTATCCACAAGGCAATGGCCAAGTAGAAGCTACCAATAAAACCATTTTAAAAATCCTCAAAAAAATAGTCAATGACTCTAGTCATGACTGGCATCTACAGCCAAATCTCGCCTTACGGGCCTACCACACTAGCATCTGCATGCCAACAGGCACCACCCCATTCTTCATGGTCTATGGATTAGAAGCCATCCTCCCCATTGAGATCGAGCTCTTGTCACTAACGATAACACTGCAAAACCTCATCACGGATGAGGAATATAGGGTTACAAGACTAAATGAGCTATAATTACTAGATGAATGGTGCATGGATGCCTTGAATCATCTATTGGTCTACCAGAATCTCCTGAAACAGAGCTACAACAAGAAGATCAGGCAATGCACTTTCCAAGTTGGTGACCTTGTGCTGAAAGAGAACCAAAAGAATGTGCCAAACCCGGATACAAAAGGAAACTTTAAGCCCAACTAGTTGGGACCCTTCATCATCACCGCAAGTTAAAAATCAGGGGCATATCAGTTGTCAACACCAGAAGGCAAACCCTTGCAGGACCCCATGAATAGTTCGCACCTCAAAAAGTTTTATGCCTAAAATCTTGCAAGGTATAGAAGCAAAAAATACAAAAAAAAATCAAAAAAAGTCCTAAAAAAGTGGTTACCTTGATGAAAACCTGGCAAACAGGCATCTTGGTGACAACAAAAAAATTAGAAAAAGGATTGAAAATAGTAAATAAAAAAATCATCCTCTAGTGAAAACCACTTCAGTGGCGCTTTGGACAAGTACCTTGGTGAAACCTGGCAAACAGGCACCAAGTGTAAATAAAGCACCCCCCATCTACTAGGATTTGCATGAATCTTTCATTCCATTGCATCTCAAATCATCCATCCACCCATCTACTCACATCCATACCATAGCCTGAGTTGGTGACTGTATCATAGTCCACCATGGAACTACTTGGCATTCTTAAGGTCAGTTTGTCCTGCCTTTATTGAAGTAGACTATCACACCATGCTGGGGGCATGTTCCTGTATCAGCATTGGATCTAATTCATGTATATTCTTGTGATCTTCTTCAAAATCATTTGAAAACTCAAAAACATTTGAAAACTCAAAAATCAAAAACATCCAAATCTTTCAAAAAATCTCAAAAACATGTCAAAATATTATAAAATCTTCAAAAAAAAAAATTCATCATTGAGTCTTTCCAGTCTTTCACCTTGTTGAACTACATCATCTCCGAGCTTGAACGTAGGTAAGGTTGATCTTTGATCATCCCCCAAGATAGTTAGGGTCAGTCCTTAGGCATCCATCACATTGGCAATCCATTTGCCCATCTAGTCTGCATCTTAAGTCAGTCCTTTAGACAATAAAATGATACTCCAGTTGTCCATCTTATCATTGAGTCAAGTCTGTTGTCAGTCGAACTACGTGGTCTCTACGTGTATAATGTAGGCAAGGATAATCTATGGATCAGCTCTCGAGACCCCTAAGATAGGTCTTTAAGTTTATTTGTTTGTTGTAAATCTTGAAAATACCAAAAAAAGCCTCAAAACATTTGAAAAACCCAAAATGGTGCATCCATTTCATCTCGCTTTCACCCGTGATTGTCATCGCTCATAATAAAATCAATCATCGCTTTCACCCTTTGGTGAGTCAGTCAGAAGCAACTAGCAGGTTCCAAAGTGAACACCTAATCATCAGAGTCTGGAAGGTCTAAATCAATAAGCAAGCAAGTTGGTCAACTCAGAGTATCAATAGCTTATCACCCAAATCAGTCCCACCGAAACCCTGATCACAACATGTCCTAGGATGAAGCTTTCCTGCGATGGGCATAAGCTTCAAGTACCCTTCATAGTAGTTTAGCCTTGGCTAGTAGTACAAAGAACATTAGCTTGTTTTTTTACTTTGTCTTGGTCTTTTTTTTACTTATCTTATGTTGCACTCATTTCAAGGACCTCTCGATGATGCCTAAATAAAATAGGTTTAGAGAGAAAGAAATGGAGGTAACGATCATTATCTTTTTTATTTTATGTGCTTGTGGGATAAGCTTGTAAAATAACTTATTCATGTATATTTTGTTTGGTTTGTAGGGAGGATATTTTAGGTATCTTGTTGACCACATAGGAAAGCTTGCTTTTCCGTGTTTTGGTCTGAGATGTTTAGAATGTCTGAACTACACCCCGAATGAAATATGTATGTTAAGTATGAACAAGAATACTCCTATCTGATTGTCGAGTCAAAGTCCATCACACTAGGTGCTATGCCATCCTATTTCTTAATACCTTGATGCATCGTACCTATGTGTGTTATCAAATATAATGCAATTGACCCTTTGAAAATCGCAATTCCTAGCAATGCAAATCACCATCTCCATCCTAACTAACTCATTAATTATGCGTTCTTCTTCTCTCTTCCTTCCACACTAACATGGTATCATAACAGTAATCAAAGCATCGCCCATGCATACACCCTGCATCCACATAATCATTAGCATTAAACACATGGAAATTATATCATTATCTTATGTTGTGAGGAATAATATAAATTTGTTATTCTAAACATCTTAAGACAAGATTACATCATACATAATCATTTACATCCATTACCATCATTAATATGCATTACATCCATAAAACATGAAAAATATACAAAAAGAAATGCATCCATTACATACACTGCATAACATAAAGCATAAGAATAGAAACATCTCATAATATTTCATAAGCATCATACATATGCATATCATACATATGCACCATACATATCATAAAAGGGGCAAATCATCATATATATATCATCAAAAATATTGTTATGATATAAAATAAAATCAGGTGTGCATTAAGTACATAATACAATAAGGCCAAAATACTCCAGCCCGTATATCAAAAATGAAGCAAACTGTCTTGTGATCAAAAGGGAGGTGGGCCCTATTGGCTCCTGCCCTCCCCATCCTATCTCTCACCATGTGCCTCTATCGGTTGCCTCCCTATCTATTGGGAAAAGTTTGGCACTCTATGGTCTGATGGTACTACCTATCGGTAATGGTTCCAATAGTACTCGGCCTCTCTGATGGCCTCTCTGTAGTCACGAATATTGATCGATCGGCCCCGGGATGAGGATGCCACACTCTCTAACTATCTCTACTGGCCTATCTCCTAATCCCTCTCAGGTCGTGCCTGATCTCTCTCTGTTGTCAATATAGAAACCCACTATCGGGCCTCATCCTGCTTAGCTGTCAGAACCTGTATCAACATTTTGCGGGCATCTAACTGGCCCCCTGGCTGCCTTGTTGGCTATCCTGTTGGCTGCCCTGATGGCTATCCTACTAGCTGCTGTTGAGGATCTACTCGTGGCTAACCATCCTACTTCCCTACTTGGAAAGGTGACTATTTTTCCCCATCCCTGGGAGGTGGCCCACCTCATCCATTGCCTCCTGCCTGACCCCTATGTCTGCGTCATGGGACAACTGCGCCTAGAACTATCAATCTGAGTGGAGGTCTGAACCATGCCCTATAAGCTGGAGTGACCCCCGCATCTTTCAACCCCTGATCATATGGCCATGGTCAAGCCACTAACTGCCTAAATGAGGACACCAACTCGGCTACCAGGATGGGCTAGCCCCATGCTATCTCTCTGGTCATGCGTGCGAAGATGGCCACATACTGGTCATCAGGCCTATCCCGTACCTCCCCGAACTGACGAGAAACCCTGTATGGAAGATATCTCTCAATCATGGTGTGCTCTTGGCCCTGCATCAACCTATCCTACCAGGCAAAGAAGAGCTGCTGAACATCATCTCCCCATGGACCAACACCCATCCATGGTCTCCAGATGAACTCTCTCATCTCATCAAGAACTTGCCGCTAGTGCAGGATACCACCTGCGCCAATGAAAGAAAAGTGCATAGTCACCCCACCATACCGCCAAACAAGGGGATCATCTATCTCAAGGACAACTGGTGTGATATCTGGGTGAAGCACTAGGATCCTCTCCCATGCCCAAATATGTAGTAAGGTATTGCCAACTCTGATGGACCTGCTATCCAAATAAGCAAACTCATGAAGATCCCTATAGAGGGACGCCAGTAATATAGGTCCCCAAGTGAAGCACTCCCTGCGGTGAACCATCTGATCCCATGCTAGTCCCCATCCTAAACTGAAGTATTAGCCCCGCCGATCAAGAACTACAAGGCCTGAAATGAGAGCAGCAATGATCAATCTATATGTGTGCACATGGTCATGGTAAAGCTATAAGTCGATCTGACCATCACAAAACTCAATCTCAGCCATCTCCATAACCCCGTAACAAGCCTCTCTGCCAAGCATATAGATCATAGATGACTCGGGTCCCATAAATAGGAAATTAGAGGATGTGCCATACATCCTCAAGGGTGATAGTGGCCTCGTCGGTAGGAAGATGGAAGGAGGAAGTCTCACTATGCCATTGCTTTGCTAGAGCCATAAACATACCTAAGTGAGCCCGAATGGGAGGGATGTACGCAACATACCAGAGACCAATGACACTAAGGTGCTCCTGGACCAACTCATGCATATCCCCTAGTCTGGTAAGCACCAGCCATCAGTACTCTCGCAAGTAAAGTACACCAGGCTCCTCCTGCGTAGGGAAGGTTGTTGCATCAATAATTAAAGTTAATTACATTTCAAAGTCAAAATTTTTCCCTAAACTAGCAAATGCGGCCCTGTTTGTGGGTGCAGCACAGTTTGGAAAGTTCCAAACTACACTGCCATGATGGAGTTTTCCATTTTGACAGTCGCAAAGTGGCCCGCGCACTTTTCATATGCGGTCCTCCTTAACAGAAAACCTAAATTCCTAACTATACCGCATGGTGGAGTAGGGATATGTGGTAGACTATTGGCTAACCAAATGCTAAAAGGCAAAGTGGCCCGCGTGGTGCACTTCGCATATGCGGTGCAATAGGGGACCGTACGGTTGTGATAATGCATTTTTCGGGGTACCATATAGCACTACATAGTTTGTGTAGAACTTAAACCCTAATAGATGCACGTAAAACGATAAATTTGAAACTTGGATAGGGGTACATACCATGGGTCCTGCGCCGACTAGCCGCTGGTGCATCTGAACTCTCTTCGACACATGCCTAGGAAGCTATCGTTGCACCATTTCAACCAAGACTCAGAGCTCAAATGTGAAATTTTGCAAAGGTTAAGATTGCAAATGAATTGAAAGTGACCCCTCAAGGTCTATTTAATCCTAAAAATTAGGGTTTTGTTGACCTAATTTGACCTCCCAGCTAGATTTTTGGTCCCCTGAACCCATTTTCATCCAATATAGAGTCATTCTACATCCCTTCTGGCATGTTTAAAGCATTTTCTAGCATTCTGGGGCATTTCTAGCCTGTCGAGCACCTTGTTATCTTTTTTCACGAGATCATCCAAAAATTCAAAATTTTCATCCAATCTCTCGAGGGGGCAATATCCAGCAATATCCTTCCACTGGGGCAGTAGTGGGGCATCTAAAAAAATTCAAAAAAAAATCTCAAACCTTTGATCACAGCAGTTTATTCTTTGAATCAATGCAACAAGTACATTGCTTCAAAGAGGAGCAAAATGTAGACATGGAAAATGTACAAGTTCGTTTTGGCACACTTGATCTTGATTACTAACAATGTTTCCTCCTAAATCATATTCTCAACATTTCATCGTAATTCGATCCCTTAATTTAATAAATCACTATTTATTGGATTATGTCTTCCTCTTTCAAATGATTAAATTAAACAATTAATTTAATTAACCATTACTTATCTCCTTAATTAAATAAATCATTTTATTTAATTAAAATCTCTAAAGTCTTCTTATTAAATTAAATAAATTAAATCTTATTTGATTTAATCTAACATATTCCTTCTTGATTAAGTAAATCAAATCATTTATTTGATAAATCATTTCCTCTCAATTCTTGACTTAAATTAATTCATAAATCTAAGTCTAAAATTGTCACATCACCTAATTCTTCATTAAATTAATCAAATCCATGATTAACTTAATCCCTCTCACTAAAATTCTCTAGAGAATACAAGTTGCACAATAAATCAAATACTTTGATTTATTAATTCATCTATTTTCCCTCACAAAGCATCAAAAGGGAATATTCCCTCATTTGAATTCAAAAGGCCAAGTGGACTTGGTCCTTCCAACAAGGCATTCAATGCCTCTTACATGTCCTTGACCTTGAGCCAAGTGACATTTACTCCACTTCTCTTCCCCCTTCAACAAGTGAACTCACCATTTCAAATTCAAAATTATGCATTTATCATGCACATTGGCCAAAATGTGCTCATTCCTCATCCAATCACATGTGGACAAGTGGCACAATGCCATTGGATTATCTTTTGTCCCACATTGCTTATTTCCACTATCTCTTCCAAGATTGGAATCTATAAATTGGAGACCTATCCTCTCAAATCTTCATCCACAATTCATATGCAAAGTTACTCTCTACAATTGAGAACTAATTTTGCTCACCACATCCAAGCATTCATCATATTTTCATATTTGCATCAAGGTTATGCTCAAATCTCTTTGGATATTTGACCATTTCTTCATCAACCATATTATTTCTACTTAGGAATTTGGAAAGGGCCAATTGCAACACATCATTGGCACCAATTCCCTAATAAGATCATCATTCTACTGGCTAGATTAGGATTTACTTTCAATATTATTTAAGTTTTGTTCTTCATTTCCTAATATTAGCTTAAATAGGTGGATTTTATGGGGAATCCTTCATATTTGCATGCATTTTGATCTAACACTAACAATGTTTGTCATCTTTGTGCATTTGCAGGTATAGGGGTGCATAGATTCCAATGTATCAGTTTAAGGGAATTTTTCATGATTGAGTGGTTTATGATTATGCAACACGTACACACAAAGGAAAATGGTTGGACTCAAAGTTCAAGTTATGCAAGGACACATTTCCACTTTGTCATATCATTTCAGTTGTTGAATTCACAGAGAACTACACACTACAACCACAGAATGAGGTGCAATCATAGTACTACAACTCCGTGCAGGTTGCTATATTTGTACATATAGCATTCATTCATGTAAATGATAGTACAAAGGAAAATAGGAAAGTATTGAGGTAGTATCACTTTTACATCAGTGATCATCACACACATTCTACATAGTTTGTTCAAGGTTGCTTTCATATGTTCTATGTCGATCTCGCTAGCAGGGGCATATCATTTAGTCAACATATCATATCGTCAGATAATTGTACATCACAATTCAAGAATGCCAGAATATTTTACTGGTTGAGCAAGATGCATAGGATTAGTGGTGTTCAACATATGTGGAGCTTCTCAGAGGCTAGGCATGGAAAGGGGGGGCATGATGGAGCAGGTGCATGTATCAAAAGAGTCCTAGCACGAGAAGAGTTAAAGTACACAAACAGTGTAAAGTTGACAGATGCAAGATAAACTGTCTAGTGGTGCAATGGTTCAATGGGTCCACGTAGTGAAGGTAATTCTTTAGTTCATAGATATTTTCATTTTGTAGATGATACTAACATTGCAAAATATGTGGATTGTTGTACACTAATAGGATCGAACGAGCTACACTCTTTTAGAAGCTCCAATGTAGGTACATGGACTATCCATACAAGGAAGATGTCATGGTTTTGTTATGAATGTACGCTTCAATCATGGAATGATTGTGAGTCAATAGAGTGGGTTGACGAATGGTTTGTAGGAAGTCTAAACCCACTTGACACTTATTAGCTCCCGATGGCTCTAAAAATCATGAAGATGCAATCATCCATTGACTTTAATCATGTATCAGACCTACTAGAACTAGGTAATATATCTTACTTATGAGTTTTATTATGTTGCTCAGTAAATAAATCTAACAAGATGAACATATCAATGTAGGGCTCGTTTATGTAGTGATTGCAGATGAAGATAATGAAGAGGGTATAGATTATTACCTATGCCATTGTATCAAAGCCAAAATATAAATTTGAGTCCCCAGTTATAGATAGAGAAAATAAAGAATATCCTATAGGTTCGGTGGCTATTACTAGAACATGGCTTCAAAGGTATCTAGTTAAGAATTTTGCAGTTTGGTTGTTTGAGGACTTCGACATGCATCGAAAAATTCTTCACTATTCAAACCTTGTCATAGCCACCAAAGTTCATTTGATCAAATATAAGGGTAGAAGTGTGAACAAGAACTTGTGGAAAGTGCATGAGTCTGACCACGAGGCAATACGCGACATAATAAAGACTAGAGCAGACCCAGATGGTTCCCTAGATTGATTTGTAAGTATGCACATTGAATGTGTAAAGCCATGTTATTGATCACTCTTTTGGACCAACACCTTACAATATGGATCTTTCATGATTATTGTTTGATGTCATATGCATTTACAACTATAATTGATCTTTTTTTAATTGTGACTGTAGGTAATACTAAAGTTTGTCAAAGTATATAAGAGAATAACAACATCGGTTGCTGGTGCAAGTGTTCAATGGTATGAGAAACATCGGTTATTGGTGCATTTTCTGGTTGTCAATCTTCTCTTTCTTTTCCATCTCCTAGATTTTTTGGATTCTTATATGCTACATGTTTTATGTTAAGCCTCTTAGTGATATATTTGAAATTTATACGTAGGGTCATCGAGAGATGATAAAGTAGCGAAGGGGCACATCACCATTATAGGATCTTCAATCGACCTCCTTATCTAGCATGCATGAAGGTGGTAGTATTTCTTGTCAGCCGTATGACTGACATTATTTAGTTATTTCTCTTTTAATGATTTTTATGTGAGTCTATGTCTAAGTTTGAGAGGCTTTTGCAAGTTTTTTGTGGAAAAAATTCCTATGATACTACAAAACCACAGAGAGGCTACTACCCATGTGTTTCATAGGGAGCAGGGGATGTACATGTTTTGAACCATTTTGGAATGCAAATAGTTGGGCCAGCTTAGATGGAATGGAAAAAGGAAACTAGGCAGCAACTCCTTTTGTCCTTTTCTCAAGTACAATATATTTCATGATTTGTGTTGGAAATGGGAGGATTATTTCCCTGCATGTATTGCTACAAGTATTGACAAATGGGAATATTTTTAAGATGTTCTTCCATCACTATTGTAATATTTTTCATTGACTTACTGTATTTTTTGATATATTAAAATCATGAGAAATTAATACATGCAAATGTGTATATTCCTTAATATATGCCTCAATTAAATGTGCATATTACCTTTAAAATTAGTTGTAATGCTTCATGGTTTACATTTAAAGAGTTAATAGAAGACTCCACATCATAAGGACCTATTGCTGCATACACAACCATAGCTCTTGGAGTCTTGAGACACTGATTGACATAGACTTGAAATTCATAGGACATTGAATATGGTGAGTGAATTTGATTCTCAAGCACTTTATAATCATACACTCACTGTACTTAACAACTAATCACTACTCATTTCTAATATGTCCTTTTCATTTGCACATTACCATGTATAGTGACCCTTCACATTTTCCTTGTGTTCATACATTAATGATTCTTGTCTTAATGAATAAAATTCATTTAAATCTATTGTCCTTTGATGAAATGATGACTGCCTTCATACCTAAACATGTGGAATCGCTCTGAGCTATGTTCAACCAGATCAGTCCCTTAAGGGTCCAAAGTGGAAAATGGCTGCAAAATTTAGCATGCTATTAGTCAGACACCATTATTCTTAGAAACTTCTCATCTAGTTCTACAAGATAATTTCGGGCCCATCTACAATAACCTCTCTCGGTTTTCGCTATCTTGAAGGCATTTTCCTGTGCTGGCAAATTTTCACTCAAGGAAAAAGTTGTCAAATGCAAGTAGTTGAAAGTTGCAAAGTGGTGGAACTTTCATTCTACAGCTTGTGTGACCAAACAGACTATTCCAATGCATCTAGGTGGGTACGTTTATGCTAGCTATGGTCCTCTTTTGCACCCAAACATGTAGAATCACTTTGAGCTACGTTCAACTAGATCGATCTGTTAAGGGTCCAAAGTGCAAAATGGCTGCAAAATTTAGCATGCTATTACTCGAATACCATGATGCTTAGAAACTTATCATATGATCCTACAAGATCATGTTGTGCCCATCTACAATAACCTCTTTTGGTTTTCTCTATCTCAGAGGCATTTTCCTGTGCTGGCAAATTTTCACTCGGGGAAAAAGTTGTCAAATGCAAGTAGTTGAAAGTTGCAAAGTGGTGCAACTTTCATTCTACAGCTTGTGTGATCAAATGGATTATTCCAATGCATCTGGGTGGGTAATTTTACAATAGGCACAGTTGTCTTTCACACCTTAACATGCAGAATTGCTCTGAGCTATGTTCAACCGGATCGATCCCTTAAGGGTCCAAAGTGCAAAATGGCTGTAAACTTCAGCATGCTATTACTCAGACACCATGATGCTTAGAAACTTCTCATCTGATCCTATATGATCATGTTGGGACCCTCTACAATAACCTTTCTCAGTTTTTTCTATCTCGAAGGATTTTTCCTATGGTGGCGAATTTTCACTCGAGGAAAAAGTTGTCAAATGTAAGTAGTTGAAAGTTGCAAAGTGGTGCAACTTTTGTTCTATAGCTCGTGTTACCAAAAAAAATATTCCAATGCATCCAAGTGGGTACGTTTACACTAGGAATGGTCCTCTTTTGCACCTAAATATGCGGAATTGCTTTGAGCTACGTTCAACCAAATCCATCCCTTAAGGGTCCAAAGTGCAAAATAGTTGTGAAATTCAACATGCTATTACTCAGACACTGTGATGCTTAGAAAATTACTGTCTGATCCTAGAGGATCATGTTGGACCCATCTACAATAACCTCTCTCAGTTTTCTCTATCTCGAAGGAATTTTTCTTATGCTGGCGAATTTTCACTCAGGGAAAAAGTTGTCAAATGCAAGTAGTTAAAAGTTGCAAAGTGGTGCAACTTTTGTTCTGTAGCTCGTGTGACCAAATGAATTGTTCCAATGCATCTACGTGGGTATTTTTATGCTAGGAATAGTCCTCTTTTGCACCCAAACACGTAGAATCACTTTGAGCTATGTTCAACTGGATCGATCCCTTAAGGGTCCAAAGTGCAAAATGGCTGCGAACTTCAACATGCTATTACTTAGACACTGTTACACTTAGAAAATTATCGTCTGATCCTATGGGATCATTTTGGGCCCCTCTACAATAAATTTTCTCATTTTTTGGTATCTTGGAGGATTTTTCCTATGGTGGCTAATTTTCACTCGAGGAAAAAGTTGTCAAATGCAAGTAGTTGAAAGTTGCAAAGTGGCACAATTTTCATTATATAGCTCATGTGACCAAACAAACTATTCCAATGCATCTGGGTGGGTATGTTTATGCTAGGCATGGTCCTCTTTTTCACCTAAACAAACAAAATCACTCTAAGCTACATTCAACCAGATTGATCCCTTAAGGGTCCAAAGTGCAAAATGGCTATGCAATTTATCATGCTATTACTTGGACACTGTGATGCTTAGAAAATTCTCGTCTAATCTGACAAGATCATGTTGGGCCCATCTACAATAATCTCTCTTGATTTTCACTATCTCAAAGGCATTTTGCTATGCTGGCGAATTTTCACTCGGGGAAAAAGTTGTCATATGCAAGTAGTTGAAAGTTGCAAAGTGGTGCAACTTTTATTTTGCAACTTGTGTGACCAAATGGACTATTCCAACACATCCGAATAGGTATTTTTACACTAAGAATGGTCATTTTTTGCACCTGAACATGTGGAATCACTCTGAGCTATGTTCAACCGAATCGATCCCTTAAAGGTCCAAAGTGCAAAATGGCTGCAAACTTTAGCATGCTATTACTCAGACATCATGATGCTTAGAAAATTATCGTATGATCCTATGTGATCACATTGGGCCCCTCTACAATAACCTTGCTCTTTTTTTGCTATCTCAGAGGCTTTTTCCTATGGTGGAAAATTTTCACTCAAGGAAAAATTTGTCAAATGCAAGTAGTTGAGGCATATTATCAAACAATTCACTGCCTTGTCTATGGCTTGTCATGGCATTCCATCACCATGAGACCACTTTTCTTTGAGGCATTTTTTCAAAAATTTCAATGGCTTGTCTATGCTATTACTTACTATTATGCTTTCATATATTTTTTCCAAGCATCCATAGCTTGTTCGGAAGCATCTGTTTTAGGCTTTTAGCCATAGCAAGAAGGCAATGAACTATTTGATAAAATGCTTTGGTAGACATATATGAAAAATGTCGTAGCATAGACAAGGGAATGAAATATTTGGAAAAATGCCTCAAAGAAATGTGGTCTCATGGAATGCCATGACAAGCTAAAGCAATTGGCAGATGCTCCTAGTTATTAGTTATGCAATGTGAAGTAATTGCATAACTTCTTAGGTTGACTTTGTAAAAAGCTATATTGTAATTGAAATTTTGTCATCTATCAACATCTAGTTATTCATTATGCAATGTAAAGTGATGATTTGAGTTTGAAATATGTGCAATGCATGAATAAAAACTACAAAAATCTATTTTCTACATTTCATTAGTTAAACTCTTTATTTAATTTTCTCTCTATATCTCTATTCTATGGAAATGCCTTTCGATTTCAAAAAAGATAGTTTTATCTCTTTCTATACAACTTTTTACGTTGTTTTATCTCTTGTTATAAAAAAGGAATAGATATACAATGTTAAAGAAGAGTGAAAGTACAACTAAATTTATCATTTCAAAGCAATTTTTTTGATGTATTTTTTCAAACAATTCATTGCCTTCTCTATGCTATTGCTTACTATTATGCTTTTGATATATTTTTTAAAGCATCCATAGCTTGTTCAAAATCATTTGTTTTAGGCTTTTAGCAATAGCAACAAGCCAATGAACTGTTTGAGAAGATGCTTTGGTAGACATGTATGAAAAATGCAGTAACATAGACAAGGTAGGGAACTATTTGAAAAAATATCTCAAAGAAATTTGATCTCATAGAATGCCATCATAAGAAAATGCAATTGGTAGTTGATCCTAGTTATTAGTTATGCAATGTGAAGTAATTGCATAACTGCTTAGGTTGACTTTGTTCAAACTATATTGTAATTAAATTATCGGCATCTATCAGCATCTACTTATTAGTTATGAAAAGTGAATTAATGCTTTTACTTTGAAAGATGTGCAATGCAATGCAATCAATGACATGAATATAAAATACAAAAATACACTTTTTAAAATTCATTAGTTAAAATATTTATTGTATTTTCTCTCTATATTTCTATATTCTATGTAAATACCTTGCAATTGTATTTAAAAGGCTTAATAGGTCAGTTAGGTGGTATTTGCAAAATCAAGTTGTGAATGAATCGTAATTAAGAGCAAAATTGGCAAATTTCCATCTTAGAAGTCTAACAAAGGGTGGTTGTGGTGGTTGATCGGCTCAAGGGATAGTTGGAAGGTGGTATCAAGATATATTGCTGTAATACCCCAAGTTGAGGATTGATTTTGTTTAGTTTCTAATAATAAAATATACTTGAAAATGCTAATCACTGATTTTCTTTGTTTCCCTAAATTTTATTTTCCTTGCACAAGCCCATACAAGTCTATCATGAATTGAGGATTTGGATACTTGATTGCATATGTGTTTAATCTCTTTGGATATGTTCTAAAGGTTTAAATCCACTATTGGTGTGTGTGGGATCAGAAAACTTGGTTATTGCTCTATTTAATGTGTCAGGGGTTTTGAGAGCAACACCATGACACATTAGCCAATCCACCTACTATTCTGACCTTATTTCTTAGTGGATTGGCTTGTAACATGATTATTTTGGTGTATGAATACTTTAGAGGCTAAGAGAATGAATAAACTTAGTGGGGTGTGAAGTTCTAATGTTGTTCAGGGGTGTTTCCACCATGAAAGTAAGGAACTCAAGTACTAAATCTGAGAAATACTGAAATGAATGGGATTGTGAGTGTCTTTTAAGTTAGGGTAGAGGTATTTTGGGGTGTTTGGAACTTTGGAAGGATTGGAGGAGGTCTGGAGTTATGAGTTTCTTTATAAACCTTATTTTTGTGAATGTTTAGGATGATTTGTGAGTAGAGGAATAGAACAAGTTCTTGGGGCTCTTAAAATGGGAGAATCCTAAGTTTGGTGAGCATCCCTAAGAATTTTTCAAGTTCCCTTGGTTTGGAGGTGAGTTTTTGAGGGGGTTCCTTTGGAAATTAGGCCTAATTGTGAAGCCTAGAGCGAGGGAGGTGTATTGAAAGTTCATGTTGGTCCAAAAGAGTTACTATTATTTTTCACATATGTTGTGTAACCTTGAAAAGGGTACCTTAATCCACATTTAAATGGTCAGGTGTTTTGGAAAGTTTGGGATAAATTAGGCTTGGACCGGGTTTTGAGTTTGTTGCAGGAGCACCTATACCACATCATCAATTTTTTTTTATTTGAATACACAATAGGGAAATGTTAGTTTCTTTAGGTTTATTTTGTCTAATAATCTTTGATATATCAAGAATACTGCAAATAAAGGGTGTTTTGTGTCCTAGAAGTCAATTATAAATCATATAAGTTGTAAAATGTTGACAAAGCAACTTTAACACAAACAAATGTAATTAAGGGAGCAACTAATCCCAAGGTTGGTTATGGCCATTGGGGAGAAGATGGTTGTTGGAAAAAGCTTTAAAAATACTTACCAAGGTTTGAATGAGAGAGTGGAAGAAGTTTTGTTACAATTTTACACAATAAACACCACAGTTTTGAGCAATTTTCTAGAGAAATACTATTTTCTTGATCTTTTTGAGTGTTGTACGGGCACATAGAGGTTCTTCATGGTCTAAGTGTAGACACCGAAAATTGGTCTAGGCCTGTGAGTACACATTTGACATAATTTTCTATAGTCCATGGTCATGATTAAATAATGTCAATTATTTAATTAACCTTTCTAACACATTTCCTCTATTAATTAAATATCTCTTTTTAATTAATTCATTAATTCATCATTAATCTTTATTTAACTTGATTAATTAAATAAATCATATTTATTTAATTATGTCGCTAACTTATTAAATCATCTTTCAATTAAATCATTTATTATTTAATTACCCCTTTTATCATATGTCAACTATAATTAAATATCTTTATTTAATTATTCATTTAACACCCTTTTCAATTGTAATTAAATATTTATTATTTAATTATTCAATTCCACCCTTTTCAAAAGTCAAATTAAATAAATTATTTTATTTATTTAATTAAATCTTCTATGCTTGAATGTTGAATTAAATTAATATTTAATTATTTATGTCACATTCCTCTATCATTTAGTTATCTAAGTCATTCACTCACCTTCTGACTCGAGATCTATTTTTAGTTCTCCAATTGTCTCTAAATTCAACACCAATTTATCTTTGCGAGAAGACTCTCTGTCACAACTAGTCGATTAACTAGTTCTAACTCATATGCATGTATGTGTTTATTAATTAAATATCTTTATTTACATAATTAACTCAAGTTTGCATTCGAATGCATTATTCTTCAACTTCTAACTTTGTCTTTTGCATAAAAAGTCTATTTCTTTTATTTTTGAAGATGAAGATTGGAACTCATGTTCTAACTCATGTTCTAAAATTAGTCTTTATCCTGCAGTTGAACTCACATTCTAACTCATGTTCTATCTGAGACATAACTCATCGCATGGCATTCATCAATCTCATCCGTCGATCTCTCTTTCAATCTGAGTCGATCATTCGAAAACACAAAATCTATAAAATGGCCTGTCATTATCATTATTCTCTCTCCCGGAATCATACACTTTTGAGAAGAGAAACAATCTTCGATATTTTGCTGAGACACTCGACGAAGTTATGCTTGCATTCAAACACACAAATATCTGAGGGAAAGAATAACAATATAGCAAGATGGAGAAGGGAAATTGAGATAAATCGAGGAAGTATTTGCATATTCGATGAGATCATTCTAGTTTTATTAGTTTAGATTAATCATGCTTACTTATCGTTCTTTGTTGTTTTATTTAGATTAGAATTGATGTTTAATCTTGTGCAGCTTTAGCATCTTCCACAATTCCAAAAATTTGAGTTACACTAAGAATTTTAGAGGATGTGTCTATATGTTTTCTAATTCATTTATTTTCTATGTGGTGTCTTAACTCTTTGTTTGTAGAGAGAACCAACACAAACAATGACTATCCCAATGTTGCTGAATCAAGGGTTTGAGGGGAAATTTGTGATGTAAAAATCAATCCACCTATTGTTTTCTACTGTATCTTGGTGGATTGAT
Organism: Sequoiadendron giganteum; assembly: GCA_007115665.2. Taxonomy (NCBI): domain Eukaryota; kingdom Viridiplantae; phylum Streptophyta; class Pinopsida; order Cupressales; family Cupressaceae; genus Sequoiadendron; species Sequoiadendron giganteum. Next base: position 802,815,008 of record CM021101.1, read on the forward strand.
TGAAAAAATGTTATAATAAGTGTGTCAACTCATTTTGGAATAAGGATTCATAATTATGTGGTATTTTTGTGACTGTTCTAAGACTGAACAAGGGTTTTCCAACATGGAAGTGAGGAAACAAAGAGAGGTTTTTATGAATTAATGATTGTAAGGGTTATGTGAGGGTTTGATGAGTCTGTGCAAAAGTATTTTGAGGTTTTGGGGGCTTTGGAAGTGTTGAGAGAGGTCTGGAGTTGTATGTTTCTTTAAAACCCTTGATTTTGTGAAGGTTTAGGAGGGTTTCTTGGGTTTTGTGAGTTAGAGGCTCTGTAGACACAAACTAATGAAAAAAATTGAGGTTTGGCACCATGAAATAAGACTTCCCAAGGTGTTTGGATAGATATCTAAAGTTGGAAGGGTGGTCCCTTTGGAAAAAAAGGTCTAGTTGGGAAGCCAAAATTGAAGTAGGTGTGTTGAAAGTCTATGTTGGTCCAAAAGAGAGACCACTAATTATTTGGTATGTTATGTAGCCCTAAAAAGGGTATATCAAACCATCTTGTTATTGTCTAGTGTTTTGGAAAGGTTGGGAGAAATCTAGCTAAAACTGGGTTTTGAGTATTACAAGAATAACCAGTCACAAATGTGAGTTTTGGAAACCCTGATGAATCTGACTTAGGGATTTTTGTCAATTGATTCAATTGTCATTGTATGAATTTTGATGGTCTTTGTAGGGCCTTGGTAGAGTCTTGTAGTTCATTTTCAAGGTTGAGGAGTTGAGACCCTTGAGGGTGGGTTGATGCCTATTAGGCTAAATCATTATGAAGAAGAGTTCTTGATTGAGAATTGGCATTTCCATTGTTGTGAGTCTTCTCCACCTTGGCTCTACATTAGAGTTCTACAAGGGTGGATTGTTGGGTAAAGTGTTGAATGAAGAGTTTGGTTTGATGGGGCTTTGAGGTTGTGTAGATTGCTCAAAATAGGTTGTATTAATCTTGTTAGGAGCCCCTTGAAGGCAGGCTATTAGACTGATTGGGTTTGAGCCTCCTTGCCTCTGCATTGGTGAGACACAAGTAATTGAAGCATTCCATAGGATACAAACCACCACGAATGGAGCTTATTTATACAATATGCTTTAGATGGGGCTTATTGAGCATTCAACACTAATTAATTAAGCATTAGATGTAAACAAAATTCATGCCTACAAAATTCAAGCAGACAACTTACACAATACACATGATAACATAATTCAAGAATGGCAGTAGAAAAATAAGATTTTCTTTAATCAAAAATCTGAAAGGCTATACAATGATATATATTGATAAAATTATATAAATATATCCAAAAAAACCATATAGGCTTAGTACAAGGGTGCCATTTGGACATAAATTATCACGTATATTTATCAATAGTACAAAACATATGTTCCAAAATTCCACATAGGCATACAACAAACAACACTAATACATAGTCATTTCCCTCTAGGGGACGGAAATAGATCCCGTGTTTCCTTCAAAATTTAGTTGGATGGAGTGACTGTTGCTTGTCTTGTCTTTTGAACACACCCGCTACTCCTCCTCTCTTCACTCTAGACCTTCAACTGATACAATTAAAAGTAAAGATGTTAAAACATAGAAATTGAATTATGGAATGGCATATAACAAAATATAATCACTTACCACATACATATAGTCATCATGCACATTTAAAGCATCACCATGTCCACGATCTGGAATGACAACCACCTGTAGCAACCATGAAGATAGAAATTAAACTACACAAAATTATCATGAAAATTTTCTATAATAGACCATAAAAGAGAAAATATAATGTCAAATTGACTAAAATATTCCATACCTCTCTTAATGGAATAGAATTGGCTATTATTGCAGCAAATCCATGGTCCATTGTGCCACCAACATCACGAGGGCTATCTCTTGTCAACAACTGCAAATGAAAAAATATCTCAAGTATCATGTTGATATAGGAGAACATAATGTGACACGATCAAGGAAAACTTGAATGCAATGTTTGTATTTCTCATCAATTTTTTAGATTTGTATATACGCAAAATTATGAAAACTAGATAACATAGATCTACAACCCTATTAATGAATAAAGGCTACCTGAGTGTACATTGTTTGAGGATATGAATCATGAGGTGTGGAGGAAGAAGGTGCACCAGGAAATTGTTTGAAATCCAAAGCATGTTATGAGACAAACATTCAAATATAACATTCAACTGTTCTAATGCAATAATAATATATTTAATACTAGTTGCATACCTATGGACTCATCATCTAGAATGTATAAGGTTCTATAGGAATAGAGCATCCCTCATGAACAATGTGAACCTAGAATTTCATCATATCAAAATTCTACTAATTTAGTTATTCTTAAATTTCAAAATATATTTTAATAAACAACATTAAAATAACTTGCTAAACTTTACCTAAGTGTTAATGTCAAATGTATCATTCAAAAATATCATCTGTGAAAGCCATTGCCTCTACAACTGATGTAGGCTATGTAGCTACATCATGAGCACCCTGATAATCGTACGTGCAAACAACACCACAAGCACGACAATGGTGGGGTGGAGCTTAGGGCCTACACATCTCCTCCACACCAGGCTGTACTAGAGGACTCACACACCGTAAAATGGTTTGGGTGAGTGAGCCAATCGACTTCATCGTGTCCACATCTACACTGTCCTTAACAATGGAAGGAACACTGACATGCTCCACCATGGGTCTACACAAGGCTCTTAGTGGCAACTATGGACTACATCGTGCAACAGGTCTATCGTGTGTGGAACCCCCACCTCTACCCTGAAAGTCTAAGATGTCAAAATAGTTTGGCATTTTATTGAGGACAAACTCACAATAGAGTTTCCTCAAAAAGTATCATGAAACCTCATGGTTATTGCATGGAGGTTGGTCAAATACCATCCACCACCACTCTCAAAATTTGTTTCTAATTAAATCATGGTGGCACCAATGGATGGGGAACCTCTTGCATGCATGGGACAAAGGATCATTAGTTTTTGGGTTTTTTAATTAGGTACACAACTCAGCTTTGCTAATTTTTAGTTTTTTGACATATGCATATGACAAACCATTAGCATCAAATTTTGTCATCTCATCTCTCTTAGTTGACCAAAAATTCATTTGCTCGCTCATTTATCCTACATGAGTTAAAATTGACTTCAATGATTCAAGAATCCCTCTCCTATAAGGGTGGATTTCGGCATGCTCGGTTAATCTTTCAATTAATTTTTGAATGTCTCTTTTATTGTTTTCAATTCGATTTTGAATATTTTCTTATGTTCCTTGAGGATGCCTATGAATTGATGGAGGCGTTTCGGGTTGTTCTTGTATAGGAGGCTCTTGATGAGGGGGTGATTTTGAATTCTCAATGTTTTGAGGTGGAGATTCATTCCCTCAGAATTAGAACAAAGTTTTATTATAAAAATCTATTTAAATTTGTATTCTAAATCAAATTCAAAATAAATAGAATACAAATACACACCTCTTTGCAATCTTCGACCTCTTCAACATGTTTGCGGCATTCTCATGGAAAATGGCAAGCTAAGGATGCAAAGAATGGAGGAGATTTGGCGAGTGCAATTTGCAGACCTAAAATCTTCCTTCTCAAGCTATGGGTTGAAGACAAAATGAGGGTTCCAAACCTGAATGTTGCATTTTATGTCTAGAAAGACATTTGGCATGCGCCAAAGGCCTTATTTTGGGGTTTTTTTGATTGTTTTTTCAATTTGGAACCTAAATTGTGTCACATATTGGTGCACTTACCCAACTAATTTTTCACTCATTTATCAATAGGTGCCTGAACGGTGAAAAATTTTAGTAGAGAAATTTTTCATGCATAGACATCAACCTCCCTACTTCGATTGAAGCTTCAACATAGCCAGTTATGCCCACATACCTCGTTGACTTTGTATTTTCTCTGTTTGAAAATAATGTGTTTTAAATAGTTTAATATACGTGGTTTGAAGTATGGTTTTCATGGACTTTTCCTGCTTGTAGGAGCCTTGGAGTTTAGTGCATTTTCATTTGAGAAACATTTAATTTTCTCTCAAACTCATGCCAATTTACCATGTGCCTTGTAGGTTGTCTTTTCTTATTTCATTAATGCCAATGCTCTTGAATAATATGCAAGCTCTATCTCATTTTACTAAGGCAAGACATTAATTAATATACCAAGTCTATGGGATTTATTACTTATTGGCTTGTTGGTGGTGTATACATTTAACCTGACCAATAGTGTGGCTTGAGATGATTCCTTCCTTAGGAGTCCTTAAAAATTTCCCATGGGGAAACCATGTGACCATGTGGGGTTGTGGAAAAGCCTATTGGCTTGCCTTTTTAATTGCTTGTGGACTCTTTTAATTAAAACACTATGAACTCTCATTTCCTTTCATCAGTGACACCACATGGTTGCAAGACCAATTTCCATTTCACTAATATCCCAACCCAATAGGCTTTAGTTATTAATAACTTGCTAGTGGTTTTATATAGGAGAGAAGAACCAATAGTTGTGCACCCTAACTTTGTGCCATTAATTATCCTAGGTGGAAATTTCAAATCATTCCCAATATTTTACAATAACTTACTTGGCAAGTCCCCTATTTATAACTTTCATTTCAAGGCCGCATAATCAAATATGATGCCACATCAGCATGCTTTTGTCAACATGTCCATAAAGGTTCAAAAAAAAGTGGAACCAATACTTGTTCATTCACACCATGGGTAGTTGAGTGCTGATGTGGTATCACATGATTGGTTTCTTTTTAGATCAAAGGAATATATATTTTTTTAATTATGGGTAGTCAAGTCATAACTATTTGGAATTCTATAAACAACTATTATCACAACTATTAGGCATTATATAAAAAACTACTATCACAACTATTGGGCATTATGCAAACTACCATCATAACTATTGGAACATGCTCAACTACTAGATCATTTCCCCTATTTAATACAACTAATAGTGTGGTTCAAAATGCTTCCTTACTTGGGGGTCCTTAAGCTTCCCATGGGGAAGCCGTGTGTCCATGTGGGGATGTGGATATGTGGGCTAACTATTGTTTTCTAGCTCGTGGACTCTATTATTATATACACCATCAGATCTTGAATTTTTTAACCAATGACACCATGTAGCTAGTGGAGCCACTGCCATTTCACTTTCCCCAACCAATTATTCTACATTCTCTGACAACCCCTCCATAAACATTTTTGAAGTTTTGTAAGTTGTTCAATCATTCCTTAATCAATGATTGCTATTGTTTTTGAAAAAAAGGTTGCATTCTTGTAATGAACACAAGCATGCAAGCATTTAAAATACAAGATTAAGCCCCTTAAAGAACATGGTTTGCAACTAGAGAGCATTGGGAAATCATGAAAAGCATGGCTTGTGGGTGTAGGAAGTTTGGGAACATAGCCTATGGGCATGATTTACATATTTTATACAGAAAGCTGGATTTTTGAATTGTATCACAAAATTTGCACTACAATTCTTGTGACTCAAGGTATCTTTAGTTTTTCAAAGATGAATGAACCCAAAATCAAGTAGCCTCTATGCAGTGGGCATGGAGTCAAGAGAAGATGAAGAATAAATATTGCAGCTTTACGTCCAAACTAAGATGTTGACCCATAACCTCCTTTGTTTGCAACTCGTTTCTCTGCCAAGAACTTGCATTAAAACATGAAGACCAAAGAATTGACCACTGTGCCTTGGTTGACCCTTAAATTTATTTTTGTTTCCCAATCTACTCACCTTGCAATGGAACATTTATGCCACAAAGCAACTCTTTTTTTCACTTTTCTTTCTCATAAAAAGCATGAGAGAAAACTTTCAAATGAATACTAGAGGTTTTGGAGATATACCTAAGTATATATTTTATGTATGCAAAGTATGAACCTACTTTTCTGCAAAAATTTATTGCAAATAACATCTTTTTTAACATCTTCTATTGTCTCATGCTTGTTAAAAATGTCATCGTCTGTGCACTCATCACCTATGAATAAAACATTATTTTCCACCATAAGATGTTACTTTTCTACTTTGGGGTATGTTGAAATTTGACATTTATTAGATTGATAGTAGTCCATTGAGGACAACAATAATCTCTTCCCATTAAGGACTTGGTAGATTTGGGATTAATTTAAACAATTCCTCACAAAAAAAAATTATAAGAAGATGTATGAAGTTCTTGTAAGTTACAAATCAAACCTGAGAAAGGATGAATTTGAACCATTCCTCACAAATTTTTCTCTATAAGAAGATCTATGAAGTTTTTGCAACTTACAAATCATGCATGTCAAACCATGAGGACAGAAAAATCCAGAGCAACACGGCCTAGAATTTTTAGTTTGAGAAAGCCATGTTGTGGAATCTTGAGGAATAAACATGATAGAAGTACTACTTGACCATCCTGGTTCATGTCTTGAACCCCATGATGAATAATTTCAATTTTTGTTTATGAATGCCTTGCTAGTTTGCACATAGTTATTGAAGTAGAACCTAATCTCCGCCACACTACAAAGCCTCTGCAACATGTCTCCTATAATCAAATCAAAAGCCAGATATAATACATGTTTAAGAAGGATAACAAAGAACATTAAATATGACTTAGATTGATATTTAAGTAAACCATGTACTAAAGCTTCTTGAATAGTCCTTAAAATAAAATAAACTTTACAGTTATTTACAGAACTGATCATAGGACTAAGAGTGGGTTTATAAAAGTTTTCTTTAGATCATGTAGCAGTATGTTGTTCTTTTTTTGTGCCAGTATGTCATTTCTATGCTTTCTTATGGAAAAAATGTTCTAATTTGTTCATGCTAGACAAAATTTATTTCCATGATTTCAGAATCTTTGTGCTTATCTAATGGTCTTTTACATTAATTGACATTAAACATACGTGAACCAATAGAAATTTGCATACTTTGTAAGTAAAAAAAAATGTACTATTCAACACATGAGCATATTTAATAGTCATACAATTTTGAGAGATAATGTACTTGTTTAGTTTAATTTATATTCTCTCATTCTCAAATTTCATAATTTCACCTTGGTGCACTTTAGATGGACATAATTTAATATTAGACCTTAATTAATTTTTATGCAACACAATGATATGGTAGGTCTTTGGGCACATACAAATGTAGATATTCAGAGATTGCAGTTGGTTTTAGAGGACCCTTCAACCATGGGGGTCTACAAAAATAATTGCACACAGATTTTAGAGAGTTTACTTAGGATTGGACAGTCATTAGGAGGTGTGCGTCCCTATTCTGGGGACACTTTAGCAATTGTCTTTGTTGAGATGAGGAGAGAGGTTTTTGGTGATGCACCTTTGACCACAGTCCAGGCTAGAGTGCCAAAGGACATTATTAAAAATGAACGTTTTCCCCAATATGCTACTAGAGTGCAGGTGAAGAGATATCAAGTTACTAGGCGCATTGATCCTATGATGGCCCCACTAATATATTCATGATTTATTGTTGAATTTGGTCAATATCTGAATAACAACCAAATTCTATTGTATTTTGCACAATAGTTATACATTGAGGTCCACTTCGGAATCAATCTTAACTATTTGGATTTACCTAACCATTTGGGATAGGGGTGTGGGAGGGTGTGATACATATTCATATCGACATGCAAGTAAGAAGCCCCAAAATTATAGGGCCTTGGTTAGGCAAAGGATGCTTGTTGTCACCCATCCATTAGCCCTATTGGAGAGCAAGTTGTCATGGCTTCCCAATAGGAATAAATTGATGGTATTGTTGGCATTGAGTCTAGGCTCAGCGGATATTTGTAGATCACATTGGCTGAAATTTGATGAGACAAACACATAGGTCATCGCCTGTTGATTCAGATGTATATATTGTGATAGGTATTCCATCTTCAGTTGATATAGATCACATTGCATGTGATCCCTAGATTTTGAGGAATACATGTTGTAGATTTTCTGATGGCCTATTGAGAGCCTATGGTGTGATCTAAGGACATTTGGGGATCCCATTGGAAGATGTTACCTCATTTTTGGGTCATTGTTATGGTGGAAATATTCAGATTCTAGTAGTTCCATCTCGGCATTCTGATATTTCTCCTACATTTGGTGCCCAGTCATCTACTCCTACACTTGGTGGAACCTAGTCATCTACTCCCACACCTGGTGCCCAATCATCTACTCCTACACCTGGTGCCCAATCATTTTCTCCAATCACTTTCTCCTACACTTGGCACTTAGTCATCTGATCCTACACCTAGTTTCAAGTCATCTGCTCCTACACCTAGTGGCACCCAGTTATCTATTCCTACACCTAGTGCCCAATCATCTACTCCTAGACCTGGTGCCCAATCATCTACTCCTACACCTGGTGGCACCCAAAAAATTTCTCCCACACTTGGTGCCCATTCATCTATTCCTAACCTTGTTAGACCCTCATCATATTCTTCTATAGGTGCTTATCAAACATTTGTTGATACACTCGAGCTTCTGAGAGGAGGTTTTATGGAAACGTTGGCTTCACCTATGCCATCTCACTTGCATATCCTGCTACACACATCATTTTAGAAACTAGTCGAGAGTAGGGTTATAGAGAAGTTGGTGGATAATATGATTGCAGTAGTCAACACTCATGATGCAGAGGCTATTCCTGAGGTATATACCTATATGTACATATAATTTTTTAAGTTTATTTTAAAATTTATAAATAAATTTACATGTACAGTTATGTAGTTCAAGTTGAAATTAATTTCCTAAATAGTTTTTATGTATTCATGCATGCATAAATATGTACTAGGTGGATATGCAACATATTACTCCTAGTTTGAGGGTAGAATGTGTATGCACCCACTCTTCACTAAACAATGTTAGTGGATAGGTGAGCTCATTAATTTTCATTTATAATTTAACTACATATACATCAAGTACACACACACATAAATTTAATATAATTTATAATTATGTATATGTATATATACATGTTATGTCTCTAGGGCTCAACACATTTATCGGAGCAAGATTCATGCTTGGATGGTCACTCAACTAGGGCCTGACATGATGACCCAGGGACCATTTAGATGAGATTTAATATATACATGTGACTTGGAAATTTTATTTATGATGTACACATTTTTTAAATGAAGTTATGAACTTATGTGACATTTTATATGTACATTTGAACTTAAAATTCTGACAGCCACTCTTTGTATTAATTCTGAGATAATCATTTTTCTTGTTACCCAAGTACATGGAGACAAATTAAAATAACTACATAGATTGTTAGCATGAAAACTTGATTATTTTCTATATTCCATTTACAATCTAACAACAATGTACACTGGATGTTTTTATTTGTAGCTTCTTTCTCAAATGAGTAGTCCAGTAGTTTTTTTATTTCATTAGTAGTTTTTCAAGACCTGTAGTCACTTGATCAACTTGAGTTCTAATTGTGGATTCCAATTGATTGATCCATTGAAAATAATTGGAAATATTTTGATATGTTTGATGTAGAATGTTTTATTTGAATATGCACTGCTCAAGGTATCTCTATATATTTATGATCATGTATTCTTTTCAATCAAATAGATTTTAAATCTACATCTCAAACCACTTATTTTAAACTGAAGCTATTGTGTTGGATCCTTAATTTTCTTATCATACTCAGATTTTTCTTTGTAGACATTTGGATTAAAGTTTTTGTTAAAAATTTTGTTTGTAAATTTAGAATTTGAGTGCATGTTGACTTCTCATCTAGCTAATTTTTTTGTCAAATACATCCTTAGATGCCCAAAAACATAAATTTAAAATTTGGCACCATGTGTTTTAGTGAATCTAATTGTGATGAGTGGGGCACAGTGACTAGAAAGGATGGACATGCATGAGTTCCTGTTTATTGAAGTAGAACAAGGAAGGGGAAAAACTAAAATTGCCACTCTAGAAAGTTGAATGCTCAATGAAATTTTAAGAAAAATTCATGGGAAAAAAAATTAAAATTTTAACTTTCGGAGATGGGTCACAAGATGGTGGAAAAGGTTGTGAAATTTGGCTTTACACCTATCAATTACACTTTCTTGAAAGTTTCTAAAGCCTTTTCAACAAATCTATTTTGTGCATATCCTACAATCCCAACATTTTGTGAGATGGCAATCGCTAAGGTTTAGGAATGCATTTTTGCATGCTATAAATTAATGGGAATATGGAGTATGGTAGTGAAAAATAAATTAGTTTTCACCTTTAGTTACACCTATGAAAGGGAAAACCTTGGTATGGCTGCTCATTTACCATCTAGATTAGGAAAGAATCCATTGTTGATGATGGTATCCTTCAAATGATCATGAAGGGTTTCATATTTATATAAATTATATTTTATTTTGTTGTTGGATATAAAACATAATAGATCTATCTCATTTATTATCATCGTCATACATAAAAATCCATCTCATTCCTATGAAAGAAATAGTATTGAGAGCCACAAAAGGCCACATCAATCAAACACCAACGTATATATAAGAAGTCACTCACAAAAAGGTCACAAGAACTTAGTGCAAAATTTAGTTTATATGGCTTGTAGTGATAATGTCTCATGCACTAATTTAAAGTTGATAAATATTCATCTTCAGCCTGTAGTTGCATATGGAAAATATTTCTTCTACTGGGATAGCTATGGAGAAAAAAAATCCAGTCAACCAAGAAGACCCTCCAACAACCACAAATCAATGTTAATACCTACTTCTGTAACACATTTATAATTTTATGCAGGATCTCCTTTCATTAATTTTTGTGTTATTTCAATATTGGACATGTTATACTGGGAATCATAATGTTTGATATCAATATACTTTCTTTTAATGAATATAGATCTATGTTAAGATTCATACCACATTGAATTTAGAACTCCAATTATATGGTGTGTGGACTATTTTATGACCTGAAGCTATAGTAATTAATGAGATTGAAACTAGAAAGAAAATAGTCCTAGAATGCAAGGTTTGGGAGTGAGATTCAGGACTGTGTAGAAGCCAACATTTCTATAAAAAGTTATATGTATCTTAATATATGAGAGATTACATGTACTAAAATATTAATAATAAGTGCTAAATAATGAAATACTATTTTTTTTGAAAAGGTAATGAGTTTGTAATAGTTATGTGAAAGTAAATTGCTAGCAACTCTAATGCTAGGGAATTGATCAACAAGTTACTGTGTATTTTAGTAGACATTATATGGTTAAGGTCCCATGGATGTGCATCTAAAATCATTACAATGTTCAATTATACATATATATATATATATATATATATATATATGTATATATATATATATTAGCGCATAGAGCTGCAGGGGAGCAATGTAGAGTATGATATGTTTGTTGGTCTATATGTTGTCATTTCATGAGAACATATGCTGCAATCATGGAATTCAATGCTGCCACATTTCAAATACATATCTACCAAGAGAATTTCAACTAAAACATCTAATAAAATTCTTGTATCCTTTATACTATGATGGACATCCATACCCTATTCCAAAGCTCCCATTTTGGCACAGGCAGGGAGGATGGTGGTAAAGGTTGTGAAATCTAGCTTTACACCCTGCTAATTTCATTTTCTTGAAATTTTCTACAACCTTTCAATAAATCCATTTTATGCATATCCTACAATCATGGAATTTCATGAGAACACATTCATTTGAGGCTTTCGGTAAAATAGTTGAGTTGCCCTTAAAAGGTGGTTTTCTCAAGCCATGATTTTTTATCCATATTATTATAATACAAATTATTTTTATAAATTGACGTCCCTATAAAAATGACGTATGGATTAAGATTAAGGAAAAAAGTGAAGTATCTTATTGCATTATGATTTCTAATTTATTTAATATAGTGAGTGTTGATTGATGGGTTTTCCCTACAAGGGTTTCCTAGGGTTAAATCTATTGTTATACAATTAGTGAGCCATTATTTTTTTCTGTTGTACTTAATATTTTAGTGTTATTACTTTCAAAGGTAATTTAAAAATTTACCTCATTTCTCAAATGGTTTGAAGAGGTCTTGAAAATTTGGCATGTCTTGTCCACACTTTATGACTCGGGATAAATTTTGTTTGAGTTTGAGTGCAAGTGAAACATTTCTCTATAGAATCTATGACCAACTCTCTAAAATGGTAATAAAATATTGTTTCCCCTCTGTGAAGGCTCTTCATGTACAATGAATATACAAAATTGAATAGACATCTATCAAGATGCCCATCAAAAAATTAAAAAATAACCGAAGCACTATTAAGAAAACCAAGTTTCTATCTACCTACTGATCTCATTTATATGTTGAAGTAAATACCAATTTCCCTATGGTATTGGCCATTCACCCATCCCAATGTACAATTTTTTTATAGGAAATCATAGTTCTAAACTTCTTATTATGATTTTCAATGTAGAAGAATTTGATTTATTTTTCACCTTTACTTCAATGTTCTTAAAAAGGAAATATAAATATGAAATAGGTTGATGGTTATGATGCTACCATGCTATTTGAACATCAAGGCCCTCTTTGATTCATTGGTTTCATTAATTTTCAACTATTCATGGAGATGAAAAACCTACTGATGGTAGCCCTATTTATTTTTATAATTTTATGTAGCTATAGTGAGTAATTAGATTAAATAATTTTGTCAATTTATTATTTGGTGAAGAACTTGAATGATGGAGAAAGAGTTTTTTCTGCAAGAGATAAGAAACAAATAGAACAAACATTTTTTTTTATAAAAATTTTAATTCAAAAATCAAGTATTCATATGTTATACCTTATACAACAAGAAAATCATAGTAGCAATCATGCATGTGGTAGACCGTAAAAGGACATCCATTATTGAATCACCAAAAAGGATAGTCATTTATAAAAAAGGTCAGTCCATACCTTCATTCAAGTGGAAGAGAGATTGAAACCCTTGTTGATAGGGTCATGACTATGACAGTGAGTATTTTTTCTTATTGGCAATGTGTCTTGTAATTTTTTCAAATGCATGAGGTCTTGGAGGTAGAGTTCATGTCATACATTGCTAGTGAGCATTTTGAAATCAATGATCTCATTGCAATCAAGACATAGTGGCTTTACAAAATCCAAGTTTGGAGAATGGTCTTAGTAGGATTAAAACCTCATGCAAATGATGATAGGATGTATCATGTATTTTTTCATTGTCTCAACAATTAATAGGCTTAGATGAGTTTTTGAGGAGGAAACAAGCTTGCTCAGTTTCCACTGGTAATGTTGGATAATAGTGCCTCCAGACTCATGAAGCAAGGTCAATTTGTAGTTGAAAAGTCACATTTGTTGTGCAAGAGATCAAGGCACATTTATGAAGAGGGAGTATTGTAATGAGATTGATTGTGCAATGGAGGTGAAGGATTCTATGGAATTTTTTTATTCACAATGATGCAGTAGTTGCTATTATTTTTTACTTGTTGTAGGCTTCATGAAGGGAAATTTTAGGGTCATGACCTTGAAATGGCATAGTCATAGTCACTATTTTAATGATTCACATGAATACCAAATGATGATATTGGTATTATGGCAGCAGTGCATATGTAATAGATAGGAAAGGTGGTGTTTGTGAAGGTAGGAAAAAAATCATGGAGTCTTTGACTTATACCCACAATGTGCAATGAAATTGAACCATTTTTTTAAAAATTATAGCTACTATTACATGGTTTCAAAGGGAAATAATAGAGATGAAATCCCATTGTGGTGCAGGAGCACCTAGGCTAACCTCCATGTTTTGTTATTCTGGCTTGTAATTGACCTTAGCCAAGTCAAGGAGTTTGAGTATGTTTGCTTTAGACCTTAGATGGTCTTGTTTTTGTTTGGGCTAGGTGAATTAGTCATTAGGACTAAGGTCACATTTTTCCATTGTTAGTAGTTTAATGTTGCTTAGCTTTAGTAGCTTAGGTTGGAGAGATTAGTGTCTTTAAGTTGTTCTAAACAATTAAAGTGGTTGTAAAAATGACTTAAGGCCATTTAATGTGTTGGTTCCTCAAGATCTTAAGGGAATGGTGGTCCTAAGAAATAGGCTCAAGGCATGAAGGAAGATGCCAAATTTTATAAGGCAGTTTGCATAGTTTGTTGCATGCAATCTGGTTACCTTTCGATTCCCTTGGGAATAGGAAGTGGAGGAATTCGATCAACTAGCCTAGAATCATGGAGTGGGCATCTAATATGACCCAAGACTCGAATCTCAAGAGTAGAGAGTAGTTTTTAAAAAAGAGTTAGTCATTTTGTTTGTAATCAAGCTTTGGTGAATGAGAAAGAGAGTTCTGCAAATTTTGTGTTTTGGTGTTAATACCGAGTGATATTGAGTGAATGTGACTGTGGATGGATCAAATGCATTGAATTTGTGTTAGAATTGTGTTCATAGAGTAGATACAGGTCTTTTTCACTTGATAATCAAGTTAGTCTAGAGTAGGCATTAGTGTTAGTTGAGTCATTTTGTTTTAGAGCTCCTACCGGTCCTGTCCTGACCAGTCGGTGCTTTCATGACTCCCCCATGCAGTCTTTTCTTAGGAAACACCTAAGGATGGGTGGAATGTTAGGGGATTCAATAGTGTACATAATTTTAGAATTAGGAAGCATGAAAAACTGGAGAAGCTTCTTTTAGTCACTGATCTTTAGGCGAGCAGGTAGAGCCCGGTTAGAGAGCTAGACGAGAAACATTAAGGGTTTCTTGTAGGGGAATGAGTTATAGTACGACCAAGTACGATTCTAGGAGGGTTAGGAGTAGGTCTTGGCAAGACAAGAGAATGGAGGTTCTACTAATCCATTAGAGTGGGGTTGGAATAAGGAAACTAGTGAATTCCTAGAAATTAGGCCTTGTAACCCTACATACCCTAGGTAATAGGAATCTACTGTACGGAGGTTATCAGGCCAGAAGAACCATTGAGCCATTTAAAACTCCCACAAGGGTACTTGAATATGTTTTTAGTTTTGTAAGGTCTTTGGAAGAATTTTGCAAGAAATAGCAAAAAGGGACTGGTAAGGACCACAAGGATTAGGCCTATTTTGAGGTCTTCAAATGGAGAATCCTTGAACCCGGTAAGAATGGAGTGGAAGAACCTTCTGTAATGGTTCAAATTGAAAAAGTTATGAAGGTCCTGAAAAGGATAAGCACCCCTACAATGAAGAATGAGGTTGGAGTGAAGATGGCACTTAGAGTTTTCTAAGTGAGAAGGAAGGATTGAACTTAACACATGGTGTTTGTCCTCCAAGGTGAAGCACAGAGGAGAGAGCTCTTAGAGAGGAGTGAGGATTGGACTTAGTTAATCACCTAAGCCAATTAGGAACTAAAGGATACTAGGTTCCTAAAAGAGACAAGCTAGGTCTCTTAGTAAAGTGCAAGAAAACCAAGGAGCACATACATCATATAGGTATCAGTGCTTGAATTGATTAGGCTTGTGGTGGATGTTGCAGCCTACTGAATCAATGGGAAAGAATACACCAGAGAGAGGCACAACCATGATGACTAATGCTGAATTAGCCAAGAAGGTAGAGGAACAAGAAGAGGACAACAAGTCCCTAAGAGAAAGGTTGGCTCGAATGGAGCAACTCTTGGATGAAGTCCAAGAAATGGCAGACAGAGTAAAAGACAAAGTAGATCAGAAGGAAGAACAAGAAGCAAGGGAAAAGGAAATAGAGTTGGAGGAGGAAGCTCCAACCCCTGACCCTATGATTCCTGAAGAACCTTTCTTAAAGGCACTAAAAGCATTGAGTGGAAAAGCTTTGGAAGGTGTGCCACTATTTAGTGGAAAAATGGATCCAGATTCAGTTGTGGATTGGATAGACAGCATTGAGAACCATTTTGAGTGTGATGGTATCTCAGAGGCACAAAAATTTATGGTGGGAAAGTCTAGACTGAGGTTCAGCTCTTACTTGGTGGAAGTTTGTGCAAAATGAAATAGAGAAGGATGGAAAAGGTCCGATAGTTACTTGGAAAGGTATGGTAAACAAAGTGAAGCAGACCTACCTTCCTGATGACTATGAAGTTCAGTTGCATAGAAGGAGACATAATCTAAGACAAAAGGATCTAGATGTCCAAGACTACATCGAGGAGTTTCAAAAGCTATGTTTAAGATCAAGTGTAGTAGAAGATGAGAGTATTAAGCTTGCAAGGTATTTGAATGGTTTCAAATGGTCTATTCAAGAAGACATGAGTTTAGTGAATTTCAAAACCATTGGCCAATGCTATCAAATGGCCTTGAAGATAGAAGAGAAAAGAAAAAGGAAGCAAGAGAAAACCTCCAAAAGTATAGGTAAAGGAGAAGATAGTAGAGGACAAAGAGGTGGCTATGGTGGAAGAAGTTCTAAAACAAAAACTCAAGGAGACATAAAAACTAGTGAGGAGTAAGAAGGAAGCTCAAGTAGAGGTGGTAGAGGAAGGAGTTATAACTCTAACTCTAGAGGAAGAAAAGGTGGACAAGGAGGAAGAGGCATCTACTTTGCCAACATGAAATGTTACCATTGCAACCAAATGGGGCACCAGCCTATAGATGTCCAGAGAAAGGTGGTTCTTCACATGGTGGTGACAAGAGAACTAATCTAGTTCGTGAGGAGACAAATGCTACAGATAAAAATTTTGAGATTCCATTAAATTCTGAGGAAGGTGAGAACCTTATAATGAGAACTTTGATCAAGGAGCTAGTGAAGGAGGAGCCAATCCAAAGGAGGTCTTTATTTAGGATAAAGTGCAAGATAATGGGGAAGGTATGTAGAGTCATCATTGACTCAGGCTCTACTGACAATATTGTGTCAGAGGAAGCAGTCAGCAAGCTAAAGTTGACAAGGATACCCCACACCAATCCTTACAAGGTCACTTGGCTCAATAAAGGCCAACATGTGTTAGTGAATGAACAAGCATGGGTGGAGTTCTCTATTGGGAGGTATAAAGAAAATGTCTTGTGTGATTTGTTGCCTATGGATGCATGTCACTTGCTCCTAGGTAGACCATGGCGATTTGACCATCAAGCCATACATGATGGAGGAAAGAATTCCTATTCTTTCAAGAAGGACAATGTGACTTTCAAAATTCAGTCACTGTTAGAAGATGCTGAGGTGAAGACAGTAGGTTCAAATGTTCTTGTGGTGAGTGAAAAGGAGTTCTTAGAAGCTTTGGAAGAAGGTGAAGGAATTGGTTATGCATTGGTGTTAAGACCAAGAGAGGGAGATGAAGGCAAGGTGACCAAGAAGGTAGAGTTACCAAGGGAGATTCAAGACATGCTGCAGACTTACCAAGGTGTAGTGAGTGATGGACAACCAGCAACTTTACCCCCTAAAAGAGCCATAAGTGATAGGATAGACCTTATCCCAAGAGCTACCCTTCCCAATAAGGCAACTTACAAAATGACCCCTCAAACAAATGAGGAAATTGCTAGGCAAATACAAGAACTTTTAAACCAAGGTCTCATTAAAAAGAGTATTAGTCCATGTGTCATACCCACTGTCCTAGCACCTAAGAAAGGAGAAGATTGGAGGCTTTGTACCGATTCAAGGGCCATTAATAGGATAACCATAAGGTATAGGTTCCCTATCCCTAGGATTGAAGACCTAATGGATTGTCTAGGTGGAGCTAAATACTATAGCAAGATAGACTTGAAGAGTGGCTATCACCAAATAAGAATACATGAGGGAGATGAGTGGAAAACAGCCTTCAAAACTCATGAGGGTCTATATGAGTGGCTTTTCATGCCCTTTGGGTTATCTAATGCCCCCTCCACATTCATGAGGCTCATGAATGAAGTCCTCAAAGACTACATTGGAAAATTTGTAGTGGTATATCTTGACGATATACTGATCTATAGAAAAACAAGAGAAGAACATCTCAAACACCTAGAGCTGGTTTTCAAGAAGCTACAGGAAGAGGAGTTGATGATCAACTTGGAGAAATGTGAGTTCATCAAGACAGAGCCAATTTACCTTGGGTTTGTGCTATCTTAGGAAAATCTGAAAATGGATGAAAGCAAAGTGGAGGCTATCATGAATTGGCCTACTCCAAGGATAGCAACTGAGGTAAGAAGTTTTCATGGTCTTGCTCAATACTATAGGAAGTTCATAAGGCATTTTAGTGCAATTTGTGCTCCTATGTTGGATACTATTAAAGGAGGCATGAAGACCAAATTTGTATGGAATGTGCATGCTAACAAGAGTTTTGAGTTGCTGAAGGAAAGGATATCTACCCAACCTGTTTTGGTGTTGCCAAGTTTTGAGAAGCTCTTCACCATTGATTGTGATGCTAGCAATGTGGTAATTGGTGCTATTCTAAGCCAAGAGGGCAGACCAGTGGCTTTTCATTCTAAAAAGTTGAGTGAAGCCAAAAAGAAGTACTCTTCTTATGACCTTGAGTTGTATGTATTGGTTCAAGCTCTAAGGAAGTGGAGGCACTACTTGCTTCCTAAAGAATTCATTGTATATTTAGACAATCAAGCACTTAGTTTCCTGAATTCACAAGAAAAGTTGAGCCACAAACACATGAAGTGGGTTGAGTATTTACAAGCTTACACCTTCAATATCAAGCACAAGAAAGGTGTTCTCAACAAAGTAGCAGATGCATTGTCAAGAAGAGCTCTCATAATTCAGGAAATACAGTTGAAGAGCATGGGAATAGATCACTTCAAGGATCTATATGCTGATGATGAAGATTTTGCAGATGTTTATAAGGTATGTGTTGAATACAAGAACCATTTTCATAGTAAATATGTTGAGTATACTTTGCAAAGTGGTCTATTGTTTAAAGGAAATCAATTATGTGTTCCTAAAGGTTCCATTAGGGAGAAATTGATACAAGAAAAGCATAATGGTGCTTTGAGTGGTCACTTTGGGATCACTAAGACTCAAGAACTTGTTCAAAGGTTCTATTATTGGCCTAAGATGAATCTTGATGTTAGGAGGTATGTGGAAAGTTATGTAGTATGTCAAAAGGCCAAGGGCACTTCTTCTAATGTAGGACTTTACCGACCACTACCTATTCCTACTAGGCCATGGGAATGCTTGAGTATGGATTTTGTAGTTGGACTACCCAAGACAAGACAAGGCATGGATAGTGTTTATGTAGTTGTAGACAGATTCAACAAGATGGCTCACTTTGTGCCATGTAAGACAACTAATGATGCCAGCCAAATAGCCTCTCTTTTCTTCAAGGAGATAGTAAGAATCCATGGGTTACCTATCAGCATTGTATCAGACAGAGACACTAAATTTATGAGTCACTTTTGGAAGACCCTTTGGCAAAGGTTAGGCACCAACTTGTCCTTTGGATCAGCCTACCATCCCCAAACTGATGGTCAGATCGAGGTTGTTAATAGGAGCCTTGGAAATCTATTAAGGTGTTTGACAAAGGAGTATGGGAAACAATGGGATTAGTTGATTGGGCAAGTTGAATATGCCTATAATGATACTATAAATAGATCCATAGGGAAGAGTCCCTTTGAAATTATGTATGGCCTTCATCCTAGAGGAGTGTATGAGTTGAGATACTTGAAGGATGGAGTGAAAGGAAGTGGATATGCTGATGAATTTTCCTATGCAATGCAAGAGATACATGACACAATGAGGAAGACATTGACAGAAAACACCATGAAGCATAAGGCCAAAGTGGATGAGCATAGAAGAGAAGTTTGGTTTAATGTGGGAGACTTAGTGATGATACATCTCAATAAACCTAGACTACTGAAGAGAGTCCCTCACAAGTTGTAGATGAAAAGGATAGGTCCCTGTCCTATCTTGACAAAGTATGGGAACAATGCATTTAGAGTGGAGCTATCGGAAGACAGTGGACTGTCACTTATTTTTAACATAGAAGACTTGGTTCATTACAAAGTACCACCACCAGACATGGATCAAAGCCCCAATGAAGTCATCCATGATGTGGAAGAGCTCAGAATTCCCTCTGATACAGTCCAACAAGCTGATAGTATATTGGATACTAGAGTCTACAAGAAGACTAGAACCAAAGAGTACAAGGAACATCTAATCAAGAGGCATGGCCAATCTAATGCTGATGTAGTTTGGATCAAAGAATCAGAATTCAAGAAGATGGGAATTGATCCAAGCCTCATCAATCCAAGGGTGGATTGAACTTTCTGTTTTGGGGAGGATGGTGCAGGAGCACCTAGGCTAACCTCCATGTTTTGTTATTTTGGCTTGTAACTGACCTTAGCCAAGTCAGGGAGTTTGAGTATGTTTACTTTAGACCTTAGATGGTCTTGTTTTTTTTTGGGCCAAGTGAATTAGTCATTAGGACTAAGGTCACATTTTTCCATTGTTAGTAGTTTAATGTTGCTTAGCATTAGTAGCTTAGGTTGGAGAGATTAGTGTCTTTAAGTTGTTCTAAACACTTAAAGTGGTTGTAAAGATGCCTTAAGGCCATTTAATGTGTTGGTTCTTTGAGATATTGAGGGAATGGTGGTCCTAAGAAATAGGCTCAAGGCATGAAGGAAGATCCCAAATGTTATAAGGCAGTTTGCATAGTTTGTTGCATTCAATCCAGGTACCTTTAGATTCCCTTGGGAATAGGAAGTGGAGGAATTTGATCAAATAGCCTAGAATCATGGAGTGGGCATCTAATATGACCTAAGACTTGAATCTCAGGAGTAGAGAGAAGTTTTTAAAAAAGATTTAGTCATTTTGTTTGTAATCAAGCTTTGGTGAATGAGAAAGAGAGTTCTACAAATTCTATGTTTTGGTGTTAATACCGAGTGATATTGAGTGAATGTGACTATGGATGGATTGAATGCATTGAATTTGTGTTAACATTGTGTTCATAGAGTAGATACAGGCCTTTTTCACTTGATAATCAAGTTAGTCTAGAGTAGGCATTAGTGTTAGTTGAGTCATTTTGTTTTAGAGCTCCTATTGGTCCTGTCCTGACTAGTCGGTGCTTTCATGACTCCCCCATGAAGTATTTTCTTGGGAAACACCTAAGGATGGGTGGAATGTTAGGGGAGTCAGTAGTGTACATAATGTTAGAATTAGGAAGTATGACAGAGTGGAGAAGCTTCTTTTAGTCACTGATCTCTAGGCGAGCAGGTAGAGCCCGGTTAGAGAGCTAGAAGAGAAACATTAAGGGTTTCTTGCAAGGGAATGAGGTATAGTACGACCAAGTACAATTACAAGTGGGTCAGGAGTAGGTCTTGGCAAGGCAAGAGAATGGAGGTTCTACTAATCCATTAGAGTGGAGTTGGAATAAGGAAACCACTGAATTACTAGAAATTAGGCCTTGTAACCCTAGATACCCTAGGTAATAGGAATCTATTGTACAAAGGTTATCAAGCCAGAAGAACCATTGAGCCATTTAAAAATCCCAAAAGGGTACTTGAATATGTTTTTATTTTTGTAAGGTCTTTGGAAGAATTTTGCAAGAAATAGCAAAAAGGGACTGGTAAGGACCACAAGGATTAGGCCTGTTTTGAGGTCTTCAAATGGAGAATTCTTGAACCCGATAAGAATAGAGTGGAAGAACCTTCTGTAATGGTTCAAATTGACAAAGTTATGAAGGTCCTGACAAGGATAAGCACCCCTACAATGAAGAATGAGGTTGGAGTGAAGATGGCACTTAGATTTTTCTAAGTGAGAAGGAAGGATTGAACTTAACACATGGTGTTTGTCCTCCAAGGTGAAGCACAAAGGAGAGAGCTCTTAGAGAAGAGTGATGATTGCTCTTAGTTAATCACCTAAGCCAATCAAGACCTAGAGGAGACTAGGTTCCTAGAAGAGACAAGCTAGGTCTCTTAGTTAAGTGCAAGAAAATGGAGGAGCACATACATCACATTGACAACATAATTTGAACATAAAATTAAAAAAACCCTCCGAATATTTTTATGCAAGAAGATGATTTTTTTTAAAAGTGTTAAATTCATTATAAGTAATGAAAAGGGAAAGATTGAATTCATCTTTTTTTTCATTTATTCATTGTTTATTTATTGTTCAAACTGCACTTAACACAAATGGAAAAAAAAAATTATTGTTTTGATTTGATTATTTAGATTCATCTTCATAGTATCTAGAATAGTAGTTCTTTTGCATGCATGTATGCAAATAAATAAACACAAAAAATTATCCAAATATAGTATTGGGATTTGACTTTGAGGAACATAATTATTATATTATGATGCACAAATTTTCAAATGTAGCTACAAACCATGTTTCTATGTTAAGATCATTTTGATTACTTTGATGTGAGCCAAAACCAAGAATCTAAAAACCATTTAGTTAACATTTGACTCAATTCATGTTTTCATTTAATTGAAAAAAGAAAAATATCACATATCACATCCAAATGAGAATATAGATCTCTAAGGTGCATGCACATTTTGTTCTTAATTACTTAAAAATTAACAACTAAGCTCTCAAAATATTCATCCATAAACAACTCACTCATTCATGTACCACACTGATTGGATCAGCTCACTCTTCAATAACTTGTAATATTCTTTGATAATCATCACTATCTAGTCTCCATTTATGATGTCCACATGCACGTTGAACTTGATGAAGAGATAGGGCCATAGAAATTACTAGGTGGCTATATTGTAACACCATTATTTTAGGTTGGTAATCAATAAAATCAATCCCATTTTGAACAATTTTGACTTGTTTAAGATATGTCCGTTGAACTGCAACTAAACTTGTGGGAAATATCATTTCATCACTTGTTTTTGGTTTCATTAACTTCATCCTCTCCTCTGTGCAACATAATAAATAATAACTAACATGTTATATATTTCCAACCTCTTCTATGACCATAAAAACATCTCTTGTACATGTACATACATTCAATTTTTTTTAAAAATAGAACCAATCTTTAATTTTAGAAATTACAATTTAATAAATTTTGTCTAGATTAACAAATTTAGTATAATTAATAAATTGATCTTGATAAAGTTACAAACTTAAATTTTCATGTTCAAATTTAAATATATACACATGTGCACACATGTACCTTTTTTAGTCAATCGTGAAATGTGATCATAATCAGTTGAAATTAGAGGAATATCTTCAAATATTTCATCTTTATCTTCATTGTATGTGTCAATAACAACAAGTGGCACTGAATTCCATTTATCGACATATCTGCATCATTGGTTGTTACAATTATCATAGGATCCCAAAATGCATTCATAACAAAAACAAGAGTAGTCTCTAGTATACAATGTCCATGTGTGTCTATTTGTGCTCATCACTCAATGCAAAGATCTTGTTTTGTCTACCCTCTTGCATCCATGTAGTATTCTTCTATCCACTCCTACAAATTATATATATATATATATATATATATATATATCTAGTTAAAAATAAATTTTAAATAATTTAAACAAGTTAAAACCTCTTTTCAAATAATAAATTAAAACATACTTGAAATCTCCCAAAATACTCTACCTGGAAATCCATCATTCCTCATAGCTAAATATGTGTCAACATCACTTACAAAGTGTTTCTTAAACCATTCCACAATATCATGTGCATCATTTATATGCTCTCCCTCATAATTCAATTGATTTTTTCTTAGTGCAGGCTTGATGCAATCTCACGAGCTGTCATGTTCACTCTTTCCATGGCCACTCTCAAATAAGCTCCAAACATGTGGTATATTATCATGTCGATGATATCTAAATAGTGCATAAAATGTCCTTGATGATTTGAATTGTGATGCAAACCCATCAAAACATACAAAATATTTTTCAATCTTCACACCTCTTCTTGCTAAATCTTAAAAAAAAAAATTAAAGCAATGTTGGACAAAAAGTGTGTCATGCTCTTTATCATCACTAATATTAAAATGATTCTTTCTTGATGACTCATTTTTCATTTGTACTCTCAACACCATCTAGTTCCAATTGTGCATGTTGATAACAAACATGGACCATAATAGTGACTTTCTCTAAATAGTAATATTGTGTTTGAATCTCCTTTTGATGGGTAAAAGAGGAATATTCTGCAAAGTCGACTACTAATAAAATTGTGCCAGCTAGGAAAGTATCTCTTAATAGCTGATATTTTTTTGCTTTCCATTTAGCATAAAATGAATGTTGTATGTATGGTTGTATCAATTTATTATTTTTTTTCATAAATGTTCCAATAGGTACTTCCTCTTCTACATAATCTAACCTTTTGGATTCTTTCCCAATTTTTGTTTCAAAATTTATGCACTTGTAACTCTTTCAATTTACCATCTTTGAAATGTTAGTATCTTCATTTCTCAAAGGAATTTTAGCTAGATTTCTACATGTTTCAAAAGTTCCTTTTATGTATTTTATTGGATTTCCATCTACATTATCATCGGATTCATCACATAAGATGGATGCTATGAATTGACTTACCTATTTAGAAGGTGCATTTTGAGAATCGTCACTTTCTTTTCTGATCTTTCAAAACACCTAATAGTGAATATTTAATTCAATATGATAAAAACAACAAAAACCTTCAAAAACCTTGTTTTCCCTCACATAATCTGGCTTAACATTTAAAACATTGTTTTTCTAGTCTTTATATGAGGATTTGCATCAAAAAACATCATATACATCTCATGTTATTTTATGTCTATCCAATTTTTCGTATGTAGTACACAATTATCTAGGCCAAGCCTAATCTTGTGTTTTAGAACACCTCTTTTATTTGATGAGGGATGAGTATGATCATGCCGGGAACTTGAGACCAAGTTCCTAACACCAACTTAATTTTTTTCAGAATGAGAAGCTCTACACATCAATGCCCAATTTCCTTCTGTAGTAGTATCATCCAAAATCTTTCTCCTTTTCACATATCTCGTTAGTGTCCTTCTACTTAAGCCAATTTCATTTGAAAGTGAAGAGATTTTATGCTTTCTTGTCGAATTACAATAATTTTCAACATCACTCTTCTTTAAATTCTCTTATCTACTGATCGAGATTGCTTCCCAAGGAAACCCAAACCTTGTTTAACATTTTAAATAATATTTAAGTATTCTAGGCCTTGTTTTCTCCTCTTTTTTGTGAAATCTACACCCATCAATTCTAATAGCTCTTTTAGGTCATCATGAAGAATTAATGTTGCTAACAATTGGACTTGACCAAGTGTATCATGTCTTTTGAAATAAGTCTCAATTATTTCCTTTGAAGTTCTTGTGAATTCCCTCTTAGTAGCAGAAGGAGATTGTTTAGCATAAAACTCCAATTTCTCAATATCCAATTCAAGTAAATGATCTATATTTGTAAGAATTTTTTCTCCTCGCCTCTTTAATTAGATTCATGGTATGAATATCAATAAAAGGGAGAGATTCTAACCCCTTTCAAACATCAAATTGTGTATGGGCCTCCTCTTTGACATCAATTGTTTGTGTATTCTATGTCTCCTCCATACCATCAACCATGGTTGCTTCAACCCCCTCTTCAATGACTAAATTTGTATTAGGGACCTATACTCCACTCTTCAAGTCATCGTGTACGCATATCATGTATCAAAGAGAAGATTTTAGAGTATATATAAAACATATTATTAAATTAAATATGCTCATGTGTTGAATAATTTTAATAACATTAATATCCATATCTAGCATGAAATTATTCAAAAAAATAAATTAAAAATAATATAATCTAAACATGATCTCTACATGATCTAAATGCATGTCATATTCAATTAAACATACATCATTCCTTTGAAAAACTTGAAAAACAAATGGTGGGTATGGTAGATTTAAGATTTGATATTTGAACCAATACATCAAACCCTAAAGTAACAATTAATAATAAAGCACACAAATTAAAGGAGGATTGTATATAGACATAAGATCTAAAGTTATAAAATTGTAAATCTAAACTTAGAAAATAATAAGAAAACCAAAGAGGAAACTAGGCTAGCTAGAAGCATGTGGGTTAACAAAAAATATTATGATAAATAAATTTTCCCTAGGATAATGCTAGTCTAATCAAATTCAATGCACCCAAATAATTATAAATTAACCTATATTAATTAATGAAAACTATAGGAATATACATTAAAAAATAATAATTTATACAAATGTATAAAAATTAAACATGATAAACTAAATATATATAGCTTAATGTTAAAAGGAGAAGAATATTTATATGTGAGTGCACTAAATCTTGTGTGCCTAGAAATTACAAATAAAATGTTATAATATACAAGCTTGATTTATCTAGATAGTTATGGATGAAGATTAGATCAATGCTTGTATAAATATCTTGCATTAGTAGAATGACCAAACATTACACACACTTCTACTTGTAGATTCACCTAATTTTCTTCTACTTTTGTCTTTTCTACTATTATAAAATTTGATAGTGTTAAAAGTACCTTTAAATGGTTGTTGATACATTGGTAGGGAGATATTCTTGGTCAACTACCACAAATATTTGGGAAACAATAAGTATGGGTATTTTAGAAATACAAAGTATGGGTATGTTTGAGCTATAATTTATGTAACTATTTTTAACTCAAATTTTATTCATTCCAAATACAAAGTTGAAAATTATTTAAATATAATTTAAATCTGTTGTTGAAATTTGAGTAGTTCAGAGATGTTCATACAAGTTTTAAATTAAAGAAAATAATAATTTAGAATTTTCTAAGTGACTAAAATGATGTGACAAAATGAGTACTTGCATTAGAAAATTTGCGAGTAGTTATATATTTCCATCTATATTTTTTTAATTTCTTGCCAAATTTTACTTCCAAAGCTTTAAATATGTTGCAATAATTTCTTTTTTGTTTAACTATTGTTTTAATGCACTCTATATCTTAATAAAGCTAAAACAAAGGTGCATTATATGTTGATTTGCTATGGTTGACTTTTTAGCAGATTGTTTAAGTCTTTGTATATGGTTTTGTAGATAGAAAATTCATTATTATATGTTTCATTTTTTTGTGTTTTATTTTTATATTCATTCTTACTTGGGATAGGATAAAGCATGATTGCTAAAACTATTTTCATGGTGAGCAGGTTTTTGAAACATAGAGGCTTTATTTAGATTTAATAAATTATTTTAAAAATTATATGATTTTTCTACCCATACTTACAGATTGGTCCTTTACAGTTGTTTATCAATTTTTTTTGAGGATTTTTCAGTGTCTTACAAGTAGATGGTCTCATGTATTTATAACAGTGAACAAATTTTAAGCTCAAAAATTTGAGAAAGCTGATGGTATCATGATTTTTTAGTGACAATTACTGCTTTAAACAAAACTTTAAAAAAAATTTGAACTTTGTTTAGCATTACTTAAAAGCGAAAAGTTGTAGATGCATCACATTTGATAAAAATATCTCTTAAGTGGATTTTTCAGATTATCCATAAAGACATTTGTTGGGTATTTTAGAACTACAAAGTATTGGTAGGGAAATTTGATAGTTCTAATTTTAAATAATTTTTCTAGCAAAAACATATTTTCTACATTATGATTTCATGTTGTTGTAACTATGTTTTTGGGAAACAATAATTGACACCCACTTCTCTCTATAATTTTTTAAATAAAAATACAGCAAGTGACACATCAAAAGTTGGTTTGGTGTATAATAAGCAAGAAACAATAAAAGCGGGTCATGGAGTGGCAGCTTGGTTGTGATGGTGATGGGGAAGCTACATAGTTTGGAAACTCTCATACAAATCTATGTATATGGTGATAAAGAAATCAAGGTTCAAAACAAATTTTCTTCTCATTATAGTGTTATTTATTTTTCTTTAGTTATAATGTGCAAAAGAGTTGTGTAATTACTAACTTTTTGTCGATTGATTATAAGAACAAAATAAATTAAACTAGCTAATTATAAAAAAAAAGAAGTAATATTGATTTTTATTAAGCGCAATATTAAAAACATAAAGGAAGAAAGGCACTATTGATTTTTTATTAGAAAAATATCATAATTTATAATATAAAATATACATACCTTATTTTTTAGATTTTTTAGCTTGATATCTTTGCTTCCTTCTTTCACTCAATTGTTGTTTCTTTTATTCAAAATAATGGCATGAAGCAATATTTTTCTTATTCTTTATGTTTCCCATCTTCTTCAACTTGCAAAATGTGATCTTTCAATAATTTTGTCAATTGCTTTTCCAAATCTATAAAACACTTGCAAAAAATAACTAACTGAAAACACTATGTGAATATTTCATATTTTAGATATTATTCTAGATGTTATACATATGCACATGTTAAATTCGAAGACATATTATTTTAACTGCTAACTTTTTAAATTTGAAGACATGACTAACTTGTTAAATTCGAGGATGTATTATTTTAACAGATAATTTAGCCTTCCATCGAAGACTGGCACTAAATCCAAAAAAATAAATATTTTAATCTGCAACCTTCGATCGAAGACTACTTGAAAATATTATTTTATTCCATGGTAATTACCTTCTATTGAAGGTACCTTCGATAGAGTGTAAAACCTTTTATAGAAGGTACTTTGATAGAAGGTCCTTGGCTATGCAGGTTTGGAAGCAACATTAGAATTTTACAAACAAATTCAGTTTGCAACCTTAGGCTGGACCTTCAAATCATCTTAACTTGACAAAATATTTTTTCAAGGTTGTAGCCCTCGAAGTAAGCTTTCCAACAAGTATACTTTTGATATGTTTTCATATATCATGTAAATAATTTTTAACTTTTATTGAACATAGGTTTTTTTCTGAATATCAAGCTCTTCATTTTGCAGAGGTTGAAAAATAGTAAAACATTGTTAAAAAAATTCAAAAAATATTTGTTCCCTCCATATTGATGTCCTTGTTTCACCAAAAAAAAAAGGATTTTGATACATACATAACTCGTTATGTTGTATGAAACATAGTGATGTACGAGCATTCAGTGGTGTAAGGGCAATCCTACATCACCTAAAAATATCTTTACCATCATTTTTATTTTTGTAGATGTTTTTTGCATTTTTAGATACCCTTTTCATTGAAGAGGAATTCCCAACTTTTAGAACTACTTTTCTACTTTTTCTGCTCAACTGCTATTTTTAGTAGGTGTGAATTTGAAGGCGTGTGGAGGCAAAAATTTTAGGGAAGCTTCAGGATAGAAAAATAAGCACTTTGGCAAAATAATTAGGTCAAGATCATTCCCGGTTTGAAAGTTATTCAAGTTTTAGTTTCTGCTTTTTTCCCTAAAAAACCTTTTGAGCCCTATTCGAGGCACTAAACGGTCCCGTATGGGCCCATAAATCATTACAACTAGTAGAGAAATTTATTAACATGTTCTTCACTCTGAGACCTTTCCAATGGTTCAAAAAACGGAGTCCCGAATCAAAATTTATGGCTTCTGAAAGTTGGTCAATTTTTGGAAAATTGCCAATTTTTGAATTAGGACTCAATATTTGAATTTCAAATTGTAATTTCGGGCACCAAACTCCCAAAAATAATTATTCAAAGGTGGTTTTGGGCTACAATCTGGAAGGGGGTTTATTTATGGGCTCGTTTCTAATTTTTGGGTAGCTTTTTGGAGGAAAGAGTGCATAGTGAGAGAAGGAGAATTTTTGTAGTTTCTGTAATTTTGCATGTATTGCAGAACTCAAGGATTTGAGATCCTCTACATTCAAGATTTTAATATTCAAAATATTAATAATAATCTCTGGTTGTGTGTGTTATTTTCTAAGTCTCAGGTTGCACCCTCATCACACACGTATGTCCAAATTAGAGTTATACTAACTTCAAAACTTAATTTTAAAAAATTATGTAACCAAAAATTATGAAAATGGTTTCATTCCCTTTGTATTGATGTTGAGAATCTATATTTCAAAAAATTAGAATTTTATCCTTTATAGAAAAAAATTTATGCTATATGGCACACATATATCTTTCAAATAATGTTGTTTTTTTGTTTAAAACTGGTTATTAAAAGAGATGTTGAAAGAATCATAATTTATTTCAGAAAAATTTACAATATATTTATTTAGAATCTTTATAGAGATCACTACAAATCACTAGTTTGTATAATCTTAAAATTCTAAACAGTTTAGCTTCTATAGGTCTTAGAAGATGAAGATTTAGGTAAAAGTATTGATGTAAATGTCCATCTTAGGAAAAAAGTGAGACATAGTATTGTGATTTCACCTGCCAGATGAGATCACATCAGGGGAGAGTAGAATTAGGAGTTAGGTAAGAGATATAGAAAAGATACTTCCAGAATGTTTATAACATAAATTTTTTTGTATGGACCATGATGCATGCATAAATTTTGGCTGAAATCAATGGAAGATCTTTAATTTTGTGGCTCAATATTGGTGTCAATTGTTTGTTAAATTCAAAACCAGCTATCTAGTTGTCTCCATATTTTCTTTTCTCTATTATTTGAAGTTGCATATCCAAGTTGATATTTCAATTTCATCAAAACACATTTGTTGTTATTGTGTAGTCAAGTTAGTTTGTTTCTATTGAAGAACTAAAATCCTTTTAATTGATTATAGTAATGTTAGGGTAACAATTGGATTAATCAGAGGAGTTAGATAATTGATATGATTTTCATACTATCTCCACATTGATTTTATCTTGTTATTCAAATTAAAGGTATACTTTATTTTTTCAATACACATTTTTTTGTCATTGTGTGGTTTTGTTAATTGATTCCTTCAAGGAAGGATTACAATCCTTTTAACAGATCACAGTAACCTCGTAGGATCAACTGGATCAATAAGAAGACTTTTTCAATCACATTCTTACACGTTTATACAAGCTATAAACAAAATTTAGTGCCAAACAATTAGAATTGTAACCAATACAAGCCACCTATTATTGAAGTTCTTTGACTCCACATACCCAACGAAGCACTGGTCTTTTTATTCAATCATATATAATTCACTTTAGGAACTTTAGAAAACATTAATTTCAAAATAGCTACATTTGTTAATTGAACATATTTATATACCTTGATATTGCCTATACAATTTATTAGCCATTGCATCTACCTCAATTTCATTGCCACTATAAGTAGATTTCATTAGTTAATAGTAACATAGCATTCAAATATGTGTCATTAGTAAGGTCAACCTGCCTAGGTCTAGCAAAGCCTGAAGAGTGGGGAGTCATCAACCCAATAGGTTAAATTTTTTCATTGGTTCAAAAACATTACAAGTCTGATCATAAAAGTCTGGCATCCCCTTAGGATTTTTAACCTACATTTTTGAGATCCAACATCCCTTAACCCAAAACCCACTCTATCTCCCTCTCTCCCACTCTCCCTCTCCCTCCTTCTCTCCCACTCCCTCCCTCTCTCCCACTTTCCCTCTCCCTCCCTCTCTCCCACTCTATATCCCTCTCTCCTACTCTCTCCCTCTCTCCCACTCTCTCCCTCTCCCCCACTCTCTCCCTCTCCCTCTCTCTCTCCCTCCCTCTCTCCCACTCCCTCCCTCTCCCCCCCTCTATCACACTCCCTCCATCTCTCCCACTCTCTCCCTCTCCCTGCCTCTCTCCCACTCCCTCGATCTCTCCCTCTCCCTCCATATCCCTCCCTCTCCCTCACTCTCTCCTCTCCTTCCCTTCCTCCCTCTCTCCCAATCTCCTCTCCTCCCTCCTCCCTAAACCCTATACCCCTCTCCTCCACTCTCTCCCTCTCCTCCACTCTCCCACTCCCTCCCTCTCTCCCTCTTTCCCAAAACTAACTCTATTTCCCACTCTCCATCTCCCTCCCCCTCTACCAATCCCTATATCTCTCCCTTAAACCCTCTACCCTCTACACTACACATTAAACCCTCAACCCTCAATTCTCAACCCTCAACCCTTAATTCATCAACCCTCAACCCCTATACCCTCTACCCTATACATTAGACCCTCAACCCTAAACTTTCAACCACATACCCTCAAACCATTACCATCAACCATAAATTGTTACACCCTAAACCCTTAAACCCTCTAGATCCTCTTTCTCTCCCTCTCTTTCTCGGGTCTCTCACTCATACTCCCTCTCTCCCACTTCATCTCACTACCTATCTCTCTAGTCTCTCCCTCTCAGCCCCCTCACACTCTAAAGTCTCTCCCTTTGGTACCCTACCTATATAACTCTCTCTTTCTCACCGTCTCTCTCTCTCCCCCTATCTCTCCCTATCTCTCAATTCTCTCTCTCACACCCCTCTCTCTCCCTCTTATCCCCTCACACTCTCAAGTCTCTCCATTTGGCACCCTACCTACATAAATCTCTCTTTCTCACTGTCTCTCTCTCCCCCCTCTCTCTCTCCCTCTCTCCCACCCCCCTCTCTTTCTATCTCCCTCCCTCTCTTAATTCTCTCTCACACCCTCAAATCTCTCTCGCTCACTCCTATCTCCCCCCTCTACACTTAACCCTCAACCCTTATACCCTATATAATCTACCCTCTATCTCTCTCCCACTCTCTCTCTCTCTCTCTCTCTCTCTCTCTCTCTCTCTCTCTCAAGTCTCTCCCTCCTACCCCCTCTCTCTCTCAATCACTCAATCCTATCTCTCTCCCATATACCCTCAACCCTAAACCATCAACCCTAAACCCTTACACCCTAAACCCTTAAACCCTCTACCCTCAACCCAATACCCTAAACCATAAAACCTATAGGTCCTCAACCCTATACATTGGATCCCGAAGCCTCATCTATATTTTTCCCTCCATTCTCTTCTCTCCTTCTTTCTATCTCACTTCTCTCTCCATTTGTACCTCCCTCTCTACCCTAATCCATCAAACCTATACGCTCAAACGTCAACCCTCAACCCTCAACCCTCAACCCTCAACCCTTAAATCCTAAACCTGTAAACCCTCTACCCTCTACCCTCAAACCAATACCCTCTACCCTCAACCCTAATCCATCAACCCTTAAACCCAGGTAAACTCTCTACCCTAAACCCTTTATCCCTCAACCCTTAAACCCTCAACCCTCAACCCCAAAACCCTCTACCCTATATGTTGTTGGAAATATGTGTCTCAATCTTCTAACTTGAACCTCCTGAAAGAGAAAAATTGGTGACACACCTAGGATTTCTTTCCGACAGGAATTTTATCTCTAAAGGCTTGAAGTGGTCAGTTTGGTGAGACATGTGGTAAGTCTTGTCAATGGAAGCTGTCAATGTGACCTAAACTATTGATGTGAGTTTTCTAACTCATGATGATGCTAGAAGTCTGGCCAAGAAGTTTCATTGGGGAGAGTCTTATTGATCTCAATGGCATCAGGGTAACATTGGATTTTAGTTGGACCTAAGAATGTTAGACGAACTTTGGTGGTCTTTTCGATGGCTATTGAACATCAGTGTGACTCCTTCCAATGAGGCATTTTGAAATAGACTTGAACTAAAGGTCATTGAGATGACTTGGGACCTCGATGAAACATTTCAAACTATCTATGATGCTTGTTGTATACGTGATAAGGATTTTTGGTTGATGTAAGATGATGGAGCATTTATAATTTTTCCATATATTCTTATTCCTATATCTTTTGTGCTTGGCACCCTTGGGTAGGTCTTGGGGTTTTGGGTTTTAGCCACAATTTTTGGCTTTTGGTCTTCTCATTGATTTGGTTGTTCTATTTGCATGTTGACCTGTTGTTATTGGTACTGGTTGCATAAGTTGTGGTTTGATCCTTGTTATTTGTTTGTGTTACTGGCCCCCTTTTACTTGTCTTATCATTTTTTATTCATTGGGACTCTATTTAAGTTTTATCTACATATCGAGTTGATAAATGTTATAATTTTAGACAAATTTTTAAAGCTTCTACCTTGAGGGTTATGTTTTCATTCTCCTAGTTAGTCTCCCTTTTATGATTAAAAATTATCACATGTGTAGGCTCTCTAACCATGAGAAGAAGATGAAATATTCAAATCCAGACCATTCTAGGCTGACCTCGCAAGGTTTTCATAAAATTGTTGAGTGGTGTACGGAATAGTGATGCGTGGATGCTGATGTCGATCATGGGCCATGTGGCAAGCACATGTATCCTTGCCCAGAAGAAAAGGAGCATCCCAAAAGGAAGCCCTGAGAAGACACCACATGGTGATGGTAGGAAAACTATGAGTATTTTTGGCAACAATGAACGATGGAGATCAAACAGAGCTTTGATCAAACGTCTTTTCGGGAGCTTGTTGTGAATATTGTAGATTCCCTTCTTGATTATCTGGAATTACACAAGCAATGTACCTATTCCTTGGTGGAAGTATTGACATATAGATGGTAGGTGAGTATGAACCCTAGGTGGATTATGGAAGCCTTATCGGCAACATTTGAGGGCTTGTTCCCCCAATGCAATGATGAGAAGGCAACATTCTATACTGGGACCCAATTATAATGGAGTGGGTAACATTGATGAAAAGGATGCAGGCATGGTGGGATCCTCAATAAAAAAAGGATAGGAGTAAAGTGAATTTAATATTCACTTTATAATTTAAAGGCCAATGTGTGCTGGGAAATAAAATATCGTTGCAGCACATAATAGGTATAAAAGGAGATAAAAATTAATCAGGTTATTTCTTTCAAGTGGCCATCTGCGGAGGAATTTGAATTGTGGAAAAAGGATTTCACTTATGAGTTTGAAATATGAGCACTAGGGTCGATAAATATGACTTGGTCAAGTATAATATAGGTCTCTCCTCAAAAGTTACATTTGAAAATACACATACTTCTCCCAACTCTGGGTGCAAGTTACTAATTAGGATAGTTGTTGAGGTGGAATAAATTGTTGTAACAGTCAAAGATGCCTTTGATGTGAATGAAGTGCCTTTTGAAAGGCATGTTTTCTTCTCCACAACAATTGATGATTAATTTTGTCTTATGTCTTTCCCTCCAGTTCCAAAATGCAAATATAACTGTATGACCGAATGGTGGTCCAATAGAAAGTGAACATGTGTATATTTGAGTCTGAAGCTTGTTTTGCTCCCATAATTCTATAAAAGGGAATTTTTGGCTGAGGTACAGGGTCTTTTTTTGAATCCAAGATTTGAGAAAGGATAATTTTGTAATACATAGAGTATGAATGTGAGTCCTTGTCTTAAGGGTTAGAGTTAGATAAAGGAACTTGGTCAATTATGGGGTTCTTAGGCATGTTTGTATTGAATATGAAGATCTCTTCTATTTTATCTCCCATTGTGATATCTTGCATGAATTATTAATGAAATATTAGTCAAAGACTATTTTCATTGATCTTCATTGTTATTTACTATGAATTATGCTTTAATGATGGCTCTGGTTCAAAGGATTAATTAAATTATTTAGTTAATGTGTAAGTTCATGCAAGTTAGTAGTTGGATTCATAATTACTAATATATTTCGATGAAGAGACGTGGATTGTAAATGTAATTCATGAAAATCATAATTTTTAAAGATGAATTTTTCCCTGTAGTTCAGCTCTTTCTTATTTGACTCTATGCTTTAGGATATGGCACTAGTATTTGAATTATGGTTATGTTTCGAATGTCTTTGTTTTTTATTTCAGAACATTTATTCAAATATTTCTTATCATCCTATTTTAGTTTTATTTATGATTGTCTGCTAATAGGACTTGACTCTTTGAAGGAATTGCCAATTTCTTGAAGGATTTAATCGTTTTAGTGTCAATGGATAATCTATTTGTTGTTCGGAAATGTGCATTTGAGATTGTTTAAGTTGTATATGAGAAGTATAGTTTAGGGATCACCCCTTCAGTCTTATAGAGCCTAAAATGTAGGAGAATTAGCATTATCACTTCTTCTCATCAAGTTGGCCAATCACTTCCTAAACTTTTATCATTGAACGTGGCAAGTTCATAGAAGCTCTCAGGAAGTCCACTTGGGTTGTAATAATAAACACCAATAGAATAGTGACACTATTGGGGACAACACTGAATCTCTAGTTGTAGACCAATAATTCATAGTCATATTATTATTGTTTTCCATTCTAAATTTAGTTCAAATTTTGAAGGATTTCAAGCCTAGAGAAAAAAATTGTTGTAGTGAACTTGAAAATTTCAAGATCTATGGCACTCTACTAGTGGAAGGTGTTGAATTTCAAAACTGAAGGTTTTAACCATAAGATTTTTCCAAGTTCTTACAACACTTTTGGAAAACATACAAGGCCAATTACATAATTGAACCTTCTTCTCTTTAGGTTCTACTAGACCTAAGCGGGTGAACCTATATGAAACATGTAGATTTGAACTAGATTTCCTGCTAAACAGTCTACCCACAATGGAAATTGGGAATGGATAGACCAAATGATACTACAAATACTCCTACTACATGAATGAAAGGTTTTGAATATATTGTTTATAGTGAATTCTATCCTCTGGGATATGACAAATTATGCCTTCTATCTATTGGGCAATGGAGTCAAAAGATATTACTAACTACATATACATCTTCCTCTCTGACACAATTCATATTGTTAGACACTTTTAGGGATGAAGTTCCAATGACTGGTATGTGACTTCATCAATTTATAACTAGCATAAATAGTGTTGAAATATTTTCTTACTTAGCTCTCCTTAAACAATCCAAAATAAATATCACAAACACTATGACTCATTTAAAGGTATTTGATTCTGACTTGCAGATACCAGTAAACAAAATCACACAGAGTGAATAAATGCACCTGGATGAATTAAAATATACTTGATATTTAGACTCAAGTGATTGAAATAATTCAAAGCGGAAAGAACCAAGCAAAAAATTAACAGTTATCACATCACAACAATTAAAAAATACAGAAAGGAATTTGATCAAAATTTCATATCTATTGCAACGTTTCTAGAAGGTTTTTTACATTATTTCATTCCTAGTTTCTTTTCTAAGAAAAATATCTCACTGCTCTCGAACCGAACCCCCTTGACTATTTTTATTCAATAATTTATACATCACAACTCAAGGGGAATGACCCTTGAATTAACTGGTAAAACCGTTTGCATTCTTTGGCGGTAACAAAATATTAATTGCATTGCCTTATCAAAAAATTAATATTTTCAACTATAACTCTATGTCTAGTTTTAACTTTAATGATTTTCCCACCTTTATGTTTCACTTTATTTCTTGCTGCGAGGTCTTCATTTATGCTTACCACTCTACCATGATCAACTTGTTGACCAACCGTAGTATCGTGGTGAGACTGTCATGGTCTTCCTTTCATCTACTACTCTAGTGCTATCCATGCTTTAACTATCGGTGGTCATGTTGTACCCGACACTTACTGTCTCCCTCATTGTCTAGCATGTTGCCACGGTCATCATCCTAAACACTGGCGGTGTTGTGGTAACCGTTTGTTGACCGCCACCTCACCACCTCACCGGTTGCTAACCTTGTCACCACAGTCACCGTGGTCTCAGACATGACTATCGGTTGTACTGTGGTTTTTGTTCATAACCACCACCTCGATGCTACCTCACTAGTAACTGCATGTTTCTTTCTACCGCTCAACCGTTAGCTTCATTTCAACCGTCAGTGGTACCGTAATTAACAACTACTGTCACCTCCATGGTCTCATCACTATCTACCATGCTACCATAGGTAACAACTCTTCCTCTTGTGGTTTAGTGGTGAATAAAATTCATCGTTACACTAACAACCTACCATGTTACCACGGTCTATGGTTTGATCGTGTGTGGTACCATTGTGGGTTTCTAACCGTTATCATTCATTGCTTCCTTAGCTACTACTATTTCCACTGTGTAACTCCTGACCTTCTTTTGACTGATCAGGGTACAATGGTAAACACTTTTTATCCACTCCAAAATTTCACCTCTATACTGCAAGCCACTTTTCAAAAGGCCATGGTAAAGTGGTAAAGGGTGTTGGCTTTAAGAAAAGAGAGAAATATATCAACGCTTATAGGGTATTAGGAGTTTATGAGTGGTGAAAAATGATTTTTTAAATGTAAAAGATAGCAAAAGAACGGGCTCAAATGGGCAAAGAACTTAGAATTTTAGTGGAAAATTTCTAGTTCTAACATAAGGAACATAGAAAAAAAATTACATGTGAAAGAACTTCATAATGTTTGAAGTTCAGTCCTCTATAAAGAGAGGTGGTGACTCTGTTACAAGAACTTGTTGAAGAGGTGAATACAGTTCTAGATCTACAATATTTCCAGAAAAATTTGTAGTAGTTGCATTGTTTATAGGTATTCTTCACATATTTGAGTCCTAGAAAATTTTGGTTCCCTTATTTAGTTATATTAAGCACTACAATCAAGGAAGGTTGAATATTGTAATTGAATAGTTGTAGGGGAATAATTTTCATTTGGAAAATGCATTGTTGTCCTAATTCTCCCTCTACAAGATGTAATATCATGATTAGAACACAACCTTGTCCTCAAAGGAAGGTGTTTGATAATGAAAGATACAACCCTTTAGATTTTAGTAAAATCCAAGGTTACCCACATTCTATCCCAAGAAGAGTTAATGAACATTTTCCTAAGTTTAGAGATGATTTTGAAGAATCAACATCAAGACATGTACAGTGTTTCATTGCTTTGATGGAAGATTGTCAGATTGAAGAAGAATATGTTATTATGAATTTATTTGTAAGAACTTTAGAAGGTATGGTTGAAGGTTGGTTTACTTGCTTGCCAATGCATTCCATAAATTCATGGCATGAGCTCAAAACATGTTTCCTTGATAATTTTAAAGATGAGTCAATAGTGAATGATGATTGTGTGTCTGAAGAAAGAAATCTACATACCTAAGAAGAATATAATGAGAAATCTGCAAATAAGGTTGAGTCTATATCACATATTGATGAGTTGTGTGATATGAAAAATATTTGAAGATGAACCCCCTTATGAATTTCATGATAGATTCATGAAATCCCTGCTTGATATACCAAAATCAGAAAGGTTCGATGAATCATTTTGCATTATTTTTTTTTGTGTGTGTTGTGAGCCAAGTTGGAGTACCATGTTAGTTCACTTGAGGTTTCCTATTCTTGGATGTTTATATCAATGGATTTCAATAATTGAGGAAATGATAGATAAATGTGGAAGTCATCTCTTAACTCAATTGTGTAATGGTACTTTTTCAAGAATTAGTACAATAGATGCAGATGGTATAGTAGAAGACAAGAATGCTACTACATCATGCAATGATAAGGATGTTGTTTCTGAACAACCTACAAAAGATATATGTCCAAAAAAATATTATAGCCATGATGGTCATGAAGAGATAAATGAAACATGTGAAGTGTCTTCCATTTTCTTTGAAAATACAAATATAGAGAGAATATTTTTTGTAGAAAATGAAGGTTGCAATGATGTAGATGATATTGAGATTGTTTTCTCCTCTATGGAATTTGAATATATAGTTGAAGATCATACAAATTTTGATGTTTTAAGTCTTCTTGATGAGAGCAATGGTGTTGTAGATGAAATTTTGTAACCAGATGAAAAGCATTCTTGTATGGGTGATCAAGATGATTACAATTCTATTTTCAGTGCTAGTAATTCTAATTCCTTTTAAAAGAAGGAAGTGAAATTAATCCTCTTGAATGAAAAGAACCCTAATGAAGATGATGGCAATTATTTTGAAGGCTCACAAGAACAAGAATATTATGGATATGAATTGAACACCTTGTTTGAAGAAGATATGTGTAATCAGCAATACTGTAGTACACTTGGTTATACCAATATTTTGAGTGTATGTAGATTTGATAAGAGATTTTATGATGATATAAAGGAGCCTACAGATTTGAAGAATTATTTTGAGAGAATTGGTGTATTAGCTGAAAATAACACATTATGGAAGGATTTTCAGTTAGAGCAGTCACCTATGAGAAGTTTCCATGAAGAAACAAATGATGATTTTCACTTTGATAGTGAGGAATGCAACTCCGTTGACTGTTGCAATAGTGTGAAAAAAGAGAAGGATATGCATGTAGGAGATGTGTTAAATGAATTAGTACAAGAAGTTGATAATGATGAACAAGGAACCCTTGTTTTTCTTAATATTTTACCTTCTTCTATTCCTTTTGCTTCCTTTGAAGCCATTACTAAATGTTTGCATGAGGAAATAATTTATATAGTTGTACCTAAAAGTGAAAATGTACAGATAACTATTGGTACAACTAATGACAAATTTCATGATGAGTTTGCACATGAGGAACTTGATTGTGTCTATCATATTGATGCATATGAGGACCCTTTTTCTGGATCTGCCATTCATATTTCCTCTCACAAGTAGTATGTTTCATATTTTCTTGTTGAAGTAGCAAGAGATGGTGTTGATTTCAATACACCTTGCATTGTGAGTGTGTCTTTGACACTCAATATAATGAATTTATTGCAAATGAAAGTTATGATTCATATGAACCTATACTTGAAGCTTCCCATTATGATAACATGTTGAATTTTGATGATCTTGTCTATAAATATGAGGTGGAGAACAATGTTTGGGATAATGGCATTTCTTTTGAATGAAGATGAAGGTACTGTGGATGTTGATAAACCTAATTTTCAAAATCTTGAAACACATGGCAATGTGTTTGGGTTGTGTTGTTGGGATGAAGACAAGATAACCAGTGATGCATTTCAGTTGGAGGAGACACAGATGCATGAGCAATCTTTTCTTAACACACAAGAGGATTGCATGTTTTTTTTCAGCTATGATATCTCATTTAATCATGATAATTATGAGAGGGTTAGTGAATGTGGTCTTGATCACTATCCTCTCATGTTTCCACTTGATGCAAAATCAGAAAATGAAGAGAGTGGGAATGATGTGGTCTATTTGGTTTGGTTGCCATGTGATAACAATATCAAATAGAGAGAAAGTTTCAACTTTCATAAAGGCAGCCTGCTACTTGTGTTTGCACAAATGAAGTCACTCATACTGTTGTACTGTGATAGAGGAAAACATTGGTTAAGGGAGATCAACTCTTTTAATAGATTGGTGTTTGATAGATGTAAGTGTTGTTTCCCTTTTTTCATTTGGTGACTTGAGGTCACCAAGTGAAGTTGAAAAAGAAGAATGAATAAAGGGGCAGTTTGAGGACACCTGATGGACTCAAAATTTGGTCTACTCTCCGGAGATCTAGAATATTTCTATGCTCACAAGGGGCATACATCCCTAGTCAGAGACACTGATGGAGCCTTTATAATTTTTCCATATATGCTTATTCATGTATCTTTCATGCTTGGTGCCCTTGGCTAGGTCTTGGGGTTTTGGGTTTTAGCCACAATTTTTGGATTTTGGTCTTCTCATTGCTTTGGTTGTTCTATTCATGTGTTGACCTGTTGTTATGGATACTAGTTGCATAAGTTATGTTCTAGGCCTTGTTAGTCATTTGTGTTACCGAACCCCTTTTACCTTCCTTGTTGGTTTTTATTCGTTGGGACTCTATTTAAGTTTTATCTATGAATTGGGTTGATAAATTTTATAATTTTAGATAAATGTTTAAAGCTTCTGCCTTGAGGGTCATGTTTTCATTTTCCTAGTCATTCCCCCTTTTATGATTAAAAATTATCACATGTCC
Source organism: Sequoiadendron giganteum (assembly GCA_007115665.2). Classification (NCBI taxonomy): domain Eukaryota; kingdom Viridiplantae; phylum Streptophyta; class Pinopsida; order Cupressales; family Cupressaceae; genus Sequoiadendron; species Sequoiadendron giganteum. The sequence goes on from CM021101.1 coordinate 802,856,420, forward strand.
TGGCTTTCTAACTATCGGATGAAGATGAAATAGTCAAATCCAAACCATTCTAGGCTGGCCTCGCAAGGTTTTTATAAAATTGTTGAGCGGTCTATGGAATAGTGACACGTGGACATTGATGTTGAGCATGGGCCATGCAACAAGTAGGTGTAGCCCAACCAAAAATAAAAGGAGCATCCCAAAAGGAATCCTCAATAAGATGCCATGTGGTGATGATAGGAAAATTGTGAGTAGTACTGGCAATAGTGAACGGTGGAGATCAAATAGATCTTTGATCGAACATCTTTCTAGGAGCTTGTTGTGATTATTGTAGATTCCCTTCACGATTCTATAGAATTAGACAAGTAGTGTACCTATGCCTTGGTAGAAGTATTGACATATGAAATGAACCCTAGGTGGAGTATGGAAGCCCTAATAGTGTGAGTGAACATCATCAATAGCATCTAAGGGCTTGTTCCCCTAATGCAATGATGAGAAGGAAGCATTTCATAGTGGGACCCAATTATAATGACATGAGTAACATTGATGATGAGAATGAGGGCACAATGAGCCCCTCAATAAACAAAGGATAGGAGTAAAGTGAATTTAATATTCACTTTATAATTTAAAGGCCAATGTGTGCTGGGAAATAAAATATTGTTGCAACACATAACAAGCAGAAAAAAAGATAAAAATTAATCAAGTTATTTCTTTCAAGTGGCAATCTGAGGAAGAAGTTTTATGTTGTGGAAAAAGGTGTTCATTGATGAGTTTAAAATATGAGAACCAGGGTCGATAAATATGACTTGGTCAATTATAATATAGGTTTGGCCTCAGAAGTTACATTTGAAAATACACATACTTCTCCTAGCTTTGGGTGCAAGTTACTGATGAGGATAGTTGTTGAGGTGGAATAAAGTGTTGTAATGGTTAAATATGACTTTGATGTGAACGAAGTGCCTTTTGGAAGGTGGTTTTTATTCTCCACAACAATTGATGATTAATTTTGTCTTATTTCTTTTCCCTCCAGTTGCAAAATGCAAATATAACTGTATGAGGGAATTGCGGTCCAATAGAAAGTGGACATGTGTATGTTCTGACCTGAAGCTTGTTTTTCTCCCTTAATTCTATAAAAGGGAATTCTAGTCTGAGGTACATGGTCTTCTATTGAATCCAATATTAGAGAAAGGACAATTTTTTAATACAAAGAGTATGAATGTGAGTCCCTATCTTAAGGTTTAGAGCTAGATAAAGGAACATGGTCAATTATGGGGTTCTTAGGCATGTTTGTATTGAATATCAAGATCTCTTGAGTCTATTTTCTCTCCCATTGTGATATCTTGTGTGAATTATTAATGAAATATTATTCAAAGATTGTTTTCATTGGTCTTCATTGTTCTTTACTGTGAATTATGCTTTAATGATGGCTCTAGTTCAAAGGATCAGTTAAATTTTTCAATTAATGTGTAAGTTCATGGAAGTTAATAGCTGAATTCATAGTTAGTAATAGATTTTGATGCAGATACATGGATTGTAAATGCAATTCATAGAAATCATAATTGTTTAAGATGAAATTTTCCCTGTAGTTCAACTCTTTCTTATTTGACTCTGTGCTTTAGGATATGGCACTGGTATTTGAATTATGGTTATGTTTCTCATGTCTTTGGTTTTTATTTTAGACCATTTATTCAAATATTTCTTATTGGCCTATTTTAGTTTTATTTATGATTCTCTACTAATAAGACTTGAGTCTTTGAAGGAATTTCCAATTTCTTGAAGGATTTCATCCTTTTAGTGTCAATGGAGAATCTATCTATTGTTCGAATATGTGCATTTGAGATTGTTTAAGTTGTATATGAGAAGCACAATTTAGGGAGCACCCCCTAGGTATTATAGAGCCCGAAGTGTAGGAGAATTAGCATTATCGCTTCTTTGCATCAAGTTGGCCAATCACTTCCTAAACTTTTATCATTGAATGTGGCAAGTTCATATAAGCTCTCAAGAAGTCTGCTTGGGTTGTTATGAAAAAAACCAATAGAGGGGAGACTCTTGGTGATGCATGTGGTCATGATATTTCTTTTGGGACATTAGGGAGGCATGGGATATCGATGTGAATTTATAGCCTCTCATCGATAGTGTTGGTCATTTTGATGGACTTGAAGGTAGACCGTGGTTGAACGGACATAGACATGGTTGACCTATTGAGTTGTACAATGGTCATTGGAGGACTATGTTGAGTTGGTGGTGATTGTTCCCTAACTGGTAAGATTGATAGTTTCTCTATAAAGGAAACTAAACTAAACCATTTGTACAGAGATAGAATCAACCATGGTTGTTGGATATATATTGCAATGTGATGTAATAGCGAAGGGGTTCTGAACATTTTGATAGTTTGTGTTCAACATTGTATGTTGTATAATCATTGTAACAAGTGATTCATAGAACTGTAATTAGGATTTAATTTGTACAAGGTTGATCAGGGAAATGTTATTACTGTGAAATTGATATCTACAAAGGGGAATTGCAAATTTGTATGTAATTATCATTTATTGTAATACAAAGTGGTTTTTCTTGGTGTGGTGGGTTTTCTCCCATAAGGGTTTTCCCACATTAAATATTGGTGTCCAATGATGTGTATGCTTTAATTGTCTATTATGTTTCTAGTAATGTGCAATTTTAATGAACTATAATTTTTTTTGAACCTGTAATCTACACTATTCCTCTTAGAATTAGCATTAGGAAGGCATTTATGCACCTTTGATTTCCTTACATATGTTGGACCCTCAACCCTTAAACCATCTACCTTATACATTAAACCCTCAACCCTCAACCCTTAAACCCCAAACCCTCTACCCTCAACCCAATACCCTAAACCATAAACCCTATAGCTCCTCAACCCTATACCCTCATTATTGAACCCTCTACCCTATACATTGGATCGTCAAGCCTCATCTATCTTTTTCCATCCATTGTATTCTCTCCTTCTTTCTATCCCACTTCCCCCTCCATCTCTCCCTCCATCCATACCTCCATCTCTACCCTCAAGATGAATCAGGATAAAAAGTTGATTATTGAATTCTTTGTTGATGACACTATTTTTGAATGTGATGATGACTTATGCATGATTTTTTCTGATGAAATGAAAAGTGAATTTGAAATGCCAATGATAGGAGAACTGAAATTATTTTTAGGATTGAAAATTACTCAGTTAGATGATGGAATATTTATTTCTCATTCCAAATATGTAAGAGAGTTATTGACAAAGTTTAGCATGTAAGACTCAAAGCTAGCTGGTACACCCATGGTAATTGGATGCAAGCTAACATAAATTGATGATTCTCCTCAGGCTAATCAAACAATATATAGGTCAATGATTGGTGGATTTCTATATTTAACTCAGACCAGACTATACATCATGAATGTTGTGTGCATGGTTGTTAGATATCAAGTTGATCCAAAGGAATCACATGTGATTGCAATAAAGAGAATTTTTAGATACTTAAAAGGAACAGTTAATTTTGGTCTTTGGTATCCTAAGGATGATGATCTTACTCTGAATTCCTTTACAGATGTAGATTGGGTAGGAGATGTGGATGACATGAAATGTATAAGTGGTGGTGCATTCTTCCTAGGGAAGAAGTTGGTATCTTGGCTAAGTAAAAATAAGAATTCCATTTCCTTATCTACTACTAAGGCAAAATATATTGTTGCTACAAAAAACTGTACTCAAGTGTTGTGGATGAAGAAAATTTTGAGATCTATCATAATTGAGTATGATGAGCCTATTCCTATATTTTGTGACAATTCAAGTGACATTAACATTTTTAAGAATCTGGTGCTACACTCAAAGACAAAACATATATCTATAAAGTATCACTTTTTGAGATACAAGGTGAGTGATAAAGAGGTCAGATTGGAATATGTGCCTAATAAGGAACAACTTGCAGATATCTTCACTAAAATGTTTCCTAATGATGATTTTGAGTATCTCAAAGTAAATTTAGGGGTAATTTACCCTCCTAATCTAAACTAAGATGCAAGTCTTTGCATCAATCCATGGACTTACAGTCAGATCTTATTTTGGATTGATGGTGTGGTGATTGCTACTCAAGGGAAGTAGTCAGATGATTCAGATGATATGTGGTTCAGAGATTGTGTACCTTTGCCATTGATTTCAAAGGGGGAGAATATTAATTTGAAAACCTTTGTAGAAGAAAGGGAGAGAAGTGCAATAATTACTAAGAGAGAAAAGATGGAAGAGAAATGTAAGGAAGAGAAGAACAAGTTGAGATGATTTAATTATGTTGATGGTATTTTTCACATCATGTGTTGCCATCAATGACAACCACATATCAAAAACACAACCATAATATTTAATACTAACTTCCTAGAATTATGTGAAGTCTTGGATAAGGCTTCTAGAAGGAATATTATTTCATAAATACATGTGGAGGGGGATGACCCCATTATAACTAATTACCTAGTGAATGAAACCTAGGAATTAATTAAATTCCTAAGTAAACTTATGCAAGTGTAATTAAAAATTAATTACACCAACCCCCCATAAGTGTAACTTAGGGAGGAAATGATATTGTAAATCAATGATGATGTACTAATGAAATGATGGGTCCCAACTACATGTCTATTTTAGGTACCCATATACAAATGATAATGAAATCACTTAAAAATGGAGAAAAGGAGAAAACCTAGTGGGAAGAAAACTCCTCTCCAAAGAAGATATATAATGTAAAACACAATTCTAATCATGTACAATTAATGGAAGTGATGTAAGGAGGTCTCGACATCAATGCCCCCAAGAGCTAGATCCATCACAAGAGTACAATATAATCAATAGCCCACCAATAAGAGGGAAAGAGAGAGACTATGTAGCGCCCCATACAATATGTAATAACCTACAAAAATGGTAAGTTCTTGAAGATAAAACATGATCCAATATCGGCAAACAACTTGTCTCCCTTTCGAAAGAAAAAAAAAAAGTAAAAATGTATGGATGCTACCCATTATAGATAGAAATTGAAGGATGAAAGTGTATGATGATGATGTCTCTAAAAGTTTCTTGTGTCACCTTGCCCAAGGAAGATGAATATGCCACAATCAAATTAGGTACATGCCCAATCCATGAAGAAGGTGACAAACCAAGACTATACAAAAACTGATATTAAACAAGATCCAAATAATGCAATACAATTATCCCTCCATTGAAGGAATAGATGGAAACTAGATTTCCCCGATAATGAAGTGTCCTCAAAATCACTGAGAGAAGTCTGAAGAAAATATGACACCATAATTAAATGGGAGGGAAGAAGCCTCATATATGAGATCTCTGAAGAGGAATCAAGTGCCTCCAAGGTAGACTCACCAAGATCAGGATCCCCAATCAAGGTCCAACCAAAGGAATGTGGAGACTCAAGAAAACCCTCAAAAGTAGAATTTGCAAAGAGGAGAGATATACCCTCAATAATTTCGTCTAAACCTATATAATTAGCCAAATCTACAATACCTAAAACAAATTCATTCTATGATTCCAAGTTTGGAAAACTAAATATGTCCTATTGAATAGGAAATATGAAAGCCTCAACCAATCACTCTGGATAAGAAATCATTGAAGGTGAAGGTACATTAATTATATTTGATGGAGAAGAATCATCTATAGAACCCTTGAAATCCTCACTTGAAGATTCAAATAATTCTAAATTTGTAAGCTCTTGCATATTATTATCATCATAGGGTGTCTTGTCTAAAGAATGAAGAGACCCATGACATTCTGAATCATGATCATCAAGGAATGGTAGAGTATCAAGATCTCCATATAGCTCCCAAATCTAAATCTAAATAATATTAGGACAATCACAATGATCAATAGATTTTAAAACATCATCATCAACATGCATTGCAATGATTTCTAAAACATTATATCTGTTGTAATGCCTGTTGTCCCACTGGGTTTTCCTTATCTACCTCATTATTGCATTTGTACATGGGTACCTGGTTAGGCCTTGTTGTCGGGACCCATTCATGCTTTCTTGCATTCATCTTAGTTTTAGGTGCATGCTTATCTAGTCTCCCTAAGTTGCACTTATGGGGGGGTGTTAGTGTAATTAATATTTAATTACACTTGCATAACTTTACTTAGGTTGAGCTATTTTTAGGTCAACATTAGGGTTGCATACTTTGTTTTTATAAAGCAAATCATCTCATTGTAACATTGATTTCCTGAATAATATCATTTTGCACATTCACATGCAAAGCTTTTCTTTTTTATGTTTTCTCTTTTGTGGAAGGTGTTTAGGTTTGCATGTCTGATCTAGGGTTTCTAACATGGTATCAGAGCCTTGACATGCAGCCCCTTCTCAAATTTTGGAGAAAACCATTGTAGATTTCATTCGAGGTTCCTCAAGGGTATCATGCTTTGAGTTCATCTATGTGGCATTTTGGATCAGATCAGGCTTCACCATTGGATTTAGAGTGTTGGAAAAAGTCAGGTTTGGCTTTTATTTTGCAGATTTTGGTCATCATTTGCTAGATTTGTAAGGGTTTCAAGCTAGGTGATTTTTTGCAAGCTCTGGACGTTGCCATTTTTTTGGAGCATCTTGGAGAAAAATGGACACCGCCATTACGTTCATAGCACCCCAAAACCCTAAGATCACCTTTTGTTTCGTCGATTTTGATGAAGTTGATCCGGAGGGCAAAAAATTTTTACCAGGGAAGCCGTACGGCCTCCCCAGCACGCTTCCCGAGGCATGATTTTCGAAAAAAAATTAAAAAAGTCAAGTTTTTGGGAAACCCACCAGTGCTCCCAGTTCAGAATGAAAGGCGCCACCAACATGCCACCTGGCAGCCACCAGAAGTGGTGGCCTCGAGCGACGCCACCCATTTCCATCGTCGGTTCGCTCTCAGCCCTCACGGGCCCGCTCAACACAAGGCAGGGTCATATGGGAGACCAGGAGCTCCGTGCCTAGCCCCCGGCCCACTCCAGCTCTCACAAAGTCACATGGGTGACTAGGGGCTCCACTCCAGCCCCTGGTCGCATGCAGGACCAGGGGCCAAATTTTTTTTAGCCCCCTGGGCTGCTTGTAGGCCTACTGGCCATTCTGGAGCACTTTCACGAAATCGGGCATAACTTTTGCATACGGAGTCCATTTTTTGCAAACGAGATACCATTGGAAAGATGATTCCAGTGCAAATCTAGTGGTGTTGGTAGTTTTTTCTGATTTTTCTCTAGATTTATTTTTTAGGTCCTTCAACTCAGATGTTCTATTTTTCACTCCAGAGGGCATATCTTTTGACTCGGTGATCCTTTTTTCGCCATTCCTGCAGAATTGGAAAGTTGGTTCAATCCTCTACATAGATTTGAGGTCTATTTTCATTTTATATCTATGCATATTAGGAATTCTCTCCTTTTTTAGTCATTAGGGATTGTAATAAATGAACTGATATAAAGTTCCTTCGGGGGGGTTTCTTGCATAATAATCCTCATCATGTTTTGATGGCAACTTGCATAGGTTGTAATCTAGTTTCTTAGTTTCTTATTGGCCTTATTTTTTCTTAGCTTGACACATATTAGATTCATTTTGGTTCACACTTTAGATTGAGAGCCTATGGTTAGTGATCCGCATCGGATCCATCTCAGTTTGAGGGCCACTAAATTTGTGGTTATTGTTCCTGAGTTTGTATGGTACTTTTTCCCATGGAAAAGTTTTAGTCTCAGTTTTGACATTGGCATCAAGATTCACGGTTTCTAGATTCTATCATCACTTCATCTACTATTGCTCTATGGATTCCAGGGTTGTTCTAGTTTGGTGTTCGGGTCTGCTGTCACATTATGATGATTCTGATATGGTTTCTTGTAGATAGAAGTATCTTTCCTTGCTTGCCAGATTGTGGTTCTAGTGTTACTCCACAGTGTTCTTCTAGTGCTTCTTTGCAGCAGTCATCTCATTGTAGGGGGGGTTGTCCCATTGGGTATTCCTTCTCTACCTCATTATTGCATTTGTACATGGGTACCTGATCAGGCCTTGTTGTCGGGACCCATTTATGCTTTTTTGCATTCATCTTAGTTTTAGGTGCATGCTTATCTAGTCTCCCTAAGTTTCATTTATGGGGTGGTGCTAGTGTAATTAATATTTAATTACACTTGCATAACTTTACTTAGGTTGAGCTATTTTTAGGTCAAAATTAGGGTTGCATACTTTTCTTTTATAAAGCAAATAATATCATTTTGCACATTTGCATGCAAATCTTTGCTTTTTTATGTTTTCTCTTTTGTGGAAGGTGTTTAGGTTTGCATGTCTGATCTAGGGTTTCTAACAATGCCAAGCAATTTTTGGGTACATTTATCAAAAGGGGGAACTAAACCATCAAAATATGGAAAAAATTGAAGTGATTGAAGATGGTTTATGATGCAATCTCTCAATTGTCTATATTTTCCCCTTCCCAACATTATTAGTGAAGGATGGATTGAAAACCCCATGACAAATCTCTAAAATTACAATGATATTGACCTTCAATATCAAATAGAAACTCCCAAATATGATATGAAACTAAAATGATGCCTCCCAATGCAAATAATTTTTCTTCAAACTTTAGGATGTCTAAGAATTGAAGGAATTGCACAAAATTTCAAAAATACAATACAAAATACCTAGAGGTGAAACTAAAAGAAGTGATTGGACTAATGAAAAGAGCATTGAAATAGCTTATGAATGTCATTTTAATCACTTATTTTTGACAAACGGATTAGAAGTTGTGAGCCTTTGATTCCAAATAGGGGAGTTGACTTCAATTGACTATAATTTTTACTAGCACCAAAATTATAGAAAATAGACCGCACCACTAGATAGGGCTTTGAATCACCTTTCCAACTATTGGTTATTTTTTTAGAACCAAGTTAATCTTACCACTTATCTCTGAATCTACCAGAATCCAATAATTAGAAAGGGTAGGGATTGACCAACAAACAAGTAAGGATTCTGAGGCCCTTAGTTCTATACTTCAAGCTTTGTGAAACCTAGGAGGGTATTCCTTGTTATGTTCATATTGTTGACCCACAATTTTCATTGTACCAAAAGATCAACCTGATAATGACCAATACAACTACCAGAGTTAATAGATCCACAAGAGGAAGTTAGTCTATCTCACTAATCCTGAGGGGAGAATTGACCATCTACCAACAAACTCCCCCTTAGTGTTACCCGAGGGGATTTGAACCCGATACCTTTGGCTCCGATATTACATATCACCACTTTTTTTCCCATCATGATCCTACACATACCCAATCATGACCTTCATCAGTTCATAAATTTCTCTTTCTTTAAAATAATAAAACCTTTATTTTCCTTTTGATGGTATTCATTCTTTTAGTTGAAAATAGACCCGAGGATGAATTTATTAAACCCAAGATTTACATCTCCATTATTGTGAGAAACTAAGAGAATAACTTCATTCACATCCTTGAGATTGTTAAAATATAGATTGTATTTTGAAACCCACCCTTTGAGACCATTGTATATTTTGGGTGTTCTTTCTTCTTGCAAGAATTCAAGTCTCATGTTAAATGTAGGCCAAGGTTTCTCTAATCTATTTCCACTATTCTCCTTCATGCTAAGAGTTTATTTCAATCTTGGAAGCATTACTTGGAAATAACTGGTTGACAAGCCACTACACTTTGTTTGTTGTATACAACCTTTTTGAAGCTTGCACATCTTTAATACTACAAATTAGTATTCTCTAAAACAATTTTACATGGATAAATGCCCACTCTTTCATCTCTCATAAGTGATCTTCCCTTTTATAGAAAATCTTTCATGTCAAGCTTATTCACATGCTTTGTTCTTATTATGGGTCTTGTCTTATATAAAATTGCGAATTGAAAATGACCTCATACATTGTTCCTCTTTTGATCACTGCACTTTGGTGAGTTGAAAACTTTGTATTCAGTTCTTTACTAATTTTGTCTTGATAGCTGCCCCACTATGAATATGGTGTTTCTTTGCAATGAGTGCTTGATGATTATTTCTTATTAGCACTGAACATTACACTCTTTGTTGTCCCTCCTATGTGAGCATTTTTTGTCATTACTTCTTGATTCTTGATGGCAATACCTTCAAGGTATATACTTCAAACAACATATATAGTAGAAAAAATGATGTATCACAATAATAAAAGATACAAATCATGATGTCAACACCTTTCAAAGAAGCAAAAACATGACAATATAAAGTATTTGTTTACAAAAATAATTCTTTAATAGGAAAATGGTTCACTTTTATTCTATTTTGCATATTACTTAAGCATTAAAATGATCCCATTATTCATTTTTGATTCCCATTTCAAAGTAGAGGGCTACCTCAATGTTGCTATTGACTCTTATAGCCACTTTGTAAATTACTCCTTAAGTTGAAAATGATTTTATTTGAGAATTTTGAACGTGTTTTCCTTTCTCATCCTCCTCTCAAGGTTTAGGGGTGGCATGCTAGGCTCAATCCTTGTGGGAGCCCAATCTTTAACAACATGCTGAAATGATAATAGAAATGAATCTAGCAACAAGATTTTACCTATACCTGCATAGTGACCAAACATGTTAGATAAAAAACTGTGAGGTTTAATGCTCCTGTGATGTTTTGTTTTTAAGCTCTTTTGCATAAATTTGATACTTTCTCAACTAACTTAATGCATCATAAACCTATACTATATTTATGTTGATAGGACATATGATGAGGTTCATATCAATAGATCTAACCAACCCTTTCAATCATATGTGGGTTCGCCTGAAGGTCGGGAGCAAGGAGGAGCCAAAGAGAATGAAGACCCACACAAGATTATGCCAGAATGATGTATATGTTTCTTTTCATGTTCTTTTTTCATTACTTTCCTCTTCAGATGTATAGTATATACTTATGTTGCATTAGTTTAGCTACTCCCACAACTTGTGTGGGACATTTGAGCATTCTCTTATTTTCAATGTACAAAACATCAACACTTTACAGTCTTGTGTATATTTCTTATTGTAAAATGAATGAAACATTGCAAAATAAATGAAAGCAATATCTTCAAATTTTATGTAGTATCCTTTATGTTGAAAATATTTGAATGAAAAAACTAAATTCTATCTTTTAGAATCCTTTTTTATATGCAATGGTTAAACTTTAGCAGATTTTTTCTGAAATACACTTCACCTTTAAATATAAATAACTAATTAAACTCTAGAAAATTGAGCTCTGAGTGAAATTTGGTAGCATTTCTAGCATTTTTTGTTAAATGATTGCCTACTAAAAATATAGACCAGTTGCCTTAACCATCCATTGGGAATGGAGTCAAATTATGCCATTCTCAAACTTGAAAAACTATTATAACTCAACTATAAATACTCAAACAGTAGAAAAAATTAAACTAAAAGAAACTAACAAGGCCCTGGTGGCCAAAAAACATGTGCAACATGGGATGGGCCCTATGAAAAACTTATCTTCAAAGGAAATGCTTGATGTGGATCCCATTGGATGGGCTAGGCAACACCTCTCCATTTAGGTTGGAAATCTAGAAAGAATTTTGTTTCTTACACTCATTGATCACATAGGGCCCATCCCACATTGCATCAAACTTGGAATGTTTACCGGGTTTACTTCTATGCTCATCCCATTTGAAAACTAAATTACGAACACCAAAATCTCTTGGCATTTCTCTTTTATCAAAAGAACTCTACATCTGAGCTTGATGAATTTCATGCTTCTTTAATGCATCCTTCCTTGTTTCTTCTAGTTCCATTAGCTATGCAAGCCTTAATTCCATAGGTTGATCTTCCAATATTTCAATCTCTTTAATGAAACTTAGAGTAGGTAATTTAATAGAAATTGGTAACTTAGCTTCCTTACCATAAGTGAGAACATATAGAGAGTAACTAGTATCTTTCTTTGGAGTTATTCTATTAGCCTAAAGGGCTAAATTTAACTTGTCATGCCATGTACTTTGGTTGTCCTTAATGGTATTTTTAATGATCTTAATTGGATTTGTATTGGTTGATTCATCCTGGTCATTGCCTTGTAGGTAATAGTTAGATGAGGTATTTAGAAAAATGTTAGTCTTCACAAACCAATCAGAAATCCTTAAACCAATAAAATCTAATACATTATTAGATACAATAGAATCAAGAGTACCAAATCTAGATAGCAAATCTTGATACAAATTCAACATAGAGGTTTCATTTGCTTACTTCAAAGCAACAACCTCATTCAACCTGGTAAAATAATCTAGTTGACGCAAAATTTTGCATGTAGCAATAGTTTCATGGGAAACTTAGCTATTGGGGGACGTTGTGTGCTAGCTAAGTGACCTTTGAGATTTTACCAAATCAGGCTCTTCGTTGAGTGGGGGGAGTAAAAGGTGAGAAAGATAGCAGAAATATAAAATCTACACCACAGGCGATGTACCAAAATCTTAAACAAATTCACCAGAGCACAGTGCAGAATGCAAAGGCCTGAACCCCTAAATTTTTGTTTGTCAAGTTATTTTTCTCAAAAGAACTTAAACCATAAGAGTACCCTCTAATTTGCATAACATAATCTTAGCATAACTTTTAGCTAACATAGAAGATTCAAAGAAACATGATCTGTATTTATTGAGTTATGAAGGATTACAGAAGCTGAAGAACATGCATTCATACAATAAAAGAAGATAATGACAAAGACTAATAGTTTCACTAAATAAATGAAAAATCAAAAGACTGAATTTATTTGGCATAGTCTGGAGTCTTCAAATTGAATAAAACTATTAAAAATGCTTTCTTCCCAGTGCTCAGGATTTTTCGCAAACTTAATCAACAACCTAAATAAAGAGAAACATGGTCGTACTTATAGGCCATTCCACCACCTTAAATGCATCAAGAGAAGGGAAACCGTGAGCAAAGACCGACGAACCAGATCAATTGGAGCCACCATAGAAAACATTGATCACCTAGGAGCATGCTAGTGAAGCCACGACAAGAAATGGAAAACCATGTAGCAGCAGAAATGAACACATGGTGCCATAATAGGATACACAATAGTAGGCGAGTATAAAAGGTCTAGCGGAATTTCCAAGGTAATAAACACAACAACAATTGCCATGTGTCACACAGATGGAGCCCAACAAAAAATTGAAGACATGCTCAGCGAAAAGCTCCAATAGGGAGCCACGCAGAGCGCGCTGAGAAAAAGAAAGTACAAGGTGGGCCTAGTTCAGAAAGAAGCCAGAAAAAACCACGTGGCATGCAGACGGAGACCAGTGAAAAGCGAAGTGACATAAAAAGTAGAAAGCTTCATGAGGAAGCCATGTGGAGTGCACTGAGGGTAGTGAGCATTTGAAAAGTAAGGTGCAAATACAAAGGTAAAAATAAAACCACAAAGGCTTGGTAATTTTTGTTGAACAGTTTGGTGACTCATAGGGGCATTTTCGCTCACGGAATGAAGAAATCCATAACATTTGGTTCAGCATCCCAAAGCTGCTCACAACCTTGAGAGGGCAGCCTACAGAATAGTCCAGACTTCATTTGATGGCACAAAGAGCTCACAGATTCTCATGAGCCAGCCTGAGATCGATAATTGCCTTGAAAGGAAATTTGTCTAATACTTTCATTTCCAATTCCAATTGGAAAAAGAGTTGTTCCAGCTGATGCACAATCCCCTCAATTTCCTCGGTGGTTGGAGATTGATCAAAATATTGGAAGATAGAAAGGTCTTGCTTCTTCTCTTCAATCATAGCAACAATGTGTTCCACACCCACTACTACCTAATCTATAATGAAGGGCTAAGGAAGGCCTCTCGTAGTCAAGCAAGAAATTTTTTCTTGCATGTCACCGATAACCTGATTTAGCTAAGCCCTGCATTCTGCTACCTATTGAACAATATTATGCATAGAGATGAGGATTCTTACGCCCATAGATGTTGTTGTTCGGTCATCAATGCCCACACTACTCAAAGCTTCATCAGAAGTAGTATACAACTTGCCCAATAAAATCCTAGCCTCTAGAACCTTGTCAAAAGTTAGCTCCTGAACTTGTTGTATTGTTTCACTCACTATTCCGCAAAGGCTTGCTGTTTGCACCATAAATTTTAAGGAGATTTGAAGAGTAAGGCATAATGCCTTCACCTTGTCCCTATATGATGCATACAACTCTTTAGGAATCTCCAACGAGCTCATCTAGGGCGTAAGAGGTTAGGTCTTTAGGGTAGCCAATTCTACTTCTCTTCTATTCAAAATTGCCTTCAGCTCCGAAAAATTTATGTCCAATGTGGACACTTGCTCCTTTAGAGTGGAAAGCTCTTTTTCTTTTTCTTCCAGGGCCAACTCAGCCTGCTTTGCCTTTTGAATTTCCAACTCTAAATTGGCATTCATTTCATTAATTTCAGCATTTGTGTTCTTCTGGAGCTCCTTCATTCCTTCACTTAGCAGCACAGACTCAGCGCAGAGTTTCTTCTTGTTTGCTCAGCTCTACTTGACCTCCTGCTAGAGAGTTGGAATGATCTTCATGCTCATATCTTGCAACTCCTTGATTTGACTTTCAAAGGCATTCATCTCCTTCTCTAGGCAACTTATTTCATTCTCCTGGGCTTTAAACTTTTTTACCTAGATGTCGACCTTACCCTTGAGCTTCGCTATCTGATCATCCTTTTACTTCGCCTGGTGATTAAGCTTGAGATAATTAGTGGTCACAATTTTCTGGGTCTCCTCCATTAGCTTGACCTTATCTTGTAGGTGGGTCTATTGTAAATCTAGCCTGATAGCATTTACAGAGTAATCACTTGGTAGCATCTCTCCAACCGGTTTAATCACATTGGAAGTGATTTTTGCAAACATTAAGAAATTTTGAATTTCATTGAATACAGTTTGCAAGAGAGGCTTCGCCTGCCTAGTTGCATTCTTTTATTGATATGATTAGCCCAAACACTCTTATTTGCTTCAACCTATGAAAAATATTCCTGGCCAAGGATGCCTAGGCCACCATTAAAAGGGAATTCCTATGGGACAACCAACGAGAAAGATAGCATACTCAATGCATCAGAAGTCTTGTTCGGCCTCGTTATAATGGTCGAGGAGAATGGTGGAATGAAATGGTTGCTCAAAGGGGATGATAGTGTGGTATTGGGAAAGGCTAGAGATGCATCAACTTAGGGTTGGGCCTTGGAGATAAAAAAATTTGACTCACAAGCCCAATACTTACACCAAATTGTGTTCCACATAAGGGATGGAAAGTGGAGGATAAAAATGGGAAACTAGGAGGAGTAAGACTTGACTACCCAGGATATCCAGTGGTAGAGAAAACTGGCACAGATGAAAAATCAAGGGCAGATGAAGAAGAGACCAGAGACATGGTAAAGATAGAAGAGAGAGGAAATGTTACCTAAGGCTCATGCAGAGCTGCAGACATTTCAACCACCTCCATTTTCCACTCTTCTTCTCCATTGGACTCTTCAGTTTGTTGTCGCTTTTCCTCTGGATAATCATCGAGGTGAACAATGACCTGCCTCTGACCACTAGTAGTCTTCACCTGCTTCCTTGATGATTTAGAGGACTTGGATGGCTCTAATGTTTGTGCATGCGAATCCTCCTCCTGTGCAGGTTGTTTACTAGTATCCTTCTCATGCATTGGATTCTTGACAATGACAAAGGGATTCTAAATTACTTCCTCCCTAGGCTCTATGGCAATCTCTTCCCTTCTATAATGTTGTATAGATGTTGCACGGTTCGAATAACTTTCTAAGTCCAGATGCTCTCTCTCCCAGAATCATCAAATCTTTCATCAAGGGCCACTTCTTGATGCAGCTTCTCAGTTGCCAGAGTCTCCTGTTGGTATATCCAAAAGTCTCAAATCTTCTCAGACGTCCAATTGAGTTTATTCAATTGGTTGCATAGGGACGGGTTGATCTTCTACCTTGGATTGGCTTTTCCCATGATGTAGTAAAATTTCAGCCATGGTGGTCACTCATCCATAGTAGGCAAATATTCAAGGCCTATATATAAACTCAGATCCCCCTCCAAAGGCGAATGTGGGATTTTGATGCCAACCCCTCGTAAATTATTTCTTGGGTTGTAATTCTAGGTGTCATCTATCAACACCAACCCGAGATGTCCCAACTTCGAAAGTAGAATCTCCGAAGTATCAATCTTCAAAGTCCTTTTCTTGATGAGTGACACAAAACCAAACATGATTGGCAGCTACAAATAGGAGGTTAAATGTTTTCCCCCCTAGTAATCATTATCAGTAATACATAGTTGCCTCATTGCTTTTAGGGCCAACACCCTGTTTGGAAGAAAATGGGGGAGCTGGAAGGGCTCCTAGGCAAAACCTCACATGTGGAGAATGGTGAAATCCATGCCAAAGAACTAGTCATAGGGTGGTACAAGCTTTCCCAACCAGGACTTCTATTGGGGCAATATGTGTACAATCATGTTGATGCCAAATCCATCCAAAGCCCTCAGAGTTGGGGTCAAAAATAAATCTGAAAACGCATAGTAATCAAAGGTTTTCGACATGATAGGAGTCCATGTCGACACTAGGTTTCTCAACCCACCTTCATCAAAAATAGCCAAAGACATAAATGTCAAAAAATAATCCAGATTCTGATGTAAAATCAAGTAGGCGAGGAAGGAGGGATATTTGAACTTAGAGTTGACCTAGAATTCCTACAGCTGCTGCCAAATCCCATCACTAATAAATCTTGCAAAATCTAGGAGCGGAGCCTCATGATTCATCTTCAACATAAAGCTGAGGCACATTTGAAAATAAAAAATGTGCTTGTCTATATCTAGACCACACACCAACGCCAACATAGAAGTGACAGAGGAAGACCCACCTTTCATAGCCTTCAGACCAAAAGGAAACTTGGGCAGTGCTGAATTACTTGTCAGCTGATTGATTTCAGAACAGTAAAACTGCTGCACCTTTTGGAGCCCTCCCCACTTTTGTTACATTCTGTTCACTTCAAAAATTTCAACCTCCTAGGCCAAGGGGAGTGGGACACACAACATATCCTAAACAGCTTCAGGGCTAATGAATACCCTAAAATTAGCATCGCTTATCACTCCAGTGTCTAGTTCAAATTGTGTCGTGCATGCTGCCATAATTTCTGGGCAAGAGTGTACCAAAGGAACCATGTACTATGGAAGCCCACAAAACCATAGACGCTTGTTGAAAGAGTCTACTATATTCTTCATTTTCTCACATTCGGCCTCTCTGAGGCTCTTAGGATTATGGGATAACTCAGGATCAAAGACGTTATCCCAATCCTCTGCAACCAAAGTCTGATCTCTATGAGGAAGTGCGTTTAGTATTCTCTACTCCACATGACTGGTGAAAGGCCAACAACGCTTTGTGGAGATGCCTGGAGTAGCATAAGAATCCTTATTGTAGAGTTGTACATAGAGTGTCCTCCTCATTTGCTTGATTATACTTGCTAGAGCCAGGGCCTATGTTGGGTTCTCTACAATCTCATCCATTTTCGGTATTCGCAAGAAATTTTTTGCAAAATTTCGCAAATGGCTTAGCCTTTTTGAAAAATTATTTCCCTCTTATGAATGCATTAGTTATTTTATCTTTAGATAACTCCTTGCAATTAATGTGTTCTTCATGCCTAACCTACCTTTTTGATCTTCATGAAAGACAACCGAAAATGGTACATGCTATCCATTCATACCTAGTTGCCATACACGTCACCAGCCTTTCGCGCATGCAAATGGATCACCAACCTACCAATTTTCTCTCTACATTTAAGAG
The DNA here is from genome assembly GCA_007115665.2 of Sequoiadendron giganteum. Classification (NCBI taxonomy): domain Eukaryota; kingdom Viridiplantae; phylum Streptophyta; class Pinopsida; order Cupressales; family Cupressaceae; genus Sequoiadendron; species Sequoiadendron giganteum. The sequence goes on from CM021101.1 coordinate 802,874,163, forward strand.
ATAGATTTTCACGTGAGGTGGCGACTGATTTTCTTGAACAACGAACCAAGAAAACCTTGCAAAACACTTTCACAAGCTTTATGAATTTACTATTTTTTCCTGAACGTACATGGGCGTGTTGCCCAGCAGCTTGCCTTTAAGATTTGACTTGATTCAGATGGGATGACGGCTCCTTGTGCTAGCACCTGGCCAAACTTTAATGAATTCGACAACCTGGACAGAGCAAGTTGCAATTGTACTTGTATATTCCCACTACCTCACACACCGCAACACTAAAAGTGAGGCTTGGTGACACACCTTAGCTTAGTCACAATTATGGCCTACCTCAGCTGGTGAACCCTAGCTAGTCTATAAATAAAACCCTTGGCAGCATTACAAAATTACAATGTTTCCTAGCATTCGTAGCTTAGCAATTTCATTTTTCTAGCCAAAAAAGAAAACAACATGGAAACACCAATAAGGCTAGTCTGTAAGAAGACTCAAGCTACCTTCTTAGGCAATATTAGGCACATGCGCCTAAAATGTATGATAGGTGTGAAAAAATTGCTGCATGTGAAGGCAATTAAGTGGGTTTTGGGTAAAGATTGGGTAGAGTATGAGGAACAATACCAGGTAAACACTATTATCTACTCCCACTTTGTTGCCTTGCTACTAGACATCAGCATTTCCAAGCACAAGGTCTTAAAACTGATGAAGCGGGTTTTCATTCAACGCTACCTCAAAGGTCTGGAGTAGATCATGCGTGTGACTCAATTTGATTGTGGGATCCCCTCGGTTCATAACATTCATTTGCTGTAGCTACATGGAGGACCTGTTCCAACCAGGCCCTTTCTCTTTGGCTTTGAATTTGAGACTCGTGAGGAGCATCATGCCAATGTCTGCGTCAGCTGCTACTTCCTCATGTGTGTACATTATATTGAACCATTCCAAAACCTCTAGTGGTGCGAGGATTTTGAAAGAATGGTGTTCCCTAATCTCACGCCGCCTGTTACTGCAATTGTTGGTCCTTCCCACAGATAACTTGAGAATGAAAATGGTCCCCAATTTTTATTTTTATTTTTACTTTCAAGCTCTGCTTCATAGCAGACATATGTAAATATCGATACAAGGCCACTACCTCCACCTTATATAATGTAATTTTTTGTCCAGTATATATAATATATGTTTTTTCAAAAATCTTGGCCCATTTACAATGTTCTTTTAATTTCTTGCACCATTGCTATTATCATAAAGCACAGAGAGGATCCAAAATTTTAAAGCAGAAAAAATTAATTACATATTTACAATTTACATAGCCTTCACACAAGTAGAACTAATGAATTTTTTTAAGATGTATTCTATTAACATGATTACTTAGGGCATTACTTTCTTCATCTTCCAACTCAGAAGAGTTGAACTTTTTACATTGGGTAATTTTGAAAGGCCCTTTTCAAAGGTTGTCAATTCTTTTATGTTGACTAGGCTTTGCTCCATGTTCATTGAACTTGATTACCAAGTCCCCATGTTGTAACTCTTGATCTGACACCTTTTTAGCAAACCATTTCTTAACCACCTGCTGGCGGTTGTTCATCGCCAAAAGGGAATGCTCTCTTTTTTCCTGTACCTTGATTAGCTTGGAAAACCTTACCTCCATTGCTTTGTTTTGTTCAATTTCTAGATATTTAAGCAACTATAGGGCAAGGATTTCCATGGCAATAGGAAACAATGCCTCCTTCTCGTACACCATCTCATAAAGAGATGTCTTCAGTGTCTAATTGGGTGTGATTCGGTCTACCCACAACATTTTCTGGAGGTTCCTATGCCATTCTTTCTGGTGTTCTAAGCTTATTTTCTTTATTAACCTGACGAGGTTTTTGTTGGTAAACTCTGCGAGGCCATTCCCTTAGAGATAATATTTGGAAGAGGTTTCTAGGAAAACCCCATACTTTAATGCTAGCCGGCTCATCTTTGAGCTGAGGAATGCTTTAGCATTATCAGAGATGATTGTTTTGGGTAGGCCAAATTTGGCTACCAACTCCTCCAGGAAGTTAACAATCTCCACTTTTGTTGCATTTTTTAATGACACTGCTTCTGCTCACCTAGTGAACTAGTCTGTAACTATCAATATTCATTTGTGTCCAGCTGAGGAGAAAGGGTTAATCATCCCAATGAAATCTAAACCCCATTGAGCAAAAGGTTCTTCTACTACTATAGGCCTTTATGGCATAGCAACATTATTTCTCTTTCCAACATGAAACTAACATTCATTGCAAGATTTAATCAGAAAAAATGCATCATTGAAAAGTGTTGGCCAAAAATAACCAGCACATATAATTTTAATTATCGTGGTTCTTGCAGAAAAATGTCCTTCAGCTGGGCTATTGTGGTATTGATCCAATATTTTCTTGGCCTGCTCCTCATTTACACACCTTAGCAGGATGCCATTAAAATTTCTTTTAAACAAGACACCCTCCAGGAGGACATAATTACTATTTTGAAAGTGATAGAAATGCCTTTTAAAAGAACGTAGATTTATCGCATACCTTCCTGTCTACATGAAGTTTATTCTACCCTTAAGCCATTTATCCTGAGAAATTTCTTCATTCAATAACACAGGTTCTGGAGCCTCAAGCTCTATCGTTGTTTCACTTTTTTTAGTGAGATACTCGCACAGTCCCTTCCCTTTAACAGTCTTGATAGGTCTAACTTCAATATCATATTCTATGATCTTGGTGATCCAATTAGCTCTCTTCTCTATGATTTTTCCCTCCATGATATACTCTCACACACTAGGATGCAGTACACAAACAATCACCTTATTGTATGATATCAAATGCCAGAACTTTTAAGTCCTTTAACAATAGCAAAGGTCTACTTTTCTAAAAAAATTTACTTCACCTCATACTCTTTTAAGGTTCATGAGTAGAAGGTAATAGGTTATTCCATTTTCTCTTCATCATATTTTTGCATAAGCATAGTGGCGATGTTCTTGCCACCACCAAAAATGTACATAATAAAATCCTTTGACAATTCGGGGTTTACCAACATAGGAGCAGAAGAAATAGCCTCCTTTATAAGTTTGAAAGCTTTACTAGCTTCCATTGTCCATTTGAAAATCTGGTCCTTCTTTAGCATTAAGGTAATAGGCCGAACGATCCCTATAAAATTTGTGATGAATCGGCTAATGAAGTTGACCTTACCCAAAAATGACTGCACACCCTTCTTTTTGACAGGTAATGGGAGCTTCCGGATTGCATCAACTATTTCGGGATCAATGGAAATACCTTCCTTAAAGACAACATACCCCAAAATCTTCCCTTGGGGAACTCCGAACACACATTTCTTTGGGTTGAAAGAAATCCTGAATTCCTGGCACTTTTGGAAGACAAGCTCCAAATGATCAAAATGATCATCAACAGATTTTGAAAATACTGTCAAATCATCCAGATAGATGAATATAATTTTTTGGATCAAATCCTTATAGGCAATATCCATGGCTCTCTGAAAAGTGGCTCTGGCATTCAAGAGTCCAAAAGGCATCTTGGCATATGCATAAGTCCCCCACTTTATGGTGAACAATGTCTTGTGTTGGTCCTCTTCCTTTACCCGAATCTGGTTGTAGCCCGAAAAGTCATCCAACATTGAAAAAAATTTGGAGATAGCTATAGTTTGTAGAATTACCTCCATTGAAGGCAGGAGGTAATGATCCTTTAAGGATGCTCTATTCAAGTATCGAAAGTCTACACATAGTCTATATCTCCATTTTTCTTCCAGACTGGTACCAAGTTTGACACCCAAGTGCTATGTTTGATCGG
>CM021101.1:803479073-803755414 GCA_007115665.2 Sequoiadendron giganteum
TGATGACACACTTAACTTAATGAAAGGGTGGATGGGCAAACGGATTGCCCCCCCCCCTTTTATTGACTTAAGATGCAGACTAGATGGGAAAACGGATTGCCAATGCGACAGACGCCTAAAGGACTGAAATTAACTATCTCGTTGGATGATCAAAGATTAACCTTGCCTATGTTCAAGCTCAGAGATGACGTAGTTCGACCAGGCAAAAAAACTGACAAGACTCGATGAAATTTTTGGTGATTTTTTTTTATATGTTTTGACATGTTTTTGATGATTTTTTCTGATGAGATTTTGAATGTTTTTTGGATTTTTGATGATTTTGAAAAAGATCACAAGAATGTACATGAATCCAATCCAATGTTGCGAGAATGTGCCCCTAGTGTGGTGCGACAGACTACTTCGATAAAGGCAGGACAGACTAACCTTAGAAATGCCAAGTAGTTCCAATGGTGGTATATGGTGCAGATACCAACGCAGGCTATGGTATGGATGTGAGCGAATGAGTGGATGAATGAGTGATGGAATGAGTCATGTAGATCCTGGTAGATGGGGAAGATGCTTTATTTACACTTGGCAGCTATTTTCTAGGTTTTCACCAAGGTACTTGACCAAAGTGCCACCAAAGTGGTTTTCACTAGAGGACGATTTTTTTCTTTACTATTTTCAATCCTTTTCTGATTTTTTTGGACTTTTATATTTTTTGATTTTTTTTGTTGTCACCAAGATGCTTTTTTTCCAAGTTTTCATCAAGGTGACCATTTTTTCAGAACATTTTATGATTGTTTTAAACTTTTGGTTCTATACCTTGCAAGATTTAGGCATAAATTTTTTTGAGGTGTGAACTGTTCATGGGCTCTTCCAGGGGCTCGCCTTCTGGTGTCGATAATTGATATGCCCCTGATTTGTAGCTTGCAGTGATGATAAAGGGCCCCAACTAGTTGGGCTCAAACTTTCCCTTTGTATCTTGATTTGGTACGTTCTTTTGGTTTTCTTTCAGCATGAGGTCACCAACCTGGAAAGTGCGTTGTCTGATCTTCTTGTTGTAGCTCATTTTTAGGCGATTCTGATGCACTTGTAGATGATTAAGGGCATCCATGCACCTTTCATCTAGTAATTCCAGCTCATTGAGTCTTGTTACCCTGTATTCCTCATCTGTGATGAGGTTTTGTAGTGATATCCTTAGTGACGGGAGCTCGATCTCAATAAGGAGGATGGCTTCTAATTCGTAGACCAGAGAGAATGGGGTGGTGCCTGTTGGCATACGGATGCTAGTGTAGTAGGCCCATAAGGTGAGATTTAGCTATAGATGCTAGTCATGACCAGAGTCATTGACTATTTTCTTGAGGATTTTCAAAATGGTCTTATTTGTAGCTTCTGCTTGGCCATTGCCTTATGGATAGTATGGAGTGGAAAAACGGTGTTGGATTTTGAATTTTTCACACAAATCATGGACATCCTAATTTTTGAAAGGCATCCCATTATCAGAGATAATGGATTGGGGAACACCGTATCGAAAAATGAGGTAATTCAGGATGAACTTGGATATTTGTTTTCCCATGATTTAGGTCATGGGAATTGCTTCGACCCACTTTGTGAAATATTCGGTAGTGGTGATGATGAACTTATGGCCATTGGATGAGGTGGGTGATATTTTACCAATGTGATCGAGCCCCCATTGTGAAAATGGCCAAGGTGTAACAATGGGATGTAGTTCTTGAGCTGGTGAATGAATAAGATCTCCATGCTGTTGACATTGTAGGCATTTTCTGACAAAGTTGTGTGCCTCTTTTTCCATCGTCGGCCAGTAGTACCCTGTTCTCAGTAACTTTTTAGCCAAGGTCATACCACTTGAGTGTGACCCGCACGTGCCATTGTGTACCTTAGTTAGAGTAGTCAGGGCTTCCTTGGGTTTTAAACAACGTAGCAAGGTTCCGTCGGTACTTCTATGAAAAAGGGTTTCTCCTAGGATGACGAATCGTGAAGTCCTTTTGACAAAAGTGCATTTTAGGTTCGGAGTGATGTCAGTGGGGAGGATTCCTAACTTTAGGTAGGTGTATATATCATGATACAAAAGATCGCCGAGACCAACGAGTTCACACACGTATTCTGACTCTGGTATCTCTAATGTGGATACGAGAAGCTGCTCTATGAGGAATTCATGTTTTGAGACATTACGAGGGATGTCCAGTAAGGATCCAATTGTCGCCATTGCATCAGCCACTCTATTGTTTTTCCTTGGTATCTGCTCAAAGGTAATGTCAATGAAGGATTCCTTGAGGCTTTCTACTACCTTCTTGTATGGTGCAAGCTTATCATCCTTGGTTTGGTATTCACCGTTGACTTGGTTGATGATAAGTTGTGAGTCCCCATAGAATTTTAATTCCATGATTCACCATTGTGCTGCAATTTTAAGGCCTATGGTCAAAGCCTCATATTCTAATATATTGTTAGTACAAGGGAATGCCAGCTTGTATGATCTAGGTATGCAGTCTCCTTGCGGTGTGATGAAGAACACACCGGCACCTGACCCATGTTGTGTGTGAGAGCCATCAAAGTATAACTTCCAGTGGTCCGCTGCACCAAGGTTAAAAAGGGACTCATCTGGGAATTCTGATATGAGTGGGTTATTTGTGTAGAGGGGAGCTTCTGCTAGCTGATTTGCAATGACTTGTCCTTTTATGGCTTTTCATTCTACATTCTTGATATCATGTTCAGATAATATCATTACCCACTTAGCCATTCTACCTGCAAGCGCTGCTTTTGACAATAGGTATTTTAGAGGGTCTATTTTGGCAATCAACTTGATTTAGTGCGCTAGCATGTAGTGTCTAAATTTCTAAGCCACAAATACCAGTGCTAGGCAAGCTTTTTCTATTGATGTGTAATTGAGCTCGTGTCCCACCATTGTTCTGCTGATGTAGTAGACAGCTTGTTCTGTTCCCTTTTCATCATATTGGGCTAAAAGGGCCCCCAGGGCGGCTGTTGTTGCTGAGATGTATAGGATTAATGATTTCCCCACAATTGGTGGCATCAACACAGGTGGTGTAAGTAGATATTCTTTTATTTTGTTGAATGCTTGCTCGCATTTGTCATCCCATCTGAAAGCTAATCCCTTGTGAAGTAGGTGTGAATAGGCAATCTGTTTATCTGCCAAATGTGCTATGAATCTCTGCATGGACTAGAGTCTTCCTTGCAATCCTCGTAGTTGTTTTAATGTTTTTGGTGCTTCCATTTCGAGGATTTCTTTCACCTTTGTAGGGTCCACCTCTATTCCTCTCATTGAAACTATGTATCCTAGCAGCTTTCCTGATTGTACCCCAAAGACACACTTCTTCAGGTTGAGTCTAACCTTATATTGTTCAAGCCTATCAAAGATAGCACTTAGAGTTGCTATATGGTCTTGTCTCTTCTTTGATTTAGCCAGTATGTCATCTACCTAATCTTCAACTATTTTATGGATCATGTCATGGAAGATTAATGTCATGGATCTTTGGTATGTAGCTCCTGTATTTTTCAATCCAAATGGCATTACGTTCCAGCAGTAGGTGCCCCAAGGACATGTGAATGTTGTCTTGTGTTGGTCTTCTTTTGGGATCATTATCTGATTGTACCCTAAGAAGCCATCCATTAGGGAGAGCATCTCATGTCCGGCCATCATATGCACTATCATGTCAATGTTGGGTGGTGGAAAGTCATCCTTGGGACATGCTTTGTTTAGGTCTCTGAAATCAGTGCAAATGTGGATGCCCCCTTTCGGTTTTGAGACTGGCACAAGATTAGATACCCATTTTGGATAGTCGATCGGGCGTATGAAGCCAACATCCAGAAGTTTTTGCAGCTCAATCTTTACAAGCAAGGCTATTTGTGGGTGCATCTTCCTTAGCTTTTGTCTGACTGGTTTTGCTCCAGGGTAAATGGCCAAATGATGAACCACTACTTCAGGGTCCAAGCCTAGCATGTTTGCATAGGTCCATGCAAAATTTACCTTTCTCACCTTTAGGAATGCTACCAATAGTTCTTGTTCCTTTGTTTGAAGTGTTTGGGCGTAGAATGTGATTTGTTGCTCTGTTTCTGTTCCCAGGTTGATAGGGTTGCACTATTTTTCCAATACTATTGACTTCTCTTGGTGTAGAGTAGTAGGGGGGAGATTGAATCCTTCATCCTCTGGCACCTTGGGGAGGTTTTCACCATCGGATGCATCCTTTATTTTTACTATTTTATGGTTAGAGAGTGCCACATTGTGGTTTTCACTCAATAACTCCGAGCTTATTCTCGATCTTTTTCTTTTGCGACTGAAGGACTCAATCGTCTCCCCATAGTATGCTTGTGTGTCAAGTGTGATGTTGAATCCCTCCTTATGATCTCCGCGTGGGATTGTATCCCTTAGTCCCATGAATTCTGAGAGAGCCTCATCATTTTTGAATGAGTCTAGAATTGGTGGTCCCCGTTGGTCGTGATTGATGAGTTGGGGGTAGACTAAGTGGATTTGGTGGGTTCATTGGATTGGCTCAGTGGGTGAGACACTAATCATCAGTAGAGTGGAATCTTCAAAGATCCTAGGTAAGCCACCTATGGTGTCATCGTGATGACTGCTACTACAAACCTCAGTTATGTCAAATGTGAAGTTATCGAGAGGTAGGCCTATGGATATGGGTAATCTAAGGTTAGTTGCCGAGACCCAAGGAAAGGACCTGACTTCCCTATTAGGAACACTTCTACCATGCATGGTTATACTTAGAGGGGTATAGCCGAGGCCAAGGTTCTGCATTCTTCTTTCTATAATGATGGGCTCCAACCATCCATCATTGTTTCTTCCTAGGCTTTCATTCCTGTTATAGCCCATGTCGAACATCATTTGTAACCCTTTGTTTGTTTCCTCCATGGGTAGGGTGGGAGTGGGTCTTTCATCTTGGTACAAAGTGTTCGTGATGTCCTCCTCATCCACATTCTCCCAGCTCAGATCCCCCCAACTGTGGAATCCAGCGGGTTCCGTTCTAGTGTGAACAGGTGTTTGAATCAATTGTGGCTGCCCATGTGACCTAGGAGATTGTGGTAACTCTCCCACAACAAAAGCATTTCTCCTCATTCTATAATCACCACATCCATTGTCCTGTATCATGTTTTTGATCTCGGATATGTCAGGGATGGCGGGTGTCTCTATCGCAAAAGTGGAGGCGAGATTAGCTGGGTCTATGTGTGAAGTGGACGGTCCTTCATCATTTTTAGGTACTTGAGGGATCTTGTAAAACTTGGCTTCCAAGTTTTTGCAATAGGCGAAAGGTTCGAGATCCCCATATATGGTAACCTACTCATTTTGATATGAGAACTTAATGCACTGATGATAGGTTGAGGCCACTGCCTTCATTCCATGTATCCATGGGTGTCCCAGGAGGATGTTGTATGGCAAATCAAGGTCAAGAACTTGATAGGTGGTTTCCATGGTTGCTAGCCCCACTTGGATGGGGATCTTGATAGTGCCTTGAGACACTCTTTCCTGGTCATCATATGCTCTTATGGTGATGCTTTTGTTCTTATTAATGGAATCCTCAACAAATCCCAATTTCTTTATAAGTTTTAGAGAACAAATATTAAGACCTGCACCACCATCTACCAGGACCCGTTTGACTTTCCTTTTATGGATTAGGACTTGGAGGTGGAGTGCACAATTATGAGATGGCTGCAAGGGGAAATCTTGGTCCAAAAATGTGATGAGATTCAGGGTAATGATGTTACCTACCATAGCTTGAAATTGCTCTGTGTCAAGGGTGGCGCTTCATCTAGGATTTGTCTATGGGTGGCGAATATTTTTAGTAATTCCATGATGGAGATTTGTGTAGGTGTTCTTTTCAGCTGGTCTATGACATTGTAATCATAGGGGATGGCCTTTGTGTTAGTAATGGGGGTCTTAGCAGGTGCCCCAGCAATGGTAACCTTTCTGCCTCATGTGGTGACTCCGTAGTCATTGTTGGCTCCCTTGATATTTATGACAGTGACCAACTCATCGACACATCCGACTATCTCCTCATATAGTAGATTAGCACTAGCATACTTTTGTTTACCCTTATTATTCCCTTGGTTATGATTCGGCATCAGATTCATGTAGATTTTCAGGTCTTGGTTTTCGGTTGGTTACTCGATGTTGATGATTTTATCCTTAATGAGGTCTTGGATGATATTTTTGAGTCTTGTGCAGTTGGCGGTGGTGTGTCCTTTGACTTTGTGAAAGTCACACAAGAGATTCTCATTGTACCATGGTAGTTTGGTCATGGGCTCCATGTATTATTCAGAGTTAGAGATCTTGATTAAGTTCTCTTTGACCAATTTCTTCATGATAGACTCAATCGATTCGCCAAGGGCTGTGAACTTCCTCTTAGGGGGAAACTTGTTCTGGGGAGGTGGTCCTCCTTGATTACCCACATTTTTGACTTGACTGGTGGAAGGTGGTTGTGAGTGTGCTACTACCGCATTAGTTTGTACATTGTTGTGATTATGACTTTGTGGTTGATGATGATTTTGGGTATTTTGCTTAGGAGCACTGATGACTACCTTAGCATCGACCATGCCATCATTCATGATATTTTTATTCCTCAACCAGGTTCGAGGTTTATCATTGTAGTTGTTAGACAGGCAGTTATCCTATGGTGGAGTGAATTTTGGTGCACCTCCTCAAGCAGTAAGGGATCTTTCAATGTTGAGCGCCTTTGGAATTAGTTGATCGTAAGATGTGATGCATTGCATTTTTAGGTAGAACGCCAAGTTTTCATCTAGGTTGGCTATGATGGTGCAAACTTGTTGCTCCTCTGGCATGGTCCACTTGCTCTGATTGGCCTTAGATCACCATCTTTGCAAGAAGGATGCAAATAACTCTCCTTTTCTTTGTTTGAGTGCAGATAATTCTTCCAAACTAACATCTGCACCCATATTGAAAGCATAATTTTTAAGGAAAGCCTCCACAATTTCCTTGAATGTTTTAATGCCCGTGGGTAGGCGAGAAAACCATTCCATAGCTAGACCAGTCAAGCTTCAGGGGAAGAGCCACATTAGATATGTGTCATCATATGCAACTTCCATGCAGTGCACCTGAAATTCCCTGACATGGTTTTCAGGGTTGCCTGTTCCATTGTATTTATCAAATTTGGGGATCTCAAATCCCTTTGGAAAGATTACCATGGTTAGACTTCTATCAAAAGGATAAGGGCACAAGTTGCCTGGTGTCCTTGTGGTTTTTCCTGCTTGCAAGTCCAACACCTGCTGCAAGAGTTGTTTGATTTGTGTTGCGACATCTTTGCTTGGATCAGGGGGTGGGATGAATGAGTTATAAGGTGTTTGGGGAGTGCGCGTGGTGGGAGGAGTACTGGTGGGAATTTCCTACAAGCTTGGCTATGCGTTTAAGGCTTGTTGGTAAGCCTGCATTTGTGCCAACAACGCCTGTTGTTGATCTTGCTATTGCTATTCCAATAGCACTTGTTGTTGGTCCAACTGTTGTTGTTCCCATGAAGCTTGCTGTTGGTCAAGTTGTTGTTGAGCTAGTAATGCTTTTTGTTGGTCTAGCTGCTATTGCGCCAACAATGCTTGTTGTTGGTCAAGCTACTATTGTGCCAATAAAGCTTGTTGTTTAGCTTGATGCTATGCTTGAAAGTCTTGTAGGGCTTGCTGGTAGGCTTGTAGATGGATTGCTTGCAATTGTGCTTGGTATTGAGCTTGAGCTTGCGCTTGGGCTTGGGCTTCAGCTTGCGCTTGAGCTTGGGCTTGGGCTTGAGCTTGAGCTTTAGCTTGCACTTGAGCTTGGGCTTGGGCTTGTGCTTGAGCTTGGGCTTGAGCTTGGGCTTGGGCTTGCTACTTTTGCTATAGTATTCTTTGTTGGTTGGCTTTTTGGAGGGTTTGGATTAGAGTGGTGAATGAATTTGTTGTGTTGGCTTTCAGTGGGATTGGTGGTGGAAGAGGAATCACACCAACTGTCACTGCGAGTGGAGGGATTGTGGTGGTGATTATGATTTGGGTTGTCGAAGGGGTGTTTGAGACGATTGGTCCTTGATGAGGCATGCTTTGGGAGACTTGAGGGCCAATGGATGGATTCACCATGGTGATAGGAATAGTTGCGATTTGTTGTGAAGATATGGGGAAAAGAAGAGGGTTCAAAGTGGCAGTCAGATTGCTTGGATTAGCAAAAACTTTGATGGGCAATGGTGGAAGACCTATTCTAGGAGGGGATGCAGATGTGAACGGAAGTAGGGGAAGGGATGATGCACCTATTTGGAAAGAGAAAGGATTGATAGCTTCTATCATTCCAAGCAAGCCAACTTCCTCATGTGGTGGGGCAGTTGGTATGTTTAATTGATAGGCTAGTGTGGCATGAAATGAGGATGAACTAGCGGGGTTATGAAATGTGAGTGGGATGTATGGGTGAGATGGGTTTTCTGGAATAAATGTAGCTAGTGAGGGGGTGATGATTGCTTCTTTATTAGCCACAAGGTGGTGTTTTTGCAATTCCTAGAACATGGCACTCCCCTTGTTCACATTCGGGGAGGTTGGTGTGACAACTAACATGGTGCAAGGTACTTCTTGGTTGATGTTGAACAATGGGGATGCATCTGTACTAGTGCTTGTGTCAAGGTCGGGAGGGGGTATGACCCCTCCTCTTGCTATCATATTCAGGTATTTGAATATAGCACTAACAACTTTGTTGTTCTCTGGATTTTGAACCATTTCCATGATTTCATTTGGTGTCATCCCCATGTCTTCATTTGTGTCGTCCTCTTGATGACTCTCCTCTTGAGGATTTTGTGATGATAAGGGAGAGTTGCTTGGGGGATTGCTTGATCCCGCTAGGTTCACTTTGGTATTTAGATGACTCATGTCCATAGAAGTTGATATTTCTCTGATATTCTCCATGTCCTTCTTGTGTTGAGATCTTGTTTGGACCATAAAAAATAGGGATTTGTTCGATCCTAATCCTTTAGGTCCAAAAGAGAAGAGCTAGGGAAGCTAAAAGATCAAAGATGGTGATAATGGTGATGGGTTAAATGGATGGGATGAGTGAGTGAAACCTTTGGAGAACTTTTGAGTGTATGTGCTAAACTTTTAAGGGCTTTTGATTTGATTTGATTGTGATAATTTGACTAGATGCATTAAGTCAAATAAGATTGTTGTGAAGTTGTTCTCCTTAGGAAGTTGTGTTATCCTAAGGGAACTTACACAAAATGGATGAATTGACAAGGTGTGTTATGCCAATGTTTTGGAGAACTAATAGACTTTAAGAAGTTGTGTTATCTCAAAGAAATTTTTTCCAATGATTGAGATTATGTTTGCTAAGTGTGTTTAAGCCAAGATATGATGATGTTGATTTAGCCCTCTAAGTTTAGCGCGTTGATTAATTCTAGAGTTCTCGAAAGGTTTGATGATGAAATGGGATTTGATTTGATGAAGGAATGAATGGAAATGACAACTTTGATCTTGAATCTTAACCTAGATGCGACTCTTTCTACAAAACCTTGGTATTGAAGAACACGCTAGACTTCCTATGGGAGAAATGCAAACCTTTGAAAAAGTTCAGGATTTTGCTGGCAATAAAATTGATATAATGCAGGATTGTTCCTTGAGGCCTTTTTGTATAAATTGTATACAAGTCTCTCCCTTACTTCAAGGAGCATCTCAAGGCATTGCTCACGGATTTTTAGACTCACTTTCTTGAACTTTGGCTTTGGGATTTTAATCTTGTGGGAAATCATTGGAAACAACACATGTTTAATTCAATTGGTTTCTTTATCTTGGTTTAAATGAGGTTCCTTTTATCCAAGACACTTGCTTGCTCAGGTTTTCAAATTATATGTCTAGTGTCCCATTCTCTCTCTCATCCCACAATGTCCCTTATGCGGAAATCGAGAAAAAATAGGGCAAAAGTTCCTTATGTTTATCCTTATTAGAAACAAATGATGGTAGAATTTGCACACTTAGAAACCTCTAGGAATATGATTCCTAGGGAAAACAAGAGTGGGCAAGTTCATCAATAGGTATTTGTTTCCCACAAGGTGTTTGAAATTTTAAGGTTTTCTATGTATGTTTGTTTTCCAAATGTTTTCAAGATCAAGAAATGTGTTTTTTCCAAGCACTTTCACACTCCTAGGTTGATAAGACAATACCTTGTTGGGTTCCCACTTGGATAAATCCAACTGTGCATATCTTGTGCAAATGGCTAAATGCTTGACCACACTGTCTCCCCTCCACGACACTCACTTATTTGGGTCAGCCAAGCATTAGTATCCATGAATCTCCCATGGCATACTTTCCATTTCCACAACAAGACCGCATGTTATGTGGGACGGCTTCAAAGGACATAACCTTTTGCACCAACAAGATAGACAAGGTTTTGGCCTTTTTCTAAACAAGGGGTTCTAATTCGGGCATTCCATTCATGGGGGATTATCCAACATCGGCGAGAGTCCATTGTTGTCCATCTCATTAGAATAATCCTCATGATATTGACCTTTGTTCCAATATCCACACTTATATACTAGTTGGAAGTCACTTGGCTTTAGCGTGTTCTCGGTTGGGTCATTCCCTTGGGTGAGTACTTTTTCCCACAAGGTAGGCCCTCTAAGATAAACAATAGCGAACAAACATATCCCGTCATTTACACAACCTTTGTTGACAAACAAAGGGGAAAACCTCTGCAATATGTCATGCTCACACTCCCATGTTTTGTTCAATTTTAAGTGCCCAAATTGAAGTGTGGAGGCAATCTTTTTGACAAGTTAATATCACTAAAATACTTTTGATTCTCAAGATTGCTATAAAGCGTGAGAGAAGTGCATACGTATTTTAGTGATGTTAATTTATCAAAAATTTTGCAAAACATAAAAGACACTTGTTCAATTTTATCCCTCCAAGCAATGATGAGTTCATTTTAGAAGCACCAAAATGAAATGTGAAGTTTGCCTTCTCCAATTTTAAATCCAAATTGAAAACTAGTAAGTGTCTAAAATTTTTTTTAGCCCCTTGACAATTTAAAAAAATAAAGTTTGTTTGCTCTTTTTAGATCCCTATGAAAATTAGTAGCCTAAGGTCAAAGATTTTAACAAATTTTCAAGAAGTGTTGAAGAACACTTAAGTGTTTAGAAACACTTTGCACAAAATGAACATGAAAATTTAAACATTTTTTAAAGCCCAAAGTAAAGTTATTTTTTCTCCTAAGGCCAAAGACTTAAAAAATTTCCTCAAGAAGTGTTAAAGAACACTTTTAGTGTTTAGAAACACTTTGGGTTTGTGAAGGTAACATGATTATGAACTTGTCCTTTTTCCTCCATCTTGCAAAATCATAGAAAAATAGAGAGTGAAAAAAGGAAAAAACAGAAAATCAGGTTAATATAAAAAAAATATTCAAATTTTTAAAAACTAGACTGATCCCGTGGTGGAGTTTAGAAAATGCGGTGCTCCTTAGTGCATGTGGTGCTGCTTAAAAAAAGACGTGGTGTTATACAGTGCCACACGGTCGACTAGCTATAGTGCTTTGCAGAAACAGAGACCGCGGGTGCGGTGAAGTATCACACGCGGTGGAGTTTGGAGGTGGTAGCATTTGGCAAAATTTGAAATTTGGAGCACGGGAAGGAGTTGCGATGCTATATGGTGGTGCGGGCTGCGGGAGGTGCGGTACAATATGGTGTCGTGTATGAGTCCATGGTGCAATATAGCGCCGCGTGTCTGGTCTGTGCTGCAGTTTCTTGTGTATGACCAAAAAACATGAAAAAACTATGGAATTTTGAAATAAAAACATGTCAAATGTGAACAGGCCCTCCTTCTAGTGCCAAAATGTGAACCCCTAAACTTGCAAATGTAGAAAGAAGTCAAACATTGTTAGTGTTAGTTCAAGAATGCATGTAAATATTTGAGAAATTCCCCAATATATCCACCTGTTAAGCTAAAATTAGGAAAATGAAGAACATGAAAGAAGAACTTGAATGAAATCCTAATTAAGCAAATGAGTTAAAGATCTTATGGGGGAATTGGTGCCAATGATGTGTTGCAATTGGCCCTTTCCCAATTCCTAATTTCAATGCTTGGTTGAATGAGAGAAATGGTCAAATCTCCAAAGAGATTTGAGCATAAACTTGATACCAAATATGAAATGTTGTGAAACCTTGGTTGAAGTGGGCAAAATTAGTTCTCAATTGTAGAGAGTAACTTTGCATATGAGTTGTGGATGAAGATTGAGGAGAAGAATCTCCAATTTATAGATTTCAAAGATTGGAAGAAGAGTGAGTTTGAGCAATGTGGGATCAAAGATCATCAAATGGCATTGTGCCACTTGTCCACATGTGATTAGATGAGGAATGTGCAAGTTTTGGCCAATGTGCCAATAAATGCAATTAGGTGGCATTTCAAACTTGAGAAATGACATGTTGAAGAGGGAAAAGGAATGGAGTTATTGTCACTTGGCTCAAGGTCAAGGACATGTAAGAGGCTTTTAATGCCTTGTTGGAAGGACCAAGTCCACTTGGACTTTTTGATGCCTTGTGAGAGAAAATAGGGGATTTAATAAATCAATGTAATTGATTTATTGTGCAACTTGCATTCTCTAGAGGATTTTAATGAGAGGGATTAAGTTAAACATGGATTTGATTAACTTAATGAAGAATTAGGTGATGTGACAATTTAGACATAGATTTATGAATTGATTTAAGTCAGAAATTGAGAGGAAATGATTCATTAAATAAATGATTTGATTTATTTAATAAAGGAGGAATGTGTTAGATTAAATCAAATAAGGTTTAATTCATTTAATTTAATAAGAGGACTTTAGAGAATTTAATCAAATAAAAAGATTTATTTAATTAAATAGTGATGCAAGTTTGATTAAATTAAATTGATTAATTTCATCATTGAAAAGAGAAGACTTAATTCAATAAATAATGATTTATCAAGTTAAGGGATAGAATGCTGAGAATGTGGTCCAGGAGGAAATGTTGTTAGTAAATCAGGATCAAGTGTTCCAAAACTAATTTGTACATTTTCCATGTCTACAGAAACATTTGATCCAAGATCTGATTGAAAATATGAAAATATTTGTTGAAGGACCACAAAAAAATAATGATCATAGGGCTTTCAAGAACCCTTTACCAAATTATGACAAAGTTGAATCATCTTCTTCAAATGGTAAAGGAAAAAATGTAAACTATTTTTATGAATCCACCATTCTCCATATCTAGGTAGTTGAAGATCAAACAAATAACACTCAAATAAATGATGAGCATGACCTTGTTGCTATTGAAAATCAAATAAATGATTTTTTTTCCGTTGGTAATCATAATGAAATTTGTTATGACAACAATAAAATCATCAGAGTTGATCATCCAGCCATAAACATTGTTGCAAATGAAAATCAGATTATAGTCATAAAAATCAGAGTGAATCAAGAATATCAACTAGTCAATGTGACAACAAGGGAACAAACTAAGGTAATACTAAAAGGAGTTGCAAATAAATCATTTGATACTCCTATAATCAAAACAACTGTTGCCCCTACAAATTTTTACAACATAATTGATCGGTTGAAGAAAATACCAACACAAATCTTGATATTAGAATTGTTGAAAATATCACCAACACACAAGGAAATCCTAGAACAAGCACTTCTTGCCATAAAAATACCCAATAACTTGGAAGTTTTCCAGTTCCAAGCTATGGTGGGACACTTAACTGCTCCTCACTACCTATCCTTTTTGGAGCAAGATGATGTATCACTAAACCATCCACACATTTTTTCCCTCCACATTGAGTTTCTCATTCACAAACACTAAGTCAAGCATGTTCTTATAGATGGTGGAGCTAGTTTGAATATATGTACTTTAAAATTGATCCATTCACTAGGATATTTTGAAAATTCTATTGATGCAAGAAGGAAAATCACAATAAAAGCATATGATGAGGAAGAGAGATATTCTAAAGGATTGATTGTCTTACCTATCCAAGTGGGAAAATTTGTGAAAGACATAATCTACAAAGTGTTAGACAAAGAAATAACATATAATATACTTTTGGGATGTCCATGGATTCATGAGATGCAAGTAGTGTTATCCACCTACCATCAGTTCTTAAAGTTTCTAGTTAATGGACAAGAAATAACCATCTCAACTGATTCAAATAATCCCCAACAATGTAACTTTCTTAAGGAAGCTCAAGATACTTTTATCCCTCATAATAGGGAATCTAACACTCCAAATTCATCAAAAAATGAGAGGAAATTAAATGTTGTATCAAAATGGGTAGAGAAGAAGGACCAAACAAAGGACAAAGGTATTGCTAATTCTACTAAAACAAATAATGAAAACTCTTTCTCAAAGAAATTTAAAGGAAAGATCTAGTTAATAGAAAAAGACATGAGAGAATATTCCATTCAACAATCTTTATGTCTTTCACAATTGCTTCCTTCACCAAGAACTTATGGACAACCTTCAAAATCAATGCAACAATTATCACAAGCTATCAAAGTTTTACATGGAAGATTTATAAAGGCTAGAAATTTGATTGATGAATCAGAGGATAATGATGTCTTGAATTGTCTCTACAAAGATGAGGAATCATATACATCAACAACCCCCAACATTCAAATAGATCAATATGGAAAAGGAAAGACTATCCTAGAGAAGATAGGGTATGAAGGATAAGGACCTATCGATAAAAGCAAGGATTACATTGTAGAGCCTATTCAACCTCTCACACTTCAAGGAAAAGAGAAAACTAGATTGGGATATAAAGAGGAGACAAAAAAAAGAAGCCATCCAAAAGTTTGTTGAAAGAATCCTACAATTTCAAGCTAGTGATACCTATGAGATAAACTTTGATGAGTATGAGTACGATTCGCTATCCAAGGTATCCTTTGAAGACCCAAGGATTCACTATCCAAGGCATCTGATGAGTATGAGTGGGATTCCCTATCCAAGGTATCCTTTGATACCTACACATAAGGAGGGACAAAGCTTAGGGACTAGACCCCTTGTGTTTGGATCATAAAATATTGATGAATCAAGTGAGGATGCACAAACTTCGAGCAAGACAGACATGGAGGAGAGTAACATCATACACCTAAAGACCCCTACAAAAAACTTTGACGACATTTCTATTCAGACTTTCACTACTGTTGGCCTTCATCAATCTGATGATCTTTTTCCCTTACTACACCTTGAGCTTATTGATTGGGACCAAAATGAGTCTTCTAATGTTCTTATCTTTGTGAATAATTATGCCATCATTAACTTTATTTGATCCAAAAAATTTGACACTTGTTCCAACCATGAAACTCATAATGATGTTTCAAGTTAGGGGGTGTCAAATCTTCTAGCTGCAAAAATAAAAATATGAACAAAAGATCAAATGGTGAAAACCATTTAATGGCAATGTTATATCTAGAAAAATTAAAAATAAATAGTGCATTTGATAGTGAAAACCTCTCTTAGGAACTGAAATATGGGGGATTTGGCACTCTTCCCAAAAATTATCTTGAGAGATCATCGATATTGGTTGATCAAACTCAGTCAATCAATGTGGGAGCATAAAACAAAGTAAATACATTACATATGGAAGCATCAATGACTAAACTAGAAAAGCCTACATTTACCAAGTTCTTTGAAGAAAGGAAAATCAGCTTTTCTTGGTCTTACTCTAATATTTTGGGCTTAGACCTTGATCTCCTAATGCATAATCTATCTCTACATCCTAGGGTGAAACCAATCAAACAAAAGCTAAGGAAAATGCATCTTCATATCACCTTGTTGGTGAAGGTAGAACTCAAGAAATTGTTAGCTGTTTGTTTCATTTGTCCAATTGATTATGCTGAGTGGATATCAAACATTGTACAAATTTAAAAGCCAGACAATAGCATCAAGATATGTATCGACTTCAAGGATCTCAACATGACATGTTTGAAGTATGACTTTCCTTTACCAAACATTGAAATTATTATAGAATTCAAAGTTGGATGCACCATGTTATCTCTTATGGATGGCTTCTCAGGTTATAATAAGATCTAGATAGAACCAAAGGATCTAGAGAAAACAACATTCACATTTCCATGGGAAATGTTTTAATGGAATGTGATGGTTTTGGGTTGAAAAAAATAGGGGCTACATATCAAAGAGAAATGACCACCATATTCCATGACATGATGCATAATTTTATGGAGGACTATGTGGATGCTCTATTGGAAAAATCATATACTAGAGAGGGACATCTTGAGATCCTAGAATTTTGTTTTACTCATCTAGAAAAGTTCAATGTCAGATTAAATCCCAAGAAGTGTGTGTTTGGTGTAACATCAACAGAGCTTCTAGGGTACATAGTTTTAGAGAAATGGATTGAAGTGGATCTCGCCAAGGTCAAGGCTATTATATTCCACCACCTAGAAACATCAATCATCTACACTCTCTACAGGGAAGGCTTTAGTCAATCATAAGGTTCATTTCTCAACTAGTAGACAAGAGTCATCCGTTCAATCACTTACTACATAAAAATGTCTCTTTCAAATGGGATGAAAAATGTGAAACTAATTTCAATCAAGTAAATAAATATTTGATGTCTCCACCAATACTAGTGTCACCTACATAAGGAAATCCATTACTACTTTATATAGCAACAATGAAGATTTCATTGGGTGCTCTATTGGTACATGAAAATTCTACAGGAAAGGAACATTCTATTTATTATATTAGTAGAACTTTGAATGGTTATGAGATCAATTACACCTTCATTGATAAATATTTCTTGGAAGTATTATTTACTACTCAATAGTTGCACTATTATATGCTAACTCACATAGTTAAACTCATAGATAAAATTGATCCACTGAAATACCTACTCAACAAAGTTTCTTTAATAGGAATGCTAGCCAAATGGGACATATCTTGAGTGAGTTTGATATCCAATATGTAGACCAAAGAGTCATCAAAGGAAAAGTGATAGTTGCTCAGTGAGCTAAAGCACCTCTACAAGATGATCATCCAATGAGTATTGAATTTACTAATGTGGATATTCTTACCATCACACCACAACAATGGATGCTATATTTTGATGCATCCTACATGTAACATGGATCGGGTGTTGGGATCTTATTTGTCACACCTTAAGGACACACCATTCCAAAGTCCTATAGACTCATATTTCTTTGTACAAATAATGTAGTTGAATATGAGGCATTAATCATTGGTTTCAAAGTAGCAATTGAATGGAATATCACAATGCTACAGGTCTATGGATATTCACAACTGGTCACTAATTAGGTAAATGACGATTATCAAACAAGGGATGACAAGTTGTTTCCATATAAGAAAATGGTGGGTGATTTCAAAAAGTACGTTGTCTAGATAAAATTTGAATAGTACCAAGGGTGGATAACAAAGTTGTTGATGCAATGGCAAAAATTTCTTCTCTCTTATAGATACTAGAACATCAAAGAAATTATGAGTTTATGGTGGAAAAAGTGTCTAATCCCGCCATCGAAAATGTCAAATCACAAGTGATATTCCATATTGTTGACCCTAAAACCTTCATCTATGGGAAGATTTATACATACTTAAAAGACAATATGCTTCCTCCTGATCTTTCCCAAAACCAAAAAATGAAATTTCATTCACTAAGCTACACAACATACCTTGATTGCTGACATACTTTACCATCGAGGTCTTGAAGGTACTCTCCTACAATGTCTAGAACATAACAAAGCTGAAACAACATTGCATGAAATTCATGAAGGTATTTGTGGGAATCACTCAAGTGGTCTAACTCTAGTTAAGAAACTCCTCTTTTTGAGATATTACTGGTTGAATATGGAGGAGTCTTTTCAGTATGTAAAGAAATTCCAAAAATGTCAAATCCATGGCAACCTAATTCATGCACCAACATAGGAACTACAACCCTTTACATAAACATGGCCTTTCTGTCAGTGGGGACTAGAACTGGTAGGTAAAATTCACCTTTCTTCATCCAATGGACATAAATTTATTATTACAACCACGAAGTAATTTATAAAGTGGATTGAAGATATACCCCTAACCATGATCATAGGAAAACAAATTTCATCCTTTATCTTAAATTACCTTATCTGTCAGTATGGTGTTCCTTAGTCCATTATCACTAAAAATGGTAGACCTTGTAAGAATCAATATGTCCAAGAACTTTGTGAGTGGTTTCATATCCAACATCACTTTTTAACTGTTGACGTAGAATTTTGCATGTAGAAGTAGTCTTATGGTAAACTTAGCTATTGGGGGACATTGTGAGCTAGCTAAGTGACCTCTTGGATTTTATCAAAGTCGGCTCTTCATTCAATAGGGAGAAAAGGGTTATAAAGATAGTGAGAATGTAAAAACTACACTACAATTGATGCGCCAAGATCATAGACGAATTTCAACAGAGCACAGTGCAAAATGCAAAGGCTCGAACCACCAAAATGTTGTTAATTAAGTTATTTTTCTCAAAAGCATTTATCATGTAAAAATACCCTCTAATCTGCATAATATAATCAAGCATAACTTTATATAACACAGAGGAGTCAAAGAAACATGATATGTATTCATTTAGCTATGAAAGGTTACAAAATTTGAAGAACATGCATTCATATGAAAAGAAGACAACAACACAGACCAATAGTTCTAACAAATGCTTGAAAATAGAAAGGCCGAATTTATTTGGCACAATCCGAAGTCTTTGAATTAAATGAAAACTATTACAAAAGGCTTTCTTCCCAATGCTCAAGAATTTTTTGCAAAATTAATCAACAACCTCATAAAAAGAAACATGGCCATACATATAGGCCAGTCCACTGACTGAAAGCACACCAAAAGAAAAACAACCCTTGAGCAAAGACTGATAGCCCAAATCATCTCGAGCCATCACAATGAACATCAAATGGCTAGACATGTGTCAGCGAAGCCATGACATATAACAGAAAACCATGCAGGAGTAGGTGAGAACACACAGTGCCAAAGCAAGAGACGCGGTAGCAGGCGGGTACAAAAAGGTCAGCAACATTTCCAAGGTAACTAGCGCAACAACAATTGCCACATGTCGTGCAAACAAAGCCCAGAAGATAGTTGAAGAAACGCCCATCGAAAAGCTCCAAGAGGAAGCCATGTGCAACGCTCTGAGGAAAAAAATGTACCAGGCGGGCCCAGCTCAGAAAATAGCTAGATAAAGCCATGCGGCATGAAGATGGAGACCGAAAAAAAGTGAAGCGATACAAATTGCAAAAAGCTTCGAGAGACCGCCATGTGGAGCACTCTGAGAGGAGTGAGCATTTGTAAATTAAGGTGCAGCCATAAAGGAAAATATAAAACGGCAAAGGCTTTGGCAGTTTTTTGTTGAATTGTTTGGTGACTCATAGGGGCATTTCATTTGTGGAATGGACAACCCTAGAAACCTAGTTCAGCATCCCAATTGCTCATAACCTTGAGAGGATGGTCTATAGACTGGTCCATACCTTATTTGACGGTGCAGAGAGAGCTCACAAATTCTTGTGAGCTAGCCTGAGATCGATGATTGCCTTGAAAGGCAATTCGCCTAATACTTTTGTCTCTAATTCCAATTGGAAAAAGAGTTGTGTCAGCTACTGCATGATTCCCTTAATTTCCTTGGTGGTCGGAGATTGATCAAAATATTGGAAGATAGAAAGGTCTTGCTTCTTTTCTTCGATCATTGCAACAATATGCTCCATACCTGCAACTGCCTGATCTGCAATGAAGGGTGAAGGAAGGCCTCTTTGAGTCAGATGGGAAAATTTCACCCGCATATCATTGGTAACCTGGTTCAACCGAGACCTGCATTCTACATTCTGCTGAGTGGCCTCATGCATAGAGATGAGGACACTTGCACCCATGGCTGCCATCGTTCGGTCATCGATGCCCATTCTACACAATGCTTCATCGGAAGTTGTATACAACTTGCCCAATAAGATCCTAGCCTCCTGAACCTGCTATATTGATTCACTCACTATTCCGCAAAGGCTAGTCGCTTGCACCATAAATTTCAAGGTGGGCTGAAGAGTAAGGTACAACAACTTCACCTTGTCCCAGTACGAGGCATAAAATTCTTTGGTAATTATCAACAAGCTCATCTAGGGTGCAAGAGGTTGAGTCCTTAGGGTAGCCAATTCTACCTCTCTATTGCTCAAATTTTCCTTTAACTCTGACAAGTCTCTGTCTAATGTAGACATCTGCTCCCTCAGAGTGGAAACTTTTTTCATTTTTCTTTTAGGGCCGATTCGGCCTGCTTAGTCTTTTGAATTTCCAATTCTAGATTGGCACTCATTTCAATAATTTCAGCATTGGTGTTTTTTCGGAGCTCCCTCATACCCTCAGTTAGCTGCTCAGATATGGAGCGTAATTTTTCTTCCCTTGCTCGGCTCAGCTCAACCTCCTGCTGGAGATTCAGAATGATCTCTATGCTCAAATTTTGCAGCTCTTTTATCTGACTTTCAAAGGTACTCCTCTTCTTCTCAAGTTTCTTTATTTTGTTCTCCTGGGCTTTAAATTTTTTTACCCAGATGTCGACCTTTCCCTTGAGCTCCGCTATCTAATCATCCTTCTTCTTTATCTAGCGGTTAAGCTTGAGATAATTAGTAGTCAAAATTTTTTGTCTCCTCCATCAACTCAACTTTATCTCGCGGGCAGGCCTGCTGCAAGTCTAACCCCATAGCATTCATAGAATAATCACTTGGTAGAATTTTTCCTACTGGTTTAATCACATTAGGAGTGATTTTTGCAAACATCAAGGAATTCTGACTTTCATTGAGTATGGTTTGCAAGTGAGGCTTCGCCTACCTGGTTGCATCCTTCTGTCTTCTTTTGTTGATCCAGTTGGTGGAGACACTCTTGTTTGCATCAACCTACGAGAAATATTTCCTGGCCGGGATACCCAGGCCACTAGCAAAAGGGTACTCCTGTGAGATGGCCAGCAGGAAAGACAACGTGCTCAACACATTAGAAGTCTTGTTGGGTCTCGTGATAATAGCCGGGGAGAATGGAGGAATGAATTGGCCACTCGGAGGAGATGGGAACAAGGTGTAAGGGAAGACTGGAGATGCACCAGCCGCAGGGCTAGGCCTTGGGGATAAAAAATTTTGGCCCACGAGTCCAAGACTTACACTGAATTGTGTTTCGGGCAAGGTATGGAAAATAGAGGATATAGGTGGGAAACCAAGAAGGGAAAGACTGGACTACCTGGAAAATCTAGTGGCAGAGAAAATCGGGACAAATGAAAAAGCAGGGGCCAAAGAGGAAGAGACCAGAGACATAGAAGAGAGAGAAAAGGGAGGAAATGTTACCTGAGGTGCAAGTGAATCTGTAGACATTTCAACCACTTCCTCCATCAACTACTCTTCCTCCTCACTAGCTTCTTTGGTTCATTGTCACTTTTCCTCTAGAAAATCAAGGTCAAGAATGACCCACCTCCTGCCACTGATAGTCCTTGCCCGCTTCCGTGCTAATTTAGAGGAGTTGGAAGGCTCTGATGTTTGTGCATGTGGATCCTCCTCTTGTGCATGAAGCTCACCAGTATCCCTCTCATGCATTGGATTCTTGACAATAGTGGGGGAATTCTCAGTTACCTCCTCCCCAGACTCCGTGGAAATTTCTTCACTTTTGTAATTCTACACAGACGTCGAATGGTTTAGAGATCTGTCAATGTCCAGATGCTCATTTTCCTAGATATCATCAAAATTTTCATTGAGGGATACTTCCTCATAAAGCTTGTCAGTTGCCAGGGTCTCCTTCCGGTATATCCAAAAGTCTTGAATCTTCTCGGATGACCAATTGAGCTTAGTCAATTGAGTGCATAGGGATAGGTTGATTTCCTACTTTGGGTTGGCCTTCCCCATGATGAAATAAAAATTCAGCCAAGGCTGACGATTATCCTCAGTAGGAAAATACTCAAGGCCTACATACCGAATTCAATTACCCTCTTCGAGATTTATCCGAAGGTCCCAAAATGGCTGAGGTGAATGTGAGACTTTGATACCAACCTTTCATAGATTATTTCCAGGGTTATACTACTAGGTATCTTCTATCAATACCAACTCGAGATGACCCAACTTGAAAATAAAAATCTCTAAAGTATCAATCTTCGAAGTCCTCTTCTTTTTTAATGACATGGATCCAAAAATGATTGGCAGTAGAAAATAGGTGGTCAAGTGCTTTCCTCCCTAGTAATCATTGTCAAAATTGCATAGCTGCCTCATTGCTTCCAGGGCCAACACTTTGTTGGAACGATAACGGGGGAGACAGAAGGGTTCCCAGATGAAACCTCTCATGCAGAGTATAGTGAACTCCATGCCATAGAACCAATCATAGGGCAATACTAGCTTCCCCAACCAGGACTTATGCTTGGGTGATACACATTCGGTCACATTGACGTTGGCTCCATCCAAAGCCTGCAGATTTGGGGTTAGGAATAAATCTGAAAATGCATAGAAATTGAAAGTCTTCAACATGATAGGAGTCCATGTCGAGACTGGCCTTCTCAAACCGCCCTCGTCTTAAATGGCCAGAGACATAAATATTGAAAAATAATCTAGATTCTGATGTAGAATCAAGTAGGCCAAGAAAGAGTGATACCTAAAATTAGAGCTAGCCTGGAATTCCCACAGTTGCTGCCAAATTTCATCACTAATAACTCTTGCAAATCTAGGAGCGGGCTCATGATTCCTCCTCAGCATAAAGCTGAGGCACATTTGAAACTCAAGAACATTTTTGTCCGAATCCAAACCACAAACCATTGTCAGCATAGAAGCAATAGAAGGAGACCCACCTTTCAGAGCCTTCAAATTAAAAGGGAATTTGGGTAGTGCCGAACTACTCGTTGGCTAATTGATCTCAGAGCGTTAAAATTGTGGCCCCATTTGGAGCTCTCCCCACTTTTTTTGCATTATTTTTACATCAAATATCTCAACCTCCTAGGTCAAGTGAAGTGGGACACACTGAATATCTTGAATAGCTTCAGGGCTAATGACTACTTTGAAATCTTTACCGCTGATCACTCTGATGTTTGTGTCAAAGTGTGTCACACATGCCACCACAATTTCTAGGCACAGGTGCACCAAAGGAACCATGTACTATGGAAGCCCACACAACCATAGGCGCTTGTTAAATTGGTCTGATACATGCTTCATTTTCTTGCATGCGGCTTCCCTAAGGCTCGTAGGATTGTGGGATAGCTCAGGATCAAAGACGTTATCACAATCCTCCGTGACCATAGCCTGATCTCTATGAGGAGCTATGTTTAGTATCTCTAGTCTATCAGATGGGTGAAAGGTCAGCAAGGCTTTGTGGGGATGCTAGGAGTAGCATAAGACTCTTGGTCGTAGAGCTGCATGTAGGGTACCCTTCTAATTTTCTTGCATAGACCTGCTGGGGCTAGGGTCTGTGCTGGGTTCTCTACAATTTAAGCCATCTTTGATATTTGCAAGAACTTTTCTGCAAACTCTTGCAAATAGCTCAACTTTTTTAAAAGTTTTCTTTCCTTCTTACGACTACCTTGGTTGTTTTATCCTTAGGTAATTCCCTACAATAAATGCATTTTTGCATGCCTTAACCTGCCTTTTCTAACCTTGAGAAAAGCAACCAAAAAGGGGTACATGCCAGCCTTTCATACCAAGTTGCCATTATGCATCACCAACATTTCCTACGTGCAAAAGGATCACCAACTAGCCATACTACTCACAACATTTAAGAGATGGCCTCTCGCGTGTGACAGAGCCTAATTTTTTCTTGAAAGACGAACTAAGGCAATCCTGCAAAATTCTTCTGCAAGCTTTGTGCATTTAGTGATTTAATTGAAATGTACCTAGGCGCATCACCTAATAGCCTTTCTTACGATTTTGTCTTGATTCAGATGGGATGCTAGTGATGCTTCATGAAGATACTTGGCCTATCCAGAAGATATGTGGCAACTTAATTGAACAAGTTGCAATTGTAACTACATATTTCTATCACCTCAAACATTGCAACATTAGAAACTAAGGCAATGTGACATAGTTTGGCTCATTTGTAATCATGGCCTCTCTCAGCTGGTGAACCTTAGCCAGTCTATAAATAAGACCCTTGGAAGCATGGAAAATCATAAAATTTTATAGCATACTTAGCTTAGTGAGCCTTCTGCATTTAGCAATTGCATTCTTCTAGCTAGGAAAGAGATTAGTATGGAAACACTAGTAAGGCTTGTTTGCAAGAAGACACAAGCTGCCTTTTTAGGAAAAATTAGATGCAGGCATTTAAAGCGCATGATAGGTGTGAAGAACCTTTTATATGTGAAGGAAATCAAGTGGGTCCTAGCAAAAGACTGCATGGAGTATGAGGAGGAGTACTAGGTGAATACTAGTATTTGCTCCCACTTTTTTTCCTCACTGCTGGACATTAGCGTTTCCAAACGCAAAATCTTAAAGCTGAAAAAGCAGGTCTTCCCTCAGCGCTACCTCGGAGGCCTAGAGAAAATTGTGCACGTGACTAAGTTTGATCATAAGATACCCTTGTTTCACAACATTCATCTGCAGCAACTACATGGAGGCATTGTCCCAACCAGGCCCTTCCTTTTCGGGTTCGAGTTGGAGACCAATGAGGAGCATCGCGCCAAGGTCTGCATCAATTGCTACTTCCTTATGCATGTGCATTACATTGAACCATTCAAAAATCTTCAGTAGAATGAAGATTTTGAAAAAATGGTGTTTACCGATCTCGCGCTGCCTATTGCCATGATTGCTGACCCTTCCCACTGATGACTTTGAGAATGAAGATGATTCCAATTTTTTGGTTTTCTCCTTACAAGCTCCTCTCTATAGTGGATATATGTAAATATTGATATTAGGCCTCTGGCCCCCCAAATATAATGTAAATCTTTGGATTTATGAATATAATATATATCTTTTTCAGAAATCTTAGCCTATTTATAATATTTTCTCCTTTTTCTACATTATTTCTGCTATTTCATTTCATTTCTTGCACTGAGAAGATCCAAAACTTAAAGCAGGAAAACTTAATTACATATTTACAATTTACACAGACTTAATATAGGCTGGATTAATAAAAAAAATTAAGATGTATTCCATTGACTGGAATACTCAAGGCATTACCTTCCATATCTTCCAACTCAAAAGAGTTGAACTATTTGCACTAGGTGATTTTGAAAGATCCTTCCCAGAGGTTGTCAAACTTGCTGTCCTGATCGGGCTTTGCTCCATGCTCATTGAACTTGAGCACCAAATCCCCACATTATAGCCCTTGATCTAATGCATTTTTTTCAAACCACGTCTTAACCACCTATTGGCGATTGTTCATCACTTCTAGGGCTAGCTCTCTTTTCTCTTGCACCTCAAGTAACTCAGAAAACCTCACCTCCATTGCTCTGTTTTGCTCAATTTCCAAGGATTTAAGCAACTCCAGGGCAGGAATTTCCATGGCACTAGGCAACAATGCCTCCTTCCCATACACCATCTCATAAGGAGATGTATTCAATATTTTCTTAGGCATGATTCGGTCTACCCACAACACTATTTGGAGGTTCCTATGCCACTCTTTCTGGTGTTCCAAGCCTATTTTCTTTATTAACCTTATGAGGTTTTTGTTAGTAGATTCTGCGAGGCCATTCCCTTGGGGATAATAGTTAGAGGAGGTCTTTAGGAACACTCCATACTTTAGTGAAAACTAGCTCATCTTTGAGCTGAGAAGAGCCTTAGCATTGTCATAAATAATTGTTTTAGGTGGACCAAATCTAGCCACCAGCTTTTCAAGGAAATTAACAATCTCCATTTCTATTGAATTTTTTAATGGCATTGCCTCTTCCCACCATGTAAAGCAGTTGGTTGTTGTTAATATCCATCTATTTCTAGCTAAAGAGAAAGGGTTAATCATCCCAATGAATTGTATACCCCATTGAGCAAAAGGTTCTTCTCCCACTATCGACCTTAAAGGCATAGCAACATTCTGTCTCTTTCTGACATAGAACTGATATTCCTTGCAAGACTTAATCAATGAAAATGCATCATTAAAAAGTGTTGGCCAAAAATAACCAGCACATATAATTTTAACTGTCATGGTTCTTGCAGAGAAATGTCCTTCGGGTGGGCTATTATGGTATTGATCTAATACCTTTTTGGCTTGCTCCTCATTCACACATCTTAGCAAAAAATTTCTTTTAAACAGGACACCCTCTAGAAGGACATAATTACTATTTTGCAAATGATAGAAACACCTTTTGAAATAAGGTAGATTAACCAGATACCTTCTTGTTTGCATGAAGTTTATTCTATCTTCCAACCAGTCACCCTGAGAATCTTCTTGGTTCAAAAACACAAGTTCCGGAGCCTCAAGTTTTGTCACTGTTTCACTGTTTTCCATGAGATATTCACACAATCCCTTTCCTTTCCTAGTCTTGACAGGTCTGACATCAATATCATATTCTAGGATCATGGTGATCCAATTATCTCTTTTCTCTATGATTTCTCCCTCCATGATATACTCCCGCACACTAGGATGCGGTACACAAACAATAACCTTGTTATATGATATCAAGTGTTGGAACTTCTTAAGCCCTTTAACAATGGAAAAGGCCTTCTTTTCTACAAAGTTGTACTTTATTTCATACTCTTTTAAGGTTTGTGAATAGAAAGCAACAGGGGCCTCCTTTTTCTTTTTATCATTCTTTTGCATAAGCACTGTGGCAATACTATTACCACCACCAAAAACATACATAATAAAATCTTTTGATAGGTCGGGGTTTACCAATATAGGAGCAGAGGAAATAGCCTCCTTTATAAGCTCAAAAGCTTTTCTGGCTTCCACTATCCATTTGAAAGTCTGATCCTTCTTGAGCATTAAGGTAATAGGACGAACAATTCCTGCAAAATCTGTAATGGATCAGCTAATAAAGTTGACCTTACCTAGGAAAGATTGCACACCCTTCTTGTTGACTAGTAACAAAATTTCCCGGATTGCATCAAATCTTTCCAGATCAATAGAAATGCCTTCCTTAGAGACACCATATCCCAATAGCTTCCCCTGGGGAACTCCAAACACACATTTCTTCGGGTTTAAAGAAATCTCGAATTCCTGACACTTCTAGAAAACAAGCTCCAAATGATCAAAGTGATCATTAACAGATTTTGAAAATATTGTCAAATCATCTAGGTAAATGAGTATAATCTTGTGGATCAAATCCCTAAAGGAAATATCCATAGCCCTTTGAAAATAGCTCCAACATTTGAGAGCCCAAAAGGCATTTTAGCAATTGCAAAAGTCCCCCACTTCATGGTGAACAATATCTTGTGTTGGTCCTCCTCTTTTACTCGAATCTAGTTGTAGCCCAAAAAACCATCCAACATTGAAAACATTTCGGAGCCAGTGATAGTTTACAGGATTACCTCCATTGAAGGCAGGGGGTAGTGATCCTTTAAGGATGCTCTATATAAATTTGAGAAGTCTACGCATAGGCGTATATCCCCATTTTTCTTTCACAATGGCACCACATTCGACACCCAAGTGTTGTGTTTGATTGGGAACACTATTCGGGCTGAGATCAACTTACTTAGCTCCTGTAACATGAGAGACTCTATCTTTGGGTTCATAGGTCTCTGCCTTTGATGAACTAGTTTTGCCCCTTCTGACAACTCAATTGTATGCTCGATGATTCTAGGATCGTATCCCTTAAGATCATCATATGACCAGACAACTACACTTGAGTATTCCTCACATAAGTTTCTTAGTCGGTCTTTATTCTTTTGTGAAACTTCTTTCCCAACTTTGAGCTTCCTATCTTCCCCAATATGCAAATCGATATAATCACCTTTGTTGGCCATGAGCTTCCTTTTGTCTCTCGTTGCATCATCAGAATCAAACAAGCTTTCCAGAGTGACTAGGCCCCTTGGGAGCTTGTTGGATTTCATCTGGATGGTTTGATCTCTGTAAGCTTTGGCAATCTTTGATTGTAGCTGATCGAAAAATTCTCCAGATGACTAGAGGAATGATGCAATATGAGCATCACTGTCAAACAATTTTCAATCTTGATTGTTATCTGGGATAGCAGGTCTTAGAATTACCTTCACCACATGTTTACTTCTTAATAATTCAAAGGTTGGATTGAACTAAGCCCCAATAGTTTCCATCCTATCAGCTTCAGAATTCATCTCCCTTGGAATAGCCTGAATATTGAATGCCTCAAAGTTGTCATTCAGATCCCAAACCCTATCTCGATAGGATCGCATATAGATATTCTTTGCCACAGAAGTTCTACAGATTTGCTTGAATGCCATCTTTGAATCTCTAAAGACACTTATTTGCTTTGCACCCATTTGTTCCGCAAAGCTTAAACCATGGACAAGACCTTCATATTTAGCTTAATTGTTTGAACACGCAAATTAGAAGTCGTAAGACCTCAAAGTCTTTTCGTCGGATGGGGATATCAAACAAATCCCGACTCCAGCTCCTACTCTAGATCTGGCTCTATCAAAGTATAAAGTCCATATTTCCCAAGATTCTTCACCTTCAGGTTCTTTAGTAACTTTGGGCATGATCTTCCCCTCTTCATGTATAACTTAGGTTCCGAGGCTAGTTGCATGGTAATTCTTGAAAGGTTCTATATCAATAAACTCTTTCAACAAATTTTCCTCGTCTTCTATCTGGGAGCTAGTAGCCTCCTCTTCTTCTAGAAATTCCATATTGAACCTTTATTCCTGAGAGATTGAAGTGTGTGCCGCTTCAAAATTGAGTAGGGACTCATCGACAACATGCTCGGAATGCAAAGTTTTTGACAATAGTTTCATCTTGGCTCCATGTTTGGTCCTCTGAATCAAGTGTGACTAGTCCAGTGCTAGATATCCTCTGAAATTTTCTATGAATTCCCAAGACAAACAAATCCCAAATAGAGGAGGAATATCAATGAGTATAGTATCCTGATTTACAGTGATTCTAGGGTAGGCAAACAAATTCATAGGTAATCCCTTGATTATCCCAATGGTATCAACCTTATTTCCATCTAGCTGCATGACTCCTTTTTTCAGAGGCTCATATTTTAAACCCAAAGCATCAGCTACTTGCTTTGGCATGACAGTGGTGCTAGCACTAGAGTCGATCATAAAATTATGTAACAACTTGTCACCAATAATCAGCATTAGAAAAAAAGGCTTAGGTTTAGGCTTACTTTACTTTCTAGACGCGAGCTTCTCCTCTTGTTGAATTGTTAGCACTCTATCTAGGTCAGTCCTAGATACTTTCCCCTCATTAGATTGAGTAGGAATCTTTGCATCCTCTTCTCCTGAAAAAGCCTTTTGCAATAGTACCTTCAGCTCCAGAATAGCCAGGACATCCCATAGAGAAGCATTGGTAGATGACTTCTTCAGTTGTTCTACCACATTGAATTGTGCTTTCATCTGGTGAGTTGTGATTGCTTTCTCTTTAGTTTTTACAGTTGCCATTGGTTTTGTAGCTAGTGTGTCCGACAATTTAGCAATAGCAGGAGTGATCAATGGAGCCTTTTCCTTCTATGGAAGTGGACTCGGAGAGCTGGGAATCAGCGTCTTAGACTATGGAGGGATGGGCAATAGGCCTGCTGATGGGCTAGGCATCGATTGTGATGAAGCATTAGTAGGCAAGGATGAGAACTCTCTTGTGAATCTATGCTTAGAATGTGTATTGTAGTCATATTGCACTTGGGGTACTTTATCTATAGGGATGTCATTGGAAACGCCAACTCTTCTCCTTCCATCCAAGAAAATAGAGCCTAGTTCGGAACAATGTCTGACTCTTGCTAGGTGGACATCCCCTCCATTTGAGCAATGAGGATTGCATTGTCCATTTGTTGAGAGGCATATGGTGGATTACCAAAAATGGATGCGCCACCCTGGCTACGTTGATCCATGATTTGTTGCTACAAATTTCCCCGTGGACAATTTTGCGGCTTGTGTGGATTATCGCAAGGAAAACACCATGAGTTGGCATCTTCAGCTAAATTGTTTTATCCCACCACCAACTCCTTATTCAAACTAGGATGGATGACCTACATCAGTAGGGTTATCGAAACAATTTGGTTTCTTGGCTGAGCCGAGGTATTCCCACGTGACCTATCTTGCCACTGATTTGATTGGTACAAAGGTTTTCCACCTTGGTAATTTTGGTATGCCAAATTTTGATAGCTATATTACTGCTACTTTAAAGTGGCCAATTCATTAGTCATGGCCCACATTTGTTCTCTCATCTCATTCATCTCGACAGCCATAGGATTAGGCATAGGAGCTATCATCGGGGCCATGCTTGAAACACTTTCGGGATATACGTACATAGATTGGGGAGGAACTATAGGTGCACTGGTGGAAGGAACTTTGGCCTCTACAACATTGCACTCGGGAAACAATAGCATTATCAGTCTTGGTGCCAACTTTCCGGTGGCAATCAGGTTATTCTCCGTAGTGATAGCCAAGGCATAAGCATTGGGTAGAGTCTCTCTGCTTAGAGCTTGTAATGTCATGGAGATGTCGACATTGATCGACTTTAGGTAGAACATAAAATCTAGATCCAGAGGTGGTTTGCTGCCAACAGGCACCCTCTACTAGGTCGAATGGAACCTCACATTGAAATTGGGTAGAGCTTCATAAGGAGCTAGCTTTATATTTTCTAGTTGATGGTACAGTGATGATCTATCGCCAGCATTGGAGAAACGCTCGTAAAATGGGGTTTCGAGCTGGTCTCAAGTAGCAATAGTACTAGCTTGTAAAATCGTGTACCAGTTTAGAACCTTTCCTCAAAAGGAGGTGGCCAACAATCTGAGGGCTACATTTTCATTTGATACGCCATGTACCAGACATACATCTGCTACATCTTGCAGATGCTCTGTTCCTATCTTTGATTCATCCCCATAATATTTAGGGTTAGATTTTAGAGCTGAAGCAGGGATGGGGGCCCATACTATAGGAGGCACAAGGCCTACTAATGGACTACTAGAGTCCCAGGCTACACAATTCCTAGCAGCCATGGGTACAAGCAGAGTAGGTGAAAACAGAGTAGGAGACATAGGAGGCAAAGGGCTACCTTGACAACCTCTCAAGTGCACAAAAACTAAAGGCGGTACAAGTAGGCCAGGGACTCTTGTAGTCTATGACCTAGTTATAGGCCGATGGCTCATACACACTTATAAAAATTAGGTGACCTTGCTAGTTCGCTGTCCCACCGGGCAGCCCAGTAAAAGAACTGTTGATATAGAATTTTGCATGTAGTAGCAGTCTTATGGGAAACTTAGCTAGTGGGGGACATTGTGTGCTAGCTAAGTTACCTTTGGAATTTTATCGAAGCTGGCTCTTCATTCAGTGGGAAGAAAAGGGTTAGAAAGATAGCGAGAATGTAAAAACTACACTACAGGTGATGCGCCAAGATCATAGACGAATTTCAATAGAGCATAGTGAAAAATGCAAAGGCCTGAACCACCAAAATGTTTTTAATCAATTCTCAAAAGCATTTCACATAAAAATACCCTCTAATTTGCATAATATAATCAAGCATAACTTTATATAAGATAGAGGAGTCAAAGAAACATGATATGTATTCATTTAGCTATGAAAGGTTACAAAAACTAAAGAACAAGCATTCATACGAAAATAAGATAATAGCACAGACCAATAGTTCTAACAAATGCTTGAAAATAGAAAGGCCAAATTTATTTGGCATAGTCTGAAGTCTTCGAATTAAATGAAAAATATTACAAAAGGCTTTCTTCCCAGTGCTCAAGAGTTTTTTGCAAACTTAATCACCAACCTCATAAAAAAAAAAAATGGTTGTACATATAGGCCAGTTCACCGACTGAAAGTGCACCAAAAGAAAAACAACCCTTGAGGAGAGAATGACGACCCAAATCATCTTGAGCCATCACAATGAACATCAAATGGCTAGAAATGTGTCAGTGAAGGCATGAAATAGAAAGGAAAACCATATAGCATCAGGTGAGAACATGCGGCACCAAAGCAAGAGATGCAGCAGTAGGTGGGTACAAAAAGGTCAACAACATTTCCAAGGTAACTGGCGTAGCAGCAATCGCCAGGTGTCATGCAGATGGAGCCCGATAGATAGTCGAAGAAATTCCCAGTGAAAAGCTCTAAGAGGAATCCACGTGCAACGCTCTGAGGAAAAAAAAAGTACCAAGTGGGCCTAGCTAGAAAAACAACTAGATAAAGCCATGTGACACATAGATGAAGACTGGCAAAAAGCCAAGTGATACAAAATGTAAAAAGCTTTGAGTGACCCCATGTGGAGCACTTTGAGAGGAGTGAGAATTTGTAAATTAAGGTGCAGTCGCAAAGGAAAATATAAAACGACAAAGGCTTTGGCAGTTTTTTGTTGAACATTAACACCATACTATCCTCAAGGAAATGTATAGGTAGTGTATGACCTAGATTTCTTCTTGAGAGATTAAATGCTAATAGTTGCAAAGATTACAATGGTTAATTCTAAACTAAAAAACAATCTAAATCAAAAACAACAAAGAACAAATAATCAAAAATAATGAATAACTAAACAAATGAATTTAAAAAATCTCACTGAATATGTGTTCACTCCTTTGAATTATCTTGATTTCTCTTCTCCATTTTTTTTGTTTCAGTATTCTTGCCGTCAGATTTTTCAGTATTGATGCAAGCATAAATTCATCGAGTTTCTAAGAAAAATATCGAAGATAACTTCTCAAAAGTGTATGATTTAGGGAGGAGGAATAATGATAATGATAGGCCATTTTATAGATTTTGGGATTTCGAATGATCGACTCAACTTGAAAGAGAGATCGATGAACGAGATTGATTAATGTCATGCGATGTGAGTTCTGTGTCAGATAGAACATGAGTTAGAACATGAGTCAGAAAAGACTATAGGATAAAGATTAAGTTAGAACGTGAGTTAGAACACGAGTTCAAGATCTTAATCTTCAGTTAAGAGTCTTCGAAAATAGAAGAAATAGACTTTGAATGTCAAAGACAAAGTTAGAAGTTGGAAAATAACGCATTAGAATGCAAACATGAGTTAATTAATTAAATAAAGATATTTAATTAATAAACACATCATGCATATGAGTTGGAACTAATTAACTAACTAGTTGTGACAGAGAGTCCTCTCACAGAGACGATTAGATACTAAACCGAAAGATAACTGGAGAAATAAAAATAGATTTTGAGTCAGAAGGTGAGTGAATGATTAGTCAACTGATTGATAGAAGAATGTGAAATAAATAGATAAATATGAATTAAATGTTAATTTAATTCAACATTCGAAAATGAAAGATTTAATTAAATAAATAAAGATCATTTATTTAATTTGACTATTGAAAAGGCGGAATTGAATAAATTCAATAAAAAATATTTAATTATAGATAAAGGGGGTTAAATGAATAATTAAATAATAGATATTTAATTATAGTTGAAATATGACAAAGGGGTAATTAAATAATAAATTATTTAATTAAGAAGGAAGAATTAATTAGTTAGCGACAATTAAATAAATATGATTTATTTAGTTAATCAAAGTTGAATAAATGAATTAATGTATTAGTGAAAAAGGGGTATTTTATTAATAGAGAAAATATGTGTTAAAAAGGTAATTAAATAATTAACATTACTTAATCATGACCATGGATAATAGAAAATTATGTCAAAAGGGGTGTTCGCAGGCCTAGACCAATTTTCGATGTCTACAATTTGCCCCTTTTTGATACAATTTTGTTTCAACGTTGTGTCAAAGAAAATATGCCCCGATCAGGCCCCAACATGAAAAAGGTTAGAGTATGCCCCAATGAAAGGGAGAATGATGAGGAGGTAGTGGTATTCCTCCTTGAGAGGATATGCGGGTTTGAAGAACATGAGTTTGCTTTTGAAATGGATAGATAATGGTGGTGAAGATGCAGGAAAGAAGAAATGTTAGCATGGATAATTCAAAAAGCTAGTATTGAAAAAGAATGGTTATTGATTGAGAAAAATATGATCTTTGATATTGTGCCAAATATTTTATGCTTTCTTTTTATCATCATTGGACGGGGCATGACACAAATGGATAGTACACACCATGATATGAGATAGACCATAGTGTACAAAGTCATCCATTTGTGAAAAACAGGCAGTTGTAGACAAGGAGTGTCTTAACTCTTACTAAGGACAAGATTGCCCCAGTTCTTTTGTCTTAACAAACCACAAACAAAAAATAAATAAAAGATGGGTCATGAGATGCCATTGCTCCTCTAAATCCTTATAGGACATCCTTGAGAAAACTAGTAACATGACTCAAAAACCAATGCTAAAAAGATAGTTGACAGACAACAGCCAAAGAAAAAGAGTCATGAGACATCCTTGCTTCTCTAAATCCTTCAAGGGACATCCTTGAGAAAGCTAGTAACTAGACTAAATTCACAAATCGATAAAAAGATAAGACAAAATAAGATATAAAGTCATAAAGCCAAATAAAAGTATTCACCAAAACTTGATCTTGTAGGATTGTTTGATTATTTGATGTTTGACATAGCATAATGTGAGGGATGACACATACTGCAATAAGACATTGAGTCTAGTTTTGACTTGGTGACTACCTGTATAAGGCATGATAAAGCCTAGTTTTAGAAAGACACCCATCGTATAAGATGTTGGAGCCTAATGACGTTGATGCGACAAGCTACATCAGGCTATGACAATTTGATGATGTCCATTGACAAGAAAGGCATATCTTGCTAAGACATAAGTTGATCGCTTTGAAAATGTGTTTGATATTGACTTGATGACAATTTGAGATATTGCCTTGTTGATGCATGACTTTTTTTAATTCATTGAATGATTAAAAGTGTGTGTATGTGTGGACATTGTATGACTTTGAGATGATACCCTAAAGTACAAACCTAATAAGGCTAAATACATGCATCTAAGTGAATGATATGAAATGTGTGTGATAGTGAATTGAATGTGAATAAACCCTATTGGATTGACCTAGTGTGGTCTCAAGAGCTCATCAATTGATTAGCCTTGCCTATGTTGTACATGTAGAGACCTCATAGTTCGAAACAACCAATGCCTTTGAATGTAAAAAGAGTCATGATTTTAATGTGTGTGATACATGAAAAACCTAGACAAATTAACCTAATGCCTCAGGGGCACATCGATTGATGGCCTTGCCTACATCCCAGTTGCAGAGGCAACATAGTTTGACTATAACTATGACTTAATTAACATGAATAACTTGACACGATTGACTTGACATGAATAATGTTGTTATTGGGATTTTCTGACATGTTTTGATTTTTTTTTGTGTTTTTGAATTTTCTAATGTTTTTGGATTTTTCAAGACATTTTATGATGTTGTTGATCTTTTTTCAGGATATTTTATGATGATAGTGGCAAATGCATTCACATGATTCCTACACACAAGAATCTAAGAACAACCATGATCTTGCTTCGATTCAAGCTGAAAACCAATTAGCAGGTGATGATGATGATGATGTTGTTTGACATGGGAAGGAAACATCTCAAAACAACGTGAGGAAGACAATAATGCGACTTAAGGATCAAGCTTTGCAACAAGACGAGAAACAAAGCCAAGGAATGTTTTGGATGATGTGTTAAAATTCCTAGTAAGATTGTATGGATTGGGCTTGTTGCATTTGGAATGACTTGGATAGGACTAGATGGGATGATGGAAGGATGTTGGATTAAAGTCCTTAGATGGTTGACAAGGGAAACCAAGGTAGTTGATATGTATAAAAAGATGATGGGCGGTGTTGGTAAAAGATAGGATACATGAGGATTATGGCTAGGAGAATTATCATTTGGTCTCCAAGGACAATGTTGCATAGGGATAATGAAGCTATGTAGGTAATGACATGATGTCTCATGGATAGTGTATGACCAAAGGAGAGTCATGTAAAGGGTTTTCCCAAAGAATTATTTATGTTTGTACCCCATTCTTTATCAAGATCAAGGTAGGTGGGAAAATGGATGGGAATGATAGGGCTTAAATGGATAGATGGAAATGTCATAAAAATTGTCATTTGAAGGGTACGGGAGATGAGACAACTTGCCCCCAAGTGTAAAGATCCACATAGATAATTTCTCTTACACATGACACTTGTTTACTAGGTTTTCATCATGGTACTTATCCAAAGCACCATAAGAATGGCATTCACTATTGGACGAAATTTTTCTCTTTACTATTTTCCAATTTTTTAGTGCCCTTTCTTAATCTCCTTACAAAGTTTTCTTCAACCTCATCAAGATCATTTTGATTTTATTCATCAACCTTCTCTGGCTTGTAGATTTTGAAAGTAGTTTCTTTCTTTGTAGAATCTTGACAAAACTTTCTTAACTCATAAGAAATTAAAGCACCAAACATCTGATCTCTAGAATAATTATCCAAATTTTGATCTTCCTCAATAGTAGAAACTTTAGAACTATAAGATTTAGGAAGAGTTCTTAATACATTTTTCATAACTTCATTTTCTTCCAGCTTACCACCAAGACCATTGATTACATTGACAACTTCATCCACTTTGAGCATGTAGGTTGTAATATTCTCATCCTCAGACATCCTTAGGGTTTCAATTTTTTCTTTGTAGTTTTGCATCTTTGCTTGCTTGAATTTATCATCTCCTTCATAAATACTCTCCAAATTTTACCATATATCTTTTGTAGTTTATAGACTTATCACATTTCCAAGTTTTAAGTTAGAAAGTCCACTCGATATATAATTCCTTTCTTTTCCATTATTCTAATATTCACTCATCTCATCATCACTTTTTGAACAATTAATGGGCATAATATATCATTTTTCAAATTATTTATAGACACCAAATGCAAGAGAGACCAAAAATGACTCCATCCTAACTTGTCAATAAGCATAATTCATTCTATCAAACATAGGATCTTTGATACACTTTTTGTGCACCATCTAGATCTACCTCAAGCAGTTAAGCTTTCTCCAAGTAACCACAAATTTCATACCAATTTTTTGATGCACAAGAGATCAAAGAGTGGGGTGAATCATTTGTACATTAAAACATTTAATCCCTCATTGAATTTCAAACCCTTGTTAGTATTTTAACCCTTATCATGCATTAGCACAATGTAAACATATGAAAACACAATGAAAACATATCCAAACAAATAAGATTACCATATTTATGTAGAAAATACTAAGTAGGGAGAAAAAATGGTGAGTAATAACTCATATATGAATAACAACACCGAATACAGT
Source organism: Sequoiadendron giganteum (assembly GCA_007115665.2). NCBI lineage: Eukaryota > Viridiplantae > Streptophyta > Pinopsida > Cupressales > Cupressaceae > Sequoiadendron > Sequoiadendron giganteum. The sequence goes on from CM021101.1 coordinate 803,516,300, forward strand.
GAGGCTTACTACCAAGGGCTCACTACCTATAAAAATAAGAAAGGCTCACTATTGACTGGCTCACTACTAAGAAAAAATAAAATTAAAAGAAATTGTTATAGCGAGATTCACAATCTTAGAGAAATAGGAAAGTCCATCACTACAACTCTATGCCATCTACCACCTTTTCCCCACTGTCTCCAGTAAGTTCAAGCACACTAAAAATGTAGACACCTTATGATGATTGCATTTGGAGCCATAGGTATTAAATCTCACAATTAGATCACCACACTTGATCACATTTGCATCATTCACACTATAATTACAACATATCAAACAAATCACCTTGCATCTATACCAACCATGACCTAAAAAATCTCAATTAGGTTAGCCTTAATAAAATGTATGCACCTCAAATGTGCATCACCAAGATAGGTTGGAACCAAACACTCCCATGGTGGGAAGATTTGAAGGAAGACCATGCCAAGGGTTAACTAGGACCCAAATCTACATCACCATTCCACTCAACGCATCGATAATCCATGAGGCACCTCTGTAAATAGAACTAGAACATCTGGTTGGCTAAACCTGAACTAACACTACAACAGATCACATACACACTTCTCTAGGTCTAGAAACAACATACAAACCACAAAAAACCACTTCACAACATCCACACAACATTCTAGAATATTTTAGAATCATGAGAATATTTTACAACACTACCACAACCACCTAAAATAAATATTACTTTCATCATGTGCATCAAGATGCACTACCACTTTGTAGACACTAAAAACTGGTCTAGGTCTATGAGCACCACTTTTGACATAATTTTCCAATGTCCATGGCCATGATTAAATAATGTTAATTATTTAATTATTTCCTGTACGCATATTTCTTCTATTAATTAAATAAATTTAATTATTTAATTAATTCATTATGACCTTTATTCAAGTTGGATTAACTAAATAAATATTATCTATTTAATTATGACACTAATTAATAAATTCTCTTTTTGAATTAAATAATTTTTTATTTAATTTACCCTTTTATCATATTTTGACTATAATTAAATATTATTTTCAAATTATTTAATTATTTAATTATTCAATTAACCTTTTCGATAGTCAATTAAATAAATCATTATTTATTTAATTAAATCCTTAAAATTTTGAATGTTGAATTAAATAATCATTTAATTCATAAAAATAGTTATTTTTGTCACATTCTTTTATCATCTACTTGACTTGAGATCTATTTGAATCCATCAGTTGTCTCCTAATTCGATATCTGATTATCTTTGCAAAGAGACTCTTTGTCTTCATCAGTCAATCTAATTCTCCTACATGAACATATTTATTAATTAAATATCTTTAATTAATTAATTAATTAATTCATGTGTACATTCAAACAAATTGTTGTCAAGTTTTAAATTTATCCAAATCATGCAAACATTATTCTTCTAATTTTTGAAGACTTTAAACTAGAGATTAAATTATTTATTTAATCTTGATCTCTTATTCAGTCTATTTTCGAATATTCTTAACACCAGATTAAATTATTGTTTAATTTAAACTTTATTGTGTAGAATTTCCCAACTCACATTCTAACTGACACAAATCTCACATCACATGACATTAATAGATTTTTATCATTGATCTCTCTTTTGAATCTAAGTCATCGTTTGAAAACCATCTTTCTATAAATTGGCTAACTTTTGTCATTATTCCTCCTCCTAAAATCAATATAATTTTGGAAGAGACTTGTTAATCTTCGATATTTTTCTATTATCACATACATCAAGGCTAAACTTCCACACATATTAAAATATGAGGGAAAGTATACTTCAAAAGTAAAAATGGAGAAGGACAATCAAGATAATTCGAAGCAGTGGACAGATATTTGGTGAGCCTATTTCATTCTTTTCTTTAGTTTATTCTTTTGTTCTTTTTTGTTTAATTTAGATTAATGCTTGTTTATTAGATTTAATCGATCTTTCTTGCAACATTTGTTATCTATGTTACACACTTAACTCCAACATAATAGGTAAACTTGCAGAGCAACTCAACACTAGAAAATCCAAAGGAAGATGAATACAAATGATATAAGCATGTTTCCAAATCCACAAGATAAGAAACCTCACTACAGAGAAATTCAAAGCAATCTCATTTCTCCTAGACAACCTTCTATATAGATAGACATACTGTCAAATGAAAAAAATAATGCAAAATGATCCAAAACTTGAAACTCTAGATATATATCCTCTTAATCCATTTTATCATCATATCCAATCTACACAAGCATATATTCAACCATGAAGATATTTGGAGTAGAACACTAAACACATATTTTTCACACTACACACTCTTTCATTCAAATTTTCTCAATTTAAGAACTTGGAAACTAAGCGAACTTATTGCAACTACAACACTTATTTATATCAACCATACACGACATCAATTCCAACACTGATAACATCACCACTACACCTTCTTATCAAATAACAACACATCTATACTAGGTTCAACACTTGAAAACACCAAAAATCTCCATACTATTGACATTAATGAGAAACTATTAACATCAATGGAAACACTAAGAGATACTTGCAATAGAGTCTAAAACATAAGAAAAAACAAAAATTACTTGTATATTTTCTTCAAAAATAATGAAAACATAAAAAATAACTTCATTTAATCATGATAAATATCATTATTTATTGCTCCTTACCATGTGGTAGTTGAAGTATCACACAATACTCACTACCATGCATGGGGGTATAAATTAAGTTTTATACAATCATATTTCATTTTGATAGGAGTGATACATCATGATCCATTTTTGTCTCAAAGTTTTACCTACACTTGGGGGTAAAAGGGTTAGATAGCCTTATATTAGGTGCATTGTTTCTAGCAAGGCATCACTTTGTATCTTCTTTAAATATTCTTGTAGTAGGGACACTAATATTTTAAGGGGGGTATTTAGTTCCCCACTTATGATTTGCATAAGAAATTTTCCCTTTTTAGTGATGATGGTATACATCTCCTCAAATGTGTGACCTTGTTAGTGTAAGTGTTGTCTTCTTGATCTATGTTGTGTCTCCTTTGTGGTAATATTGGGTGTGATATCTCCTAAGTGTGAATTTTCTTGACATATGATGTTCCCCTCTATGGTAATACTATGACTAGTATTCCCTAAGGTGTGATATTTTATTCCCTAACTTGTCCTCTCTTAGTGGTGATATCATGTGTGATATTCCCTAAGGTGTGGCCCTTCATGTATTGATAAATTCCCCTTCATCATTTTATAAATCATATTTTGTGGTTGTGTTGTGTATAATACTCCTTAAAAATTTTAGCCTTGTCTTATGAACCTTCTTGGGAAATTTTATGCACCTTCATAGGTGAGATTGTCATTTTTGCACCATCCTAGGTGTTTTTGTTGCATTTTTGTTGTGCTAGGTGAGTTTATTTTTCACCCTCAAAGGTGAGTCTATGCACCCTCAAGGTGAGTTTTTGGCAAGATAGTTAATTGATTCAACATAATAGAGATTGTTAGATTGTGAACTTTAGCACCCATTTTTACATGGCCAACAAGCATAATACACCTTGCTTGATAGTAAAGTAATATGTTTCATGGTTGTCTATCATAATGAAACTTTCTAGCCTTGTGGAACTTTTCACATTAACATGACTGCCAAGCATAACATAACTTTCTTGATAGTAGAGCTATGTGTTTTATGAGTGTCTAGAAAAATGTAACTTGCTAGCCTTGTGGAACCTGTCACATTAACATGGCTGCCAAGAATAACACAACTTTTTTGATAGTAGAGCTATGTATTTTCATGAGTGTCTAGCCTAATATAAATTTCTAGCCTTGTGAAAATCATCCTATTGCATGGAAACCTAGCATAACACACCTTACTAGACAATAGATCCATATGGATCTTGATTATTTGAAACAATTTAAGACTGATGTCTCTTTTCCTTATCGACTCAAAATCCTTTTAGTATTAACCTTATGTTTTGTATGTGTGTCTTTTGTGTGTTCTACATGTTTGCATTATTTTTTTATTCATTTTATGTATGTTTATGTGTTATGTTATGTAATGTGTTTCTCATTGTGTATGCTTTGTGTTTTCTAACATGTATATTTGTGTATGTTTTCTTGTTGCATTACATAGATATGTTTTCCTTTGTTCTTATTGATGGAGCCTCAAATTTCATTCTTTGATTTCCATTAATTATTTTGTCACATTACTGATATGTCGTTCTATTCAAAAGAAGCCTAGGGTTGGGGTTTTATTTTTACCTTCATGAAATCCTAGTGTTCTATCTTAAACCCTAGGTTGGATCTATTTTTCTATTACCTTTTTGAGGGAGGTTTTAGAATGACTTATGTCCCATTGACTCATCTAGGTTGGGCCCCTTTTAATAAATTGTGTTAAATATTTTGCCTGACTTTATTATTTCCTAAGTCTAGTTCGACCCATGCTCAATTCTTTAAGAACAACCTTAAGCCATCATTTTTCGTTGGCCTAGGTGATGTCCCCTTTCCCCCTTTTAATAATTATCTTATTTTGCAGGGAATGTTTTCTAGTGACCGCCGATCATCTTACGGTTGATTTTGACCATTCCCCATGATCTCATGATGGCCTCACTACTTGGTTTCAATTGATTGTGAAATCACGGGCGAGCATCACGTGTCTCAGCTGACGATGTCGAAAAGGGATTAATATGTTATAAATTGGGTTACTAAATCAACTGTAGGATACATGTACTCTAGATTGTCGATAGTGTTACAATTTTGAAGAAAATTTTCTCAATGGTTATGTTTGGTGATGATGATGGCCGTGAATGAACATGATTGCCAATGGTGAGAATCAACGGTTGCCCACCATCGTGTGATCCAAAGATGTAGGATTTTTAGTCATTGCGATATCACGGGCAGGCGCCGCATTTACTCCTTTGGCATTGCATATTATGTTGGGCCCTTGACGCTGACATCAAGATTGCATCATCATTTTTGAAGGTGGTCATTCAATGATCTGACCAAAAAAAATATTGACAGTTGGAATTTAAATTCGCATCGAATGCAATTGGAGTCATTGGTGCAACATACAAATGAGCTTTAATGGAAAATGAGACATCTATTGGCTAAATTAAATCAACATAAATTATTTTCTTTCATTCTATCTTCACCAAAAAAGCATTCAAGTATTTTACAAGTGGTTCAAAGCTAGAGATAAAGTTTTTCGAGCAATCACAACGAAATTTTGGTTCTCTACAAGGTGCAAAATCCCATGAGTTACTTTTGTATCACTAGGTTAATTTGACTATGATTTTGGTGAAGGGTTGTATTGTGCTAGTCAAGGGGATTGTTTATTTATTGTTGTAGGGTTATTGGTTGATTTGAATTTTGCGAAATTGCACAATTGTGTTGTAATTCTATTTTCTGGGTAGCGCTAGTTTGTTCAAATGTATGAATTTTAAGGAATCCCTAGTTGTTTGAGATGGTGCCACTGAAGAAACACTCTGGCCATATCGATTATTTGCAAACAAATTTATATGTTGATTTTCTAGATCAACTCATGTTATCAACAAAATACACAAGGAGGGGTTTGGTTTTAATGAGTGGAAGAACCGTAGGCGAAGGACTAATGAGCAAGAATTATAATAATGGAAATTCTAGTGTTCTTACTACTCATTTGGAAATGTTTAGGCTGTTGTATGGATAGAGAAACCTACCCCATCCCTTCTCTAATGGCTAGAGATACAACATGGGGAAACTAGTAGTTCCAAATGTGCTTCCTGACATGGACCTACTCAAAGTAGTGGAATCACATTATGACCCTCTTACAAGGGTAATTAGGGATAATGATGGTGGGATTATGCTAAGTATAAATGTAGATGAGATTCAATAGGTTTTTGATTTGAGTGAGTCTAGCTCACTCTTAGTTCGTATTGATATTGATGAGATGAAGTAGGAATATGCAAGTTCAAAGCCTCTTTTCAGGTTAAAGTTGCTTCCTTCTCACCTAGCAAGGGCAGGAATTTCCTTGATTCATATCAGCCCAAGTGACCAGGAGCCTTTCAGGCAAAGCTATTTTTCCAAACACTTTTTGGAAACATTTTATTCATTGTGCCATATTTTGGGATTCAATCCAAATATAGTAATTCCTATTGCATATATGTTCATGGGGGCTTAGATTCAACATCCCAGTTTCTCCATGGTGTATGACTATGCATCTTTTCTAGCAAAAAAGATACATGAGGGTTTGCTAAAGTTGCATGTGGGGGATGTTGGTACTCCTTTCTTTTGGTACTCCCTATTAATGCATATGTTTCTGTACAAGAATTTTGAATTCTTCTCAGAGAAGATGGAGTTGAGGCAAGAAGTGAAAGGAGAAAGATTACCAGTACAAGTTTGGAGTGCAGACCTATCTTAGAACAGGACATGTTTCAATTTTGTGTAGTTTGATAACTGCTTTGCCTCCAGACTTAGAGCTTGGTTGGTGGTAAATGTGCCCAGAGTTCCTAAAGAATTGCATGACTTCCTCTGACTAAAGGTGAGGAAGCCTAATTTGAAGGTCTGCCACAATTAGGGTGACATCATCTTCTACCTTGTAAGAATTGTCCTAAGGGTTATTGGTTTGAAGGGAGCCCCTCATATTCTCCCATATAATGTGCCATCAAGAATGTGATTTTCTGAGGTCATGTGGAAGCTAGGTTGTGTTCATGAGGACAACTTGATAGTCAGAGGAAAGGGTACTTTGTTCCTTGATTATACTATTGTTTCAGATTTTTTCTTTTCCAAGGGAGGATGGGTCCACTTTGGAAGGTTTTTTGATGATTATCATTTGAAGAGTGGACCTAGGAGGCAACATGACCCTGAGAGATTCTTTTCCTTATTCAAGAAACAAATTAAAGGTGGCAGGTTTGCACATGAATTCAATTTCCTTGAAGACCTAATTAGAAATGAATTTGATTTGAATAAGCAGGAATTGAATAAGGAAAATTGGATTGCATATGATAAGATGCTTACCATAGTGCATAAAATGGATCCAAAATATGATCCATTAATGGATTTTACTCCATTCCACAAGAGAATTTATTTCTTGTTAGATAATTTCAAAGATATTATGGGCACCTTGATGACCAAGAAGGTCAATTTGGAATTGGAATTTGGGGTTCAAAGACAAGAGGTGAGGCCTTAACAAGAAAGGCCAACTTATTAGCCCTTAGTTGATTGACCTCTATAGAAGAGGAAGAGGAATGGAAATAGTGATGAGGATGAGGGGGATAAGAGGGGAAAACAAATAATAAAAACATCATCATAGCCAGGTCCAAGGTTTAGAGGACTTGGAGGGATAAGGATTGTTGATCTCGATTTACCACCAAGAAATGATCCCACAATACTACCATCAGAGCCAAGCCCTAAGAGGCAGAGAGTTGAGGATACACAAGAGGCTCTGATGGATGAGATAATTGTGTTTGATGAAGAAATGCAGGTTGGTATCCCTTCCCCTCCTAGATCAACACAATTGGTTCTTTCTAACATGGATGTAAAGGGGGAATGTGTACAAGATGCCAGGATGGAGACCTCCAAGGCATTATTACATGATGTTTCGTTTCTGAGGACTCCTTTATTCTTGTAGATAGTTTGCAGGATGAAACTAGAAGAATACTAGGACAAATGTAAGAGAAGGAGAGAATCAAGGCTTGATAGGTTTGAGTAGGAGAATGATGGTGAGGTTAAGGTTGAATTAATTGAAGAATTCAAAAAAATCACTCCTGAGGAGGGAGGAAGATTTGTGACTCAGGTTGGTGTCTTGATTTTTCTTGAATGGGACATAACCGTTGTTGTAGCATTCAATGCTATCTTACAGTCCAAGCAACAAATACAAAATAGTGAAGAAGAGGTTAAGGCAGATTTGTAGGAATCTTCCTTTAGTGAGGAGTATGTAACTCTAGCAATATGGGCATTGGCACCCCAAGGAAGAAATCCAAATGTAATTGATATTAGCCCAAACCTAAGGGGAGGAATAATAATCAAGAGAGATTCTGAAAATTCAACAACAAAAGCTACAAGCTTGACATTAAATGTGGCTAAATTGGCCCAAAAAATAGCTGAAAGGGAAGAAGCTGAAAAGAAGAGTTTGATGGAGAAGTACAATATAATAAATGGAGAATATAGTAGGATGCAGCAGAGGAATGTTGAGCTGCAATATGAAGTAGATAGGTTGAAATATGGGTAGGTGGGAGAGTGCTCCAGTGTTCCTGGTACTAGAGAATTACCTTCTATTTCAGGATCAGTCCCCCCTACTACTCCAATTATTTCTACTCCAGGATCCCCCATCCAAACACCTGCTCTCCATCCTACATCGGGGCCAGTTGAAGAAGAAGTTGAGTATTATGTGGATCCCACCAAGAAGCAAATTTAGAGTAAGATTACAAAATTACATGTTTCCTTAAAGGCAAGTAAGGATGGTATAATTTCCAAACAAAATGAGGTGGTTGACATAGTTTTGAGGCATCTAAATGAGAAGGTTGATGGTAGATTACCATATGTGCATTCTTTATATTCTTTGTATTTAGATGGAATCAAAAAAATCAATAGGGATCGAGGAATAGTTTTTCCTTTGGCTGAGAAGTGGATCCCTAGGGCTAGTGATTTGGATATTATGTATAACGCCTCTAGGTTTGATGCAAATAATAGGCCCCAGTCAGTGAGGCCTACTCAAATATTTGTGAAATCATTGAAGGGATTCTAGGCCCTACGTGATGATTTGAGTAGAAGAATTAGGAAGTTGGTAAAGAGTTTTGATGACTTGAGTGATAACTTTCTTCTAGATATAATTGATGCATAGGGAAACATTAAAACATTGTAGTGGTAGGAAAGGGAAAAATAAGTTATTAATGCATGATCAAATTGATTTGTGATGATTCTGATTAAGACTTGTTGGTAAGTAGCATGGACAAAATAATTAATACTAGCTCATTATTAGAGTCTTTTGAAAGAGAGGCCAATCAAGCTATAGTGAAATACACACCTTACAATACTAAAGTGAATGAGGTGGTGAACATTGAGTGGCCAATGAATGAGGAGCATCAGAGATGGGTGCAAAAATACTTAACCGAAGAGGAGTAGGATGGTGTCTACTACCGAAAACTAACAACTCAGTAGTTATAGTTATAACCGATTATGGTTTTACCTCCATGACAGCCTTTTGGCGCAGATTTTGAGGTTTGGAAAATACAACTATTTTCTAATGAGTGGAATTAACAAGAAGATGCTCTAAGACTCGGTGATTGTAATCATATTTTTAAAATGTCACACAGTTCTCCAATTGATCGGTGACATGTGTATTTTTTGGCAATGCTTGTTTTCTCCTTCATTTTCTATAAGAAGGATTTCAAGGCTAGAAAGAGGGGTTGGCAAGTTAGATATTTTGAGGTCGAGTTGAGGCATAGTTGTAGAGAAAATTGTAATTCTTGTTGTTTTAGTGTAAATGAAATTTAGGTTTTGTGTCATTTTGTAGGAGGGTTTTGCGTTTATGAAGGTTTGATGTTTCATAACAGTACTATCATTTGAGTTATAATCATTCATTTTGAGCTCATGTCTCTATGTATAAGCATATCATAATTTTGAATAATATAATAATGGGTTATTGTGTTCTTCTCACATTGTGGTGTGTATGACTTCCATTTTGGCTTTAATTCAAATAATTAATTAAAATACTTCAATGGAGTTATAGGTGGATATGTTTATAGAGGGATTTGGTAAGAAGAATTGGGTTAGGATATAAATTGATGATGTTGCAAGGAAATATCATTAGATATCTTATATGCTATGCATTTGAATCTATCAAGGAATTTTAAAAGTTTGTGAATTCGACTCCCCAATGGTATATGGCACTAGTTTAAATTTTATATGTTTGTGAGGTTCTATCTCTGCTTGTCTTTGCTTAGAGATTTCTACCAAATTGAAAATTAAATGGCTATCTTAAGTTGTGAAATATTTTTATAATCATCTCAAGCTCCAAGTAGTTGATACTATTAATGAAAAGAAAATTCAATTCAGTATTATCCTATTCTGTTGACCTATTAAATGAGATTATCTTCTAATTTTTAATGATTGTTTATAAATTCGGTGCAGAGATTATAAACATATTATAGGGACCATCCTCCTGGGTTTTGCAGAGCCTGAAGTGTAGGAGGTTTATTGTTAAAATCCTCATCAATTGGTCTAGGTTCTTCAAGCTGCCCTTGATTAGAATTGGAAATTCTATAGGTAGAATAGAAGATAAAATTGGTTATAGTAAAAACAACCAACAAAATGGTGACTCTACTTGGGACTTAGTTTGAATATTTCTTGTCAGTGGGTCGATTATCCATTTTTCATAGAGTTATCATAGTATTTCAGTGATTTGAAGGTTGAGATCATGGATTTTCTTTTCTTTTATCTAATTCGTCTATTGTTCAAAAGTTGCAAATATCTCATCAAGAAACTTCATATATTGTCAGTATGAGAAATTCTAAAGGCCTTTTAAAATTCCACCAAGTGTTCCTAAATAGTTGGTTTTCCCAAGATAATTGGGTAGTGACTCTGAGGTCTCTGCACTAGTGTGCATTTTATTTGAAGATTTAATACCAATTAAAAATATTTTTGGATAAGCACAGAGACATGAAGAACACCAAGTCATTTGTAAAGAATCACCCGAAATGGAAATTGGAAGTTGAACTTCCTAAGATGAAGAAGAAGGAATGGATAAAGAAGAAACCAAAAACTAGCAATGTTTCTCTCATGTCACAGAATCATGTACACCAAGGTACAAGTAAGCCTCTACATCCTATCCCTAAGACTTTTGAACATGTATCTAGACATTCAAAGTTAGATAGTTGTGGATTTTTTGATGCATTATTTAATACACTTGTTCAAGAGGATGTAGCCTATCATAATAAAGGGCTTGTCAGTGTCCAATATACTAAGAGAAGAATTAGGAGTAGAATTTGATTCCATCATAGATAATGCACTAGTGATGTGCCTCCTCCTCCTGCTAAAGATGATGGTACTCCTTTATTATTTAGACATGAAGAAGAAAACCTAATAGACTTAAGTGAAACATCAAGTTCTGACATGAATTTTCCTGAACCTGAAAATGTTTCTAGGGCTATTAGTTCTTTAAGATGAGAGATCCAATAGCAAGCCGAGCTTACAATAAAAAAGGTCAAAGAAAAGGAAAAAAAATTGATCCATGTTTTCATTGAGAGGGATAGGTTAATTAGACAATTGGCAACCATGAAACTCCTGAACCAAAGTAGACCTGACCCAGAAGAGGAGGGTCCTATTGTAAAATATGATAAAGAGGTGAAGCCAGTGTCCAAAGTGAGTCTTGTAGGTCAAGCCAAGGTCTAATCAAATCCTGCAGACCTAAAACCCTTGAACCTTGCTAAGCAACAATCAAGTAATCCAAATCCTAAACCTATTTTGCACAAGGGAAAACAAAAGGCTGAAGAGATCAAGATAAATGAGAGGGTGGTTTCTCACCATCCTACACAAGATCCCCTTTCACATGTAAAATCACAAATAGAGATTTCCTTGGAAAAGGTTAGGAGGGAAGGGGAAGCTCTAGTAGAAGAACTAGAGAGGGCTCAAATTGAGGCTGCAAATGTAGAAAAGAGAAGAAAAATAAGTTTCCTAAGAATTTCAAGTGTGGATGAGGTTGCACAAGCTACAATTTCATCAGGCGACCAAGATGTCTTGAAAAATGATCCTAAACCTAGTCTAGATAATACCACAAATAACTCCAGCCCAAAGATTCATGCAACCAAGTTTATAAATCAACATCAAGATGGTCCTAATGCTCAGAATATAGGGTTTGGTGATGACTCTTAGAAAATTGATGGATTATTTCAAAGGAGACCTATACAATTGGAAAGGTATAGGAAACTATTTTTTGATGGTATTTTGTGCTACCCAAATCCTATCCCAGATGAGTTAAGAGAAAAGATGAATAAGTTCACTAGGAATAATGTTTTTTCAGCTGAGCAACATCTGAAGGCCTTCATGGATATGCTAAATGATTATGAAGTAGAACATTAGGATTTAGTAATGAAATTGTTTGTCCAATCTTTGCCTAAAGATGCAAGGGATTGGTACAGGGGTCCACCAAATACTAGTATTGGTTCATGGGAAGAGTTTGAAAAATGCTTCAAAGAACAATATGGTGATAAGACTAATGCTAGTTTCATGTTGAATGAATTCAACACCATCAAGAAATCAGTTAAGGAGCATGCAACAGAGTTTAACCTAAGATTTCAAGAGGAAATGTATAAATTGTTTGAGGTGATGAGACTTGATGAGAATGTTTGTTTAACCACTTATTTCAATTTTTTTGATGCTAGAATGGCATATCTCCTTAGAGATAAGGACCCTCAGACCATGAGGGATGCTTTTAGAGTAGCTATTAATATTGAAAGCAATAGGAAAGCTTCTCAGAAATATGGCAGGAGGGAAGAACCTACTCTTTTGAAGAATCCTCGGGATAAAACTTAGAAAGTCTCGACTACAGGTGCTAAGGATGATGAGAAGTGGGATAAGGTCCTCAACACTTTGAAGGATATAAAATATATTGTTGCTAAGAAAGAAAAGGGTCTTGGAGATGATAAGAAACAATGTAGAAGTTGATAAAAATCAACCTCACAGTCCCCAAGATTCACCTGCATTCAATCATCTATCACATGCAACAAATATTCAGAACAACCAACAAGAGATGTTTTGTAAACCTTGAGAGAAAATATGTGCAAGCTAAAACTAGAATATGATTATTGAATGATCTGATAATTACAATGTGATGAATCCTTTTGAGGAGATCAAGAGAACCTAAAAATAGGAAACCATAGTGTGCACACTTAATAATTAATAAATAATTATTAATGTGCCTAAGTTTAGCTTAAGCAACCTAAAGGAATAAGTGACTTAATTAATTAAAAAATATGATTAAATTAATTAAGCGGAATAACTTATTACTCTAACACCCCCCCTTAAGATGAACTTAGAGAGTAGCTAAAACACTAGAAAAAAGATGCATGAAAGAAAATATTGGTCTCGACAAAAATGGCCTAATTAGGTACGCAAGTACAAATGCAATGAAAACTAAACTAAATGGGGTAAACGAGAAAACCCATTGGGAACAAAACTCCTCCCAAAATAGAATGCACAGAGAAACTAAGTGATGAAAGGTGGAGGAATCCATAAGACCCCCCAAGGACACCATCCATCACAAATATGCATTAAATAACCCCCCTAGAAGAGAGGAAGAAAGAGACCAAAGATCTCCCCAAGAATGAAGTAGCCCCAAATGAAATGAAGAAACTGCATCTCCTAAAAGAAGTGAGAGGGAAGAGGTCAAATTAAAGAAATATATGAAGGTGAAGTAGGTGTATCCCAAGATGTCTCCATAGAAGTAGGTGTGACCTCAATAAATGAAGAAGTCAAAGTGGGTGAAGATTGAATAGGAACCACCAAATATGGATGATTGACTGGATCTTGCTGCATTGAAACAAAAGAAACCACATATATAGTCATAGAAATATCAACAACTACAATAATTGGTGGAGGAGATGGAATGGATGGCTCAAGAGCAGGATTTGAAGTGAGAAATCTAATGTTTGAGAAGCCAAATTTCTCCTCTGAATGATGATTCACACTAGAAGTGTGATGAAAAACTATAGGAATAGAAGCACCATTAGTAGAAAAATCTACAAAGGAATATAGTCGAGATGAGTTATCCATCACCCCAGTATCAATAACTGCTCTACTCTCTAAGTTGCTGATGATAGCTAAATCAGGTGTGAACTCCACATACCTCCCATTTCCTCCATGTGTGATTTGATATATAGAAAGAAGGTTGTTCATCAAATGAGGAACACACAAGACATCCTAAAAAGTGTTGTCCCCAAAACTAATAGACCCCCTCCCTGTAACGCTAATGTATGCATTATTTCCCATCAAAATAGGAGACATAGTGTGAGACTCAATGGAAGTGAACAAAGACTATGTAGAAGCCATATGATGAGATGCTCCTAAATCTAGAAGCCATCTCTCTGATCCAAGACTCGAAGAAGCACAAAGAGTATGCCCCATCATATTTGGTGAAGTATGTAAACTAGTTGTGCCCCTATCATGTTGTATTGAAGAAGAAGAATAATTAGGAGGGGAAGGAGATGTTGCAGATATCCTAGAAGGAAAATCAATATGATGTTTCTAAATAATATTCTTTAGCTCATCAATGTCCTTGTAGAAATTATGTTCTATATGTCCTTCTCTCTTGCAATATGCACATGGGCCCTTCTCCTTCCTAGATGATTTCCCCTTAGAAGAGGATGATGAATCTAAGGATTCCTTCTACTACTCATGAGATTTGGAATCCTTTTGTTTTTGTTTCTTTCCTTTACCTATAGAAGCTTGTTGATCTTTGGGCTCTTGTGATACAATGAGTTCCTGTGATGAAGAGGGCTTCAACTTGCCCATATTAGCCAACTTGTCCTGCTCTTGACTGAGAGTAGATGCAAAATCATCAAAATAAGTCATAGAAAATCTAGTACCAAGTGCATCCCTAGTAGCATAAAAGGTAGAAACAAAAACTGAATAATCTGGTCCAAGCTTAGATAGAATGGACCATATCAACTGAGAGTCTTCCTTCTGAACACCACATTGTGACAATTGCATCTAAGAGACTTGATTTTGGTGAAAAAATATTGGATGCTATCAAAATCCCTAGGATTTAAGCCAATAAGCTCATTCTCTAACTGAAACCCTCTCATAGTATCTTGCTTCCCAAACAAAGACTACAAAGCAGTCCAAACCTCATGGGGTGTAGTGCAATATTCAACATGAAAAGGAAGGTCAGAAGAAAGAGAAAGACATAATGTACCATAATATTCATCACACCTATTAAACCACTTCCTCTTTTCAGCAGCCCCTGTAGGTTCAAGTTTTGTGCCCATGGTTACCCTATACAGGCCTTTGTGTTTCAAGTGAATCTCCATTTGATTTTTCCAACCAAAATAGTTAAATGGAGTAAGGGGTGCAATTCTATGTGTATCCATGACATAAAACATGAATATATAATCTCAAATAAAAAAATAAATGCTCACTAATCTAAAAAAAACATGATTGCATGTTTCCCAAGAAAATAATTTAAAAACTAAAGGCTGAGATCAAATGGTAATATAAGATACCTGGTAAAAAAATCTGAAAAAATAGGTCTACGATTTGTATAGAGCACTAAACCAACTTTCTAATGCCTATTTTTTTTCGCAAAATAGAGTTTGGACGCAAAAGTTATGCCTCTTGGACTGAAAACAAGAGCTTCTAGCTTTGATAGGCGAAAAAGACACCAAAATAGAAAAATAAAAAATTCTAACCTCCACTACTACAAAGTTCGTCAAACCAGCTTTCCGACGATATTTCGTTTTTGAAAAAAGGCCTCTGTTTGCAAAAGTTATGAGAAAATGGAAAAAAAACCTTGTAAAAGGCACTTTTGAATGCTAAATAGGTGCAAAAACATAGCACCCGGGGGCTGGCCCTTGGTCGTGCATGTGACCGCGGCTGGGGGTTGAGGACTAGGCGGACTGGTGTTGGCTCTTAGTCATAGATGTAACTGTTGGCTAGATGAAAAGAGCCTGTGGGGGTGGTGGCCGAGCAACACGGAAGGTGGTGGTGCTGGAGGGCATCGCTAGGGGTGGTGGGCACCGATGAAGACCACCCGTGGTGGTGGTGTCTGGAGGTGGCCGCCAATTGGCTGGTGGCCGCTTGGTGGTGATGTGGTGTTGCTGGATTTTATATTCGTAGCGGTTTTTCCACTGTTGAAAACTTGATTTTTTCTTTTTCTTTTTCTTTTTTGAATTTTTCGCCTCAGATTGTGTGCTGGGGAGGTCGCACGGCCTCTCTAGCAAAAAAAAATTACTTTTTTTCTCAACAGGTCCAAAATCAATGGAACAAAAGGTGTTCCTAGGGTTTTTGGGTGTCCTGAATGCGATGAAAACATTTGTTTTTCCCAAAAGTGCACAGAATATTAGGCTACCCCTAGATCAACAAAAAAATAGCCTGGCTTCAAACCCTTGCACAAAAGAAAACGCTGTTAGAGAATATCTTCAAAACACAAATAGGAAGCCATAGGTCTGGAGCTCTGATACCATGTAGAAGTTGATAAAAATCAACCTCATAGTCCCCAAGATTCACCTGCATGCAATCACCCATCACATGCAATAGATATTCAGAACAACCAACAAGAGATGTTCTGTAAACCCTTAGAGAAAATATGTGGAAGTTAAAACTAGAATATGATTATTAAATGATCTAATAATTACAATGTGATCAATCCTTATGAAGAGATCAAGAAAACCTAAAAATAGGAAACCCTAGTGTGCACACTTAATAATTAATAAATATTTATTAAAGTGCCTAAGTTTAGCTTAAGCAACTTAAGGGAATAAGTGAGTTAATTAATTAACCAATATGATTAAATTAATTAAGTGGAATACTTATTACTCTAACAAATAGTATAATAAAAATGACAGAAATCCTAGGCTGCAAAATTATCCCTACAACACAAATTGGAAGGATGGAAAACCAATACTACCAACTCAGAAGCCTAAAATTGATCAACATACACCAGATCCTTTGCAGAAGCATTTTGTAAATATGGTACAAGATATACCATGGTGTGAGGTATGTGTGTGTCCACGTGATAAGAATTATTATGGCATTGCCTAGCTGCTTGAAGCTGAAAAAACAAAAGAAGAGGATGTTAGAGTAATAATTTTATTATTAATTAATTACATCATACTGGTTAATTAATTAAGTCACTTATTCCTCTAGTTGCTTAAGCTAAACTTAGGCACATTAATAATTGATTAATTATTAAGTGTGCACACTAGGGTTTCATTTAGGTTTTTCCCTTTTAGGGTTTCTTGATCTCCTTCATAAGGATTGATCTCTTTGTAATAACCGAGATTCTAATAATGCATTTTACACTTTGAGGTTTGCAGAACATCTTCTTGGTTTTGCATGTCTTTTGCATGTGACAGGTATCCATTTGCATGCAGGTGATCTTGGATTCTAACATGGTATCAGAGCTCCAGACCTGCCGCTGCCTGTTCGTGATCTGAAGATATGGCTTCTCAGTGAGTTTCAAGTGCAAGGGTTTCCACAGGCATCTTTTCTAAAAGATCTGGGGGTAGCCAATTTTTTGGCATAGTATGGGCTCAAACGGACGTCACCATCGCGTTCGCAGCGCCCAAAAACCCTAGAAACGCCTGTCAAATCGTCCATTTTCGAGCAGTTGGTTTCTGAGGCAAAATTTTTTTGCTAGGGAAGCCGTACGGCCTCCCCAGCACGCTTCACGAGGCACGAAAATCGAAAAAAATTAAAAAAATTGATTTTTTGGGGATCCACGCCGGCGCTTCTAGTTCATATGGTTCTCGCCGCCGCCGCGCCACCCAGTGGCCACCGGCCCGCCACCGCCGCCGGTCTTCTCCACCGCAGCACCGCCGGCATCGCCCAGCCCCTGAGGGTTCCAGTGCCAGCCGCAGCGGTCACATGGGGGACCGGGAGCTCCGCGCCCGACCCCCGATCAACTTCAGCCCCCTGCGCCCTGCCTGCGGTCATATGGCGACCAGGGGCCAAAAATTTTTCTGCAGGGAGGCCGATTTTTTGCGACGATGGTCTACAGGCCGTCAAATTTATGCCCGTGAACCGCTGACGTCAGCATGACGTCAGCGTCTGTACGGCCCCTCCTTGCCCCTCCTAACCCTAGTTTTCTCTAAAGAAGCAGTTTTTTTCTTTTTTGCATAACTTGGGCATACGGTATCGAAATTGGGCAAACGAGATATCGCCGGAAAGCTGGTTCCGAGCACTTTCATTTGGTGCAGTTTATTTTTCAGTGTTTTCCTGTTTTATTGCATTTATTGCTGGTTGAAGTCAGATGTACTTTTTATGCTTCCGAGCTCATAACTTTTTGCCACGATCTCCGATTTTCGCTATCTTTGCGGCGTTGGAAAGGTATTGAGGAGCTCTATGTTGCTGTCCATGCACTTTTTTCTGTATCTGTCCCAGGTTTTTCGTTATTCCAGATTTGGCCCGATGGGTGTTTTGGAGATTACTTGGATATTTTGACAGTTGGGAGAGTGCTTCTTGCATCTTTGCACTTCATTTTCAGTGATACATCATTTAATAATCGACTGCTGCTTCATAGATTCCAGAGTTGTTCCCGTTTGGAGTTTTCGAGTGTTCCGTGGCATCGGGTCTGCTGTTGCATCATTATGATTCCGATATGGTTTCTTGTAGACAGAAGTATCTTTCCTTGCTTGCCAGATTGCGGTTCCAGTGTTACTCTACAGTGTTCTTCCAGTGCTTCTTTGCAGCATGTCATATCATTGTAGGGGGGTTTTGTCCCACTGGGTTTTCCTCCTCTACCTCTTTCTTGCATTTGTAAATGGGTACCTGATCAGGCCTAGTTGCCGGGACCCATCTTTTCTTGCATGCATCTTATTCTAGTGTTTTAGCTTCTTCCTAAGTTCATCTTAAGGGGGGGTGTTAGAGTAATAATTTATTACGCTTAATTAATTACATCTCTGGTTATAATTACATGGTTAATTAATTACATCATCTTGGTTAATTAATTACAATCCCTTATTCCTCTAGTTGCCAGCTAAACTTAGGCACATTAATAATTAATTATTAAGTGGCACTAGGTTTCATTTAGGTTTTCCCTTTTAGGGTTTCTTGATCTCCTTCATAAGGATTGATCTCTTTATCTTGAGATTAGATAATGCATTTTACACTTTGAGGTTTCGAACATCTTCTTGGTTTTGCATGTCTTTTGCATGTGGCAAGTATCCATTTGCATGCGGTGATCTTGGATTCTATGAGAGGATACTCATGAGTGACTCCCGATTTCAAGCAAAATGATGTAGATTGTTGTATGGCCCAGTCATATATTGATGAAGCTAAATGTTATTCTCATGAAGAATTGCAAGAAGTTGATGCGAATAATCAATGACAGAGAAGTGAAATCTATCATCAACAAGTTTTTTTTGATGAGGAAGGTGAGTTTGACCATCATTCTTGCAACATGGAGCAAGTTGAAGATTCAGTGTCTCAAGATGATATTGCCAGATTGACTGAAGAGATGGCTGCTCAGATGAGAAGTACATTGTAGATATGAAATAGAACTATGGGTGGTGAGTAGGGTATGCCTACTAGCGTTTTCATTAAGGAACATAAACATAAAAACAAGGGTGTTAAAGAAGATAGGAAAAATGATGTTCTCAAATTCAAGGAGGTCAAGAATGATAAGATATGGAAAAAATTAACTGAGATCCTGATGCCCCAAGAAGATGTTACTCCTTTGTTGGTAAAGACCAAAGTGATTACCATGTCTATTGAGTCTACTCTAGAAGAAAAGAAAAAGAAACTTGAAGGAAAGCAAAAAATGAAAAGTAAAGAAACCAGTGAAGGTATGATTCCTAACCTACCTAAATACACACCTTTAGACATTTTTCAAGTATTTTCCCAAGTTAAAGTTACTCTACCTTGGTTGGAGATGATGAGAATAGATGAGAATAAATAGAAAACCAATAGTCTTGATTACAGGAATTGCTAGTAGTAAATTTGAACAAGGAAATTGTAAAGAAGCCAAGGAAAAGAAAGGAATAAAAGAGAAAGAAGTGGATGGAATTGTAAAACAAATTCCCCCTATGTATCTAGGGAATTCTATCGATATTTTCCTTGAGAACATAACCCCTTTTTCCTGAGTGTTGATATAAATGGGAAGACTCTAAGAAATTGTATGATAGACTCAGGGGCCTCAAATAATGTTATGCCAGTAAAGATTATGGAATAAATGGGCTTAGTAGTAGATACTACTCAAGGTAGATTATATGCATTAAATTCAAGAGAAGTCCAAGTTATTGGGACTATGAAAGCATTGCCCTATAAACTAACCCAATACCCTAATAAGGTTTTGGCCATGACTATTCTAGTTGCAGACATCCCTCCTCATTTTGGGATGCTCTTGTCAAGGAAGTGGAGTGGATCAATGGGAGGTAACATGCAATGTGATTTTTCATTTTCTACCTTTTACATTGATGGAAAATATGTCAAGATTGAAAGAGAGTCCAAGGTGCCTCATATGATTGAGGATGATTCGACTGAGAATTTGACATGTTTTACTAATTGTGGCATAAATGAGTTCAGGGCTGAGGAACACCCCAGTAATTGTGATAAATCTATCACACCAATTGATACATAAGTTGAACATTTGTCAAAATCTAATGATTTGTGGACTATGTATTTTAATGGTGCAAGTTCAAAGGAAGGATCTGGTGTAGGTGTGTTGCTAAGGTCTCCGAGTGGAAAGACATTTAGGTTTTATTTCACTTTGTTATTTGAGTGCACCAACAATGTGGCCAAGTATGAAGCCTTGTTATTGGGGCTTAGATTGGCTCAAAAACATGGGATCAAGAAGCTCAAAGTAATTGAAGATTTTGAGCTTGTAATTTCCCAAGTCAGGTATCTATATGTGTCAAATAAAAAGAGGTTGAAACAATAGAGAAATGTTGTTTGGGATGAATTGGAGAACTTTGATGCTTTTAGTATAAATTGCATGTAGAGAGGCCATACTAAGGTGGCATATTTTCTAGAAAATATTGCATTGAGACCAGATGACATGACTTATGCTGGGATTTGAATGGTTGAAGTGAAAACTAGACCATCTGTTCCTCATACTATCAAGAACTGGCAATTTTTTGATAGTGATGATGATATATTGAGATTCTTAAGTTGCATGGATGAGTATGAAAGTCAAGAAATTGATTTTGGAGCTTTTTTTGATAAAACTGATCGTAAGGATACTGTGTTTGGGAATGAAGTTATTTAGTTAAAAAATAACACAATTCCTAAAGGTTTAGTTGTTCTTGAAAGAGTGTTTGATATCTAGGATAGGACGAAGGATAATTCTATTGCTTCCCATCTTGATGACCTAGAGGAAATAAACCTTGGAATAGATGCATCACCTAACAAGGTGTATATTAGAAAGAAATTATCATCAAATGTGAGAAAGATGTTAATCAATTTGTTAAGAAAATTCAGACATGTGTTTGCTTGGTCTTATGATGATCTTAAGGCTTATAGGTAGGATTTATTTTAACATGAAATTCCTTTCAGTAGTGATGCTAATCCTTTTAGGCAAAAGAAAAGACCTATTAATCCTACCTTGGCTCCAAAAATGCAAGAGGAACTCATGAAGTTAAGAGATGCAGGGATCATCAAACCAATTAGACATTCATCTTGGGTATCAAATTTGGTGCCTGTGAGAAAGAAAAATGGATACATGTGGTTATGTGTGGATTTCAGAAATTTGAATGTGTCTTCATTGAAGGATAACTACCCATTACCAAATATGGAAACCATGTTGTAGAGGGTGATAGGTTGTGAGTTAATGTCTATGATGAATGCATTTTCTATCTATAACCAGGTCATGGTCAAGGAGTCTGAAAATTTTAAGACAACTTTCACTACACCTTGGGGAACTTATGTATATTTGAGAATGCCTTTTGGTCTAACAAATGCAGGGGATACTTTCCAAAGAGCCATGGATGTGGAATTCTCATATTTTATTAATTTGTTTTTGGTGATTTATCAGGACGATCTAACATCATATTCCAAGAAAGAAGATGACCATTGTGAACATTTAGAGAAAGTGTTTTTTAGGGCATTGGAATATGGTATTTCCTTAAATCCAAAGAAGTGTGCTTTTGGAGTAAAGGAGGGAAAGATGTTGGGACATATTGTTTCTAAGGATGGGGTCAAAATTGATCCAAAAAGGGTAATTGCAATAGATAGGGTCCCATAACTCTGAAGTGTCAAAGGAATACAATCTTTCTTTGGAAAGATCAATTTCTTAAGGAGGTTGATAACAAATTTTGTTGAGATAGTTCACCCTATTTCTAAGATGCTTAAAAAAGGGGCCAAGGTTGAATGGGAAGAAGAATCAGTATAAGGTTTCCAGGCCATTAAGAAAGCTATAAAGGAAGATCATGTGTTAAGAACCCCTGATTTTTTCAAACCCTTGCAAAATTTCTCATTTTCTTCATTCCATACAAGTGTAGGCATGTTATTACAAAAAAAAATCTAAGGGTTTTGAACAACCTATAGCCTTTTTCAGGAAGTCCTTGTAGGCTACAGAACTTAAACATTACATAAAATGAAAAAAATGCATATTCACTAGTAAAAGAAGTAAATGATTTTAGGACATATTTGATGGGAGCTATTGTAATTTCCTATGTACCCAATGCTACTATGAAGGACATTTTTACACAAGAGGAAGTGTTAGAAAGAAGATGTATATGGATCAACAGGATCCAAGAATTCAACATTGAAATCCAGATTACCAAGTTGGTGAGAGGACAAGGATTGGCCAAGCTTATGGCCCAAACTAATCTAGAATCAAATCAAATAAATTTTCTTGAGGAAGAGAACAAATCACACATATGTGACATGGAACATTCTAATTGGTACAAGAGTGCGATCTATTATTTACGAAAGATGAAATTTCTTGATGATTTAAGTGAAAATGAGAAGAGGACATTGAAGTTACATGCTATTAAATATGTTGTCATAAAAGGAAAGCTCTGGTGGAGAAATGGGGAAGGTTTTATGTTAAAATGTGTAGACCAAGATCAAGCTAAATAACTCTTGAATGAAATGCATAGTGGAGTTTGCGGAGGGCATTATATGGCACAAACAATTGTACACAATGTAATGAGGGTTGGGTTTTGGTGGCCTACTATTTTTAAGGATGTACACCAATTAGTGAAGACATGTGATGCTTTTAAGTGTTTATTTGGTAAGCTAAAATTCTCTGGTAACTTACCTCTAAAACTAGCCATAGTACAATCCCCATTCTAGTAATAAAAAAAATGATTTTGTAGGAGTGATAGCATGTAAATCAAGTGGAGGCCATTCATGGATATTGGTGGCCACTGATTACTTTACCAAGTGGGTGGAAGCAATTCCAACGAAGAAAACAAATAGTAAGGTGGTAATTGACTTCTTAATGAGTAATATAGTGACTAGATTCGAATGTCTAGAGAAGATTGTATCAGATAATGCAATGTGTTTCGGGTCTGAAGAATATATGGAATTATGTGAGAAGCATGGAATCCAAGTTTCTTACTCATCACCTTACCACCCATAAGGGAATGGACAAGAAGAGTCAAGCAATAAAATCTTGATGAAGATTATCAAGAGAATCCTAGATCAGAATAAGAAGGCATGGGATTTTAAATTAAGATTAGTAGTCTGGGCATACAGGGTGACTGTGAAGAAGGAAATAGGTTGTGCCCCATTTGACTTAGCCGATGGGATAAATGCAAGGTTTCCCCAGAATAACCTGATGGAGATGTATAAATTTGTCTAGATGTATGATAATGAAATGGAAGATGAAATGCAGTTAAGAGTGGAAGCTCTCATAGAATTAGATGAGACCAAGAGGCGAGCTCAGATTAAAAATTCCAAATTGTAGTTATAGTTAGAGAATTTGTATGACAAGAAGAAAAATGCAAGGAGTTTCCAAAATGGAGATATGATTTTGATGTGGAATGCCAGGTTGTAAGACAAAGGAAAACATGGTAAATTTGATGCAATTTGCTTGGGTCCATTTCTGGTGAATAATAAATGTGGGGAAGATTCATATTTCCTCCAAGAAATGACAAGTGATATTCTTGAATTTCCAGTCCATGGGAAATTCTTGAAGTTATACTTCAACTGGAGTATTGTTATCCATGAACAATAGCTTAGATTTGTATATATGTTAGTTGTAGGTTTCCTTTGGTTGGGTTGTCTTGTCTAGATAATCCTTTTTGGCTATCTCTGCAATTGCTCTGCTCTACCTGAGATTTTTTTATTCCCACTTCATTCTAGTGGAATGACCATCCCAAATTGGAGTCGATGCTAGAGCCTCAAACTTCATTCTTTGAGTTCCATTAATTATTTTGTCACATTACTGATATGTCATGCTATTCGGAAGAAGCCTAGGGTTGGGGTTTTATTTTAGCCTTCATGAAATCTTAGTGTTCTATCTCAAACCCTGGGTTGCATCTATTTTTCCATTATCTTTTTAAGGCAGGTTTTAGAACGACTTGTGTCCCATTGACTTGTCTAGGTTGGGCCCTTTTTAATAAATTGCGTTAAATATTTCGCTTGAATTTATTATTTCCTGAGTCTAGGTCAACCCATGCACCAGGCTTTAAAAACAACCTTAAGCCATCATTTTTCATTGGCCTAGGTGATGTCCCCTTTCCCCCTTTTAATAATTATCTTATTTTGTAGGGAATGTTTTTTAATGACCGTCAATCATCCTAAAGTTGATCCTGAACATTCCCCACGATCTCGTGATGGCCTCACCACTTGGTTTCAACTAATTGTGAAATTGTGTGCGAGCGCCATGTGTCTTAGTTGCCGATGTCAAAAAGGGATTAATAAAGTGTTTAATATTTGTGTCAAACTTTAATATGTTATAAAGTGGGTTACTACAAACAATTGCGAGATGCATGTGCCTGAGATCAGCGGTGGTGTTATAATTTTGATGAAATTATTTTCGATGGTTATGTTTGGTGCTGATGATGGATGTGAATGAACATGATTGTTGATGGTGGGTGTAGACACCAAAAAATAGTCTAGGCCTGTGAGTACACATTCGACATAATTTTCTATAGTCCATGGTCTTGATTAAATAATGTTAATTATTTAATTAACCTTTCTAACACATATTTCCTCTATTAATTAAATACCCCTTTTTAATTAATTCATTAATTCATAAATGACCTTTATTCAACTTGGATAATTTAATAAATCATATTTATTTAATTATGTCCCTAACTAATTAATTCTCCCTTCTTAATTAAATATCTATTATTTAATTAAACCCCCTTTATCTATCAATTAAATAATTTATTATTTAATTACACTCCCCCTTTTATCATATTTCAACTATAATTAAATATCTTTATTTAATTATTCATTTAACCCCATTTATCTATAATTAAATATTTATTATTTAATTATTCAATTCCACCTTTTCAATAGTCAGATTAAATAAATTATCTTTATTTATTTAATTAAGTCTCTTACTTTCAAAAGTTGAATTAAATTAACATTTAATTGATATCTAGTTATTTATGTCACATTCTTCTATCAATCAGTTGAATAATCATTCACTCACCTTCTAAACTCAAGATCTATTTTTAGTTCTCCAATTATCTTCGGATTCAACATTTGATTATCTCTGTGAGAGGTCTCTCTATCACAACTAGTCAATTAACTAGTTCCAACTCATATGCATGATGTGTTTATTAATTAAATATCTTTATTTAATTAATTAACTCATGTTTGCATTCGAATGCATTATTATTCAACTTCTAACTTTGTCTTTGACATTCAAAGTCTATTTCTTCTATTTTTGAAGACTCTTAACTAAAGATTAAAATCTTGAACTCGTGTTCTAACTCATGTTCTAACTTAATCTGTATCCTACAGTCTTTTCTGACTCATGTTCTAACTCACGTTCTATCTAACACTAAAGTCACATTGCATGGCATTCATCAATCTCGTCCATCGATCTGTCTTTGAATCTAAGCCGATCGTTCAAAAACCCAAAATTTATAAAATGGCCTGTCATTATCATTATTCCTCCTCCCAAAATCATTACTCCCGAAATTACATACTTTTGAGAAGAGGCTCATCTTTGATATTTTTCTTAGACACTCGATGAAGTTATACTTGCTTTCAAACACAAAAATCTGAGGGCAAGAATACTGAAAAGGCAAAATGGAGAAGAACAATCAAGACAATTCGAAGGGGTGAATACATATTTGGTGAGATATTTCCATTAAATTGTATAGTTTTTTTAGTTTATTTCCTCGTTATTTGTTGTTTGATTTTATATTATTATTTAGAATAGGATTAACTTTGTTATTCTAGTTGCAGATTATCCATCATCATCATTCGAAAGATCATCTATTTTAATCTACTGTTACATTTGGTGAACTTGACATATTCAACCATAACTTTCAAATGGATATAGATTTTTTCACGAAAATTTGATTGCAAGTAGACGACATTTTCAAGAGATTTCACAAAAAAATCAGATTTTTTGGTGATGTTTTTAATTTTTTATAACTTTTTTGGTATTTTTCATAAAATATCAATTTTGAGAGAAAATTGTTGAATTTTTTGGATATGTATAAATTACTGGAAAGATCTTTGAATTTAAATAGGGGTCTATTATTTATGTTTTAAATTTGGATAAAAACTTATTAGTCAAACAACAGATCATGGAAAATTAAGGTTTCACAAATATTCACTTGAATCTCACAAATGGTTGTAGATCTATTCCCAAATGGTTTTTTGCAGATTTGGAATTATGTTAGGAACCTTCAGTGAAAACATCATATTTTTTGGATGTGTTTTAAATTTTTAATAAATTTTTTATGATTTTTCATAAAAAAATAATTTTCAGGTGCAAAACAGACAATGTTTTAGATTTATTTACATTTTTGGAAAGATCTTGAAATTTTAGTATGGGTTTATTCTCTGTAGTTTTATTTTTACTATCAAAAATATTTCCAAAAATCAATTTGTCTTGACTAGCTATTGGGGTTTTGACTTTGTTGGGTTTGTGAATGTGCAGAAAAAAAAAAAAAACTTGAAGGCACACATTGGATCAAGTGGACAAAGAACTTGGATTTAAATAATGTTTAGGTGCACACATTCCATCTTTCATCTCTAATCATTGTCATTTTCGTTAATGTTTTGTTTGCAGCTGTGCTTAGGGGGATAACGTAGTGTTTGCAGGATGAAGCATAGAAGACAATAAAAACCAAAGACAATATTTTTTGCAGGACGAAAGTTGAAGACAAGAACAATGAACTACTAATCAATTTTCATGTAGGACCTAATGCTTTTTCTTTATTTATTTAGCATATTTTTTGTGTGGTAGATAGATAACTTTCATTTGGAATAAAAAGAATCGCTCTCTTCTTTGTTTGGTGCAAAAGCACATATTTGTCACTCTTACGATTTGGTACATGGAAGTATCCTCTC
Organism: Sequoiadendron giganteum; assembly: GCA_007115665.2. Classification (NCBI taxonomy): domain Eukaryota; kingdom Viridiplantae; phylum Streptophyta; class Pinopsida; order Cupressales; family Cupressaceae; genus Sequoiadendron; species Sequoiadendron giganteum. The sequence continues at coordinate 803,543,453 of CM021101.1, forward strand.
CCCTTGTGCATTCATGCAATCCTGGGTGCAAGAGAAATAGTTACCAACTCTAGAATTTGGGCCTGTCTTTGTGGGAAAAAGTACTCACCCCAAGACGACTCAGACCGGTAGCACGCTAAAGCCAAGCGACTTCCACCCGGTATATAAAAGTGGATTCTTGGGGAAAGCCCACAAATCACATGCACTATTCTGATGAGATGGACATAAATGGGCTCTCGTCGACATTGGATAGTGTCCCACGAACAAAATTCCCTTATTAAACACCTTCTTGTAGAGTTACCAAAATCCTACCTACTTGTTGGTGCAATAGGGTCGGCCCTGTGAAGCTGTCTTACATTCTTATGGTTTATGTGTGGAAATGAAATGTATGCCATGGGAGTTTCATGGATACAGTAGCTTGGCTGCCCCGTATAAGTGAGTGTTGTGGAGGGGAGCCAGTGGGGTCAAGCTACTAGTCATTTGCCATAAATATGTGTAGTTAGAGAAATCCAAGTAAGAACTCAACAAGTATTGTCCTAAAGCCTAGGTTATAAATGTTTTTCAAGTCTTAATTGTCCTTTTATCACAAAACTAAAAATACAATTGATTGTTGTGTTTGTTTTCTATTGTATTTGTCAAAATCTTGATCAACAAACGAAGTTAGTCAACAACTTTCAGGAAAATTTTAAATGTCAGAAAATTGAGTTGCATTTGTAAGTTTAAACATCGCATCTATATTAGCGAGTCACATCTATTAGGGGAAAAACCACATGTTTCTATCAAAAAGAAAACATCATTCACATTCTGCATGTTACGAGTCGCAACTGTCAGATCCTGAGTCGTATGTGTGCATGAAAACCGCATCTGTTAGTTTTAGAGCCGCAAGTGTCTGTCAAAAAAATCTAGGCTTACAGAGTCCAAAATTAGAACCGCATGTGTATCAGTAAACCACATTTGTCATTGCAAAAACCGCAACTATTAGAAACACCGCATGCACAGTCAAAAACCACATCTGTCAACATTTGAACCGCAACCATTAGGTGAACCACATTTTCCTATCAACAGAAAACATCAAAAACCGCGAGCTGAGTCCAAAACATCATTGTCACTATTTTCTTTAGGTTCTTAAGATCAACCTTGGATTAGAAACCGGTAAATTTTTCTCAAAAACCTTGCATCATTAGGTTTCATATATGTCTTAGTCACAGTAAATGTCTTAGTCATAGTCATCCTAAGTTGCATGCATATAGATACTTCCTAGGAAATTGCATATCACAGAATAGATAAATTTCCTCGTCATTGGAAACGTTCATGTTTTAGTTTGTCACAGTCATTGAACCTTGTCACTTTAGTCCTATTTGTGAATCTTTCTAGCTTAATAGTCTAGTTTGGGAAATTCATCTTGTCACCGTCTTTGTCTTACAATCAGGTTCTTTGGTCAAATTCAAATCCTTTCATGCATTTATTCCATAGGTGTAGGTTATACCCATTTTAGAATCATTTACTGTCATAGTCTATTCAAAATTTTGCATATTGTCCATCCTACCATACGTCATCTTAGTCTACGTCTTTTTAGAAATAATTTTAGCAACATCCATTATTTGATAGAAAATCCAAAAACATAGACATAATTCCATATCATTTTCATTACCATCCACCACCATGTCTTTCATTCACCTTGATATGCTTGCTAGTCAGGTTGAATACCAATTACTCTACATGGGCCAATACCAACAAGCCATAGACTTCAAAATAAAATTTATCCAATCCAAATCCCAATCAAATTCAACCCATGGTCAACTACCCACATATCCCTCTTATCAACACCCCATAAAATCTAGTCTTCCATCCATCTACCCTCATTATCAAGAGTCTCTTAGCACAATCCATACCATTAATCCACAACAAACATCCATTAATCACCCTTACCTTAAGGTTGACAAGGAAAATCAACCTCCCACTAGTCTATTCCAAGCCTCCACATCCTATCCTAGTCCATCATCCCTCAACCCATTCCAAGTCTCCACATCCCATCCTAGTCCATCATCCACTAATCCATTCCTACTCACTCCATCCCAACCTGCATTTAGTCATGATAATGCATTTATTCATGGTCTCCAAAATCACATCCCATTTCCTACACTTGAGGATACATGTGAAAAAGAAAGTCCAAAGCATGAAATCGTGGCTTCACCTTCATGTCAAGATCAACGAAGTCCATCCCATGACCCTATATTTAGGTCTATCCAAGAAGTCCTTCTATATAATCATGGCAGCCAAAATACATTTATCCTTGATCAAGATTTCATTCCCAATCAAGTCATTCAAGACAACCTATCTTTGATCAAGACACTACCATTGATCAAGAAATCCAAAACGATCCGCTCATCGACCTTTATGCCATTCATGATCAAACATTTGAGGTTGATCCTACCTAAGCTTTGAACACCGCCATTTCCCAAAATGAGACACTTGTCTCTTTGGAAACATAGATGATCTTCCTCTAGAACAAGAGCCTTCTACACTAGACATATTTTCAAATGATCAAGCTATAGCTAAATTCACTGGACTCCATGATAATGACCCTAAGGAAGGTTTCTATATCGACATGGAAACACCAATATCTTTTGAAGAATCGTCAGAATCTAATGTTTCACAAAATCAAACCAAAGATGTTAATCAGAAATATATCCAACATGTTAACAAAGATACAACATCTTATCAGATAGGATCATCTATATTTTTCAGAGTAGGATTTCTTGTAGAAGAGAAGATTCCAAGTAATAGTGTCTACATACACAATGATGCACTAACATCTTGTTTTTTGAAACAAAAAATACCCCATTGCAAATAGAATCTGTCAGAACATGCAGTATCAAGGCAAAGGACTAGGCTTACATGAGCAAGGAATTCGAGAACCAGTACAACTTCAAGAAAATCCTAGACATCAGGGTCTTGGTTATTCATCGGTCAAAGAATCTAAGGATGTTAGTGATACCTCCTCAATATTGGGGGAAACTTTATCTGATACAAACATAAAAATGGGGGCCATGAGTAGTTCTTACCATAAGATTTCTGCCAACACTCCTTCCATCCACACCATAAACTGTCATTCCAACATGAATAAACCTTCTATTTGGAGCCAACAAAAAGAAAGTTATTACAAATACAAAGTTCAAAATCAAATGTCAAAGGCCATCAAATCATTCAAAAATCTAAGTGGACAAATGAAGTTAAAATGGATCAAGCAAAGAAAATATTTCAAATCCAAGAATCAATCAAAATGTGGAGCCACAAGAAAAGAGGACTCCCACATATAATAAATGTCCACCTCTTTTAAAATGGTCATCAATCAAGACATATAAAAGTGTTGGTTCCAAATGCAATCCCAATCAAAATTCCAAACTCCATCATCTAATATCCCAAGTTTGGAAAATAAAAAAGTGATTCATCTAAATTTTTGAACCATCCCCCCAAATCTATCATTATCCATCATAATCCAACATCTCATCTAAAGTCCAAAAATCCCATGTCACAAATCCATCACATCTTGGCAGAAACTTTTTATTGTAAGGACTCTCATGACACTCTATCACAATGTGCATATTCTGATAAGGCCAAATCTAGTATCACCAAGGATCACAATGACATCGATCTATTGCATGCAAGTGTTATGATCCTAAAAAGATAACTACTTCATAATGTTCATTATTGGCATATCATGGCTTCAGTCTCTACATCAGCACCATCAATGGATTCAACACAATCAATGATCATCTAAAGTATCGAGACAATCTTGAAAAAATTGTTCCCTTGATGAAAACATGGAAAATAGGCATCATGGTGACACCACAAAAATAAAAAAATTGACAAAAATAGTAAAGAGAAAAAAATCGTCCAACGGTGAAAACCTGGCAAACAGGCGCTTTGGATAAGTACCATGATGAAAACCTGGAAAATAGGCATCATGTGTAAAATAAATTACCTATGTGTATCATTACACTTGTGGGCAAGTCATCTCATCTCCCATGCCCTTCACATGATATTTCCTATGAAATTTCCATCTATCCATCTAAACCCTATCACTTTCCATCCATTTTCCTGTTAGGAATAAGGTGTCTCAACCTTGGATAATTCCTATTCTTATTATTTGTTTTGTAAAATGTATTTCTTGCAAATAATGTAATTAAGTGTGAGTGTACATGTCTAGTTTGCATGTTGATGTGTCACTCCACTTAATGTGTCGGCATCTTGAATTGTGTGTAAGGAGATCATGGCTGAAACGGTTATGACGGATTCCTATGACACGTAAGAGCTATGTCTGGAAGATTCAATGACAGGTGAAGACATGTGGCAATTGATAAAGTTGAGTACTGTACACTCTTCTCGGAGAATGGTAAAACCCTAATACAGTTATCTTCGGAAGTTGCCCTAAAAGGGAAGCGCATGATATAAGCGTTTTTTAGGGTTGCGAAGATTTGTGATGTGAGTGTATTGTTGGAACGTTTTTTCATGCTGCCGCATTTTGTCTTCAAGAGTTGGAAATCTCCTGAAAGAACTTGCATTGCAAGTGTGTTGTAACCGTTGTGTTGAAGATAATACATTGTGCAGGTTTTGGAGTGCTGGGGTTTTTTACCGAAAGGTTTTCCCCAGGGTAAATCATTGTGTCATTCTTCATTTTCTGTATGTATGGTATATTGCTGCAATATCTTTGTTAAGTAGATTAACGAATCTGAAATTGTAAGGGTTTAAAACGAATTTGCACCATACTTTCCTTAAGAGATTAGTGTAGGAAGCTGTTTCCGCACCTGAGTTTCCTTACATTTCCCACCGACTTTGATCCTGATAAAGACTACAATACAAAAAAAATGTCATGCTTTGGAAATTTTTTTGACATGTCTATCTTTTGGTCATACCTTATTCATTAAAAATCATGTCATTACCTTCATAGCCTCCTTTTTACTATGCGACATCATCCTTGGAGACCATATGATAATTCTCTAGTCTAAGCCACCCATTGTCCTTTTATACCTATCATCCATCTTGGTTTTCCTTATCTATGCTCTAAAGATCCATCTTCATCCCATCCAGTCCTCATAAAGTCATTCCAAATGCAACAATATGGCAACTTGGTGCATCATCCAAAATAATCCTTGACTTTGTCCTTGGCCCTACTGTAGACTATTATCCTCTTGTCATATCATTGTCATCTTCACGTTGTTTCAGGATGTGTCCTTCCCATGTCAAACAACGTTGTTGTCATCATCACATGTCAATTGGTATTCAACTTGGCTAGTAGAAAAATCATGCTTTTCCTTGGATTCATGTGCGTCGACATCATTCACATGCATTTATCACAATTTTCATAAAAAAATCACAAAGTCAAAAAAATTAATCAAAAAATGTCCTGAAAAAATCCAAAAAAATCAAAACAGTCAAAAAATACCAAAAATAGAGTCAGGTCAATCATGTCAAGTGAATCATGTCAATTCAGTCATGTTAAGTTAGTCATAGACATAGTCAAACTACGTTGCCTCTGTGACTGGGACGTAGGCAAGGCCATCAATCGATGTGCCCCTGAGGCATTAGGTTTGTCAGTCTAGGTTTGTCATGTATCACACACATTAAAATCATGACGCTTTGTATATTCAAAGTCATTGGTCATGTCGAACTACGAGGTCTCTACGTGTACAATGTAGTCAAAGCTAATCAATTGATGAGCTCCCAAAACCACACTAGGTCAATCTAATAGAGTTCATTCACATTCAATTCACTATCACACACATTGCATATCATGCACTTAGATGCATCTCTTTAGCTGCATTAGGTCAGTACTTTAGGGTATCATCTCATGTCATACACTGTCAATACACACACACACTTTTAATCTCTCAATGAATAAAAAAAAAGTCATGCAACAACAAGGCAACATCTCAAACAGTCATCAAGTCAATATCAAACACATTGTCAAAATGATCAACTTATGTCTTTGCAAGATATGTCTTTCTTGTCAACAAATGTCATAAAATTTGTCATAGTCTCATGTGGCTTGTGACTTCAACGTCATCAGACTCCAACATCTTATACGACACGTGTCTTTCTGAAACCAGGCTTTGTCATGCCTTATACAAAAGTCACCAAGTGAAACCAGACTCAACGTCTTATGCTGTATGTGTCATTCTCTCACATTACGCTATGTCAAACATCAAACATCAAACAATCCCACAAGATCGAGTTTTGGCGAATACATTTATTTGGATTTATGACTTTTTATCTTATTTTGTCTTATCTTTTTATCAATTTGTGAATTAGTCTAGTTACTAGCTTTCTCAAGGATGTCCCTTGAAGGATTTAGAGAAGCAAGGATGTCTCAGGACTCTTTTTCTTTAGCTGTTTTATGTCATCTGTCTTTTAAACATTGGTTTTTGAGTCATGTTACTAGTTTCCTCAAGGATGTCCTATCAAGGATTTAGAGGAGCAATGACATCTCATGACTTGTCTTTTATTTGTCTGTTGTCTGTGGTTTGTTAAGACAAAATGACTGAGACATCTTGTCCTTAGTCTGAGTTAAGACACTCCTTGTCTACGACTGTCTATTTTTCATAGATGGATGAGTTTGTACACTATGCTCTATCTCATATCATAGTGTGTACTATCCATTTGTGTCATGTCCCACCCAATGATGATAACAAGCAAGCATATCATATTTGGCAATATATCGAATATTAGATGTTTTTCTCAATCAATAACCATTCTTTTTCAATACTAACTTTTTTGAATTATCCATGCTAACATTTCTTCTAATCTGTATCTTCATCATCCTTATCTATTTTTCCCTATTCTTTTGTCCTTCATATTCTATTTTTCTCATCCATTTCAAGAGCACACTCATTTTCTTCAAACCCACCTATCCTCTCGAGGGGGCATACCACTACCTCCTCATCATTCTCCCTTTCACTGGGGCATACCCTAACTTTTTTCATGATGGGGCATAATCGGGGCATATTTTTCTTTGACACAACGCTGAGACAACATTGCATCAAAGAGGAGCAAACTGTAGACACCAAAAATTGGCCTAGGCCTGCAAGTTCACATTCGACATAATTTTCTATAGTCTGTTGTCTTGATTAAATAATGTTAATTATTTAATTAACCTTTCTAAAACATATTTCCTCTATTAATTAAATACCCCTTTTTAATTAACTCATTAATTCATAAATGACCTTTATTCAACTTGGATAATTAAATAAATCATATTTTTTAAATTATATCCCTAACTAATTAATTCCCCCTTCTTAATTAAATATCTATTATTTAATTAAACCTTCTTTATCTATCAATTAAATAATTTATTATTTAATTACAACCCCCCTTTTATCATATTTCAACTATAATTAAATAATCTTTATTTAATTATTCATTTAACCCCCTTTATCTATAATTAAATATTTATTATTAAATTATTCAATTCCACCTTTTCAATAGTCAAATTAAATAAATTATCTTTATTTATTTAATTAAGTCTCTTATTTTCAAATATTGAATTAAATTAACATTTAATTCATATCTAATTATTTATGTCACACTCTTTTATCAATCAGTTGACTAATCATTCACTCACCTTCTAAACTCAATATCTATTTTTAGTTCTCCAGTTATCTCTGGATTCAACATCTGATTATCTCTGCGAGAGGTCTCTCTATCACAACTAGTCAGTTAACTAGTTCCAACTCATATGCATGATGTGTTTATTAATTAAATATCTTTATTTAATTAATTAAATCATGTTTGCATTCGAATGCATTATTATTCAACTTCTAACTTTGTCTTTGACATTCAAAGTCTATTTCTTCTATTTTCGAAGACTCTTAACTAAAGATTAAAATCTTGAACTAGTGTTCTAATTCACATTCTAACTTAATCGATATCCTTCTATCTTTTTTGACTCATGTTCTAACTCACGTTCTATCTGACACTGAACTCACATCACATGGCATTCATCAATCTTGTCTGTCGATCTCTCTTTGAATCTGAGCCGATTGTTCGAAAACCCAAAATCTATAAAATGGCATGTCATTATCATTATTCCTCCTCCCAAAATCATTACTCCCGAAATCACATACTTTTAAGAAGAGACTCATCTTTGATATTTTTCTTAGGCACTCGACGAAGTTATACTTTTATTCAAACACAAAAATCTGAGGGCAAGAAAACTGAAAAGTAAAAACAAAGAAAAAAAATCAATATAATTTGAAGGGGTGAACACATATTCGGTGAGAGCTTTCCATTAAATTGTTTAGTTTGTTTAGTTTATTTCCTCATTCTTTGTTGTTTTATTTTGGATTTTAATTTAGAATAGGATTAACATAGTTATTCTAGTTGCAGATTATCCATCTCATCATCATTCAAAAGATACATCTATTTTAATCTACTGTTACAATGGGAATGAATGGTTGCCCGCCATCATGTGATCCAAAGATGTAGGATGTTTAGTGATTGCGATATCACGGGCAGACACCACATATAATCCTTTGGTGCTACATATTATGGTGGGCCCTTGACATTGAAATTGAGATTACATTAGCCTTTTTGAAGGTCGTCGTTCGATGATCTGACAAAAAAAAGAGATCGACAACTACAATTTAAATTCTCATCAAATGCAATTGGAGTCGTTGGTGTGGCATGGAAATGAGCTTTAATGATGGATGAGATGTCTACTAGCTAAATTCAATCGACATAAAGTATTTTATTTAATTCTATCTTCACCACAAAAGAATTCATGTATTTTCAAAGTGGTTCAGAGCTAGAGATAAAGTTTTTCAAGCAATCACAATGCAAGTTTGGTTCTCTGCAAAGCACCAAATCTCGTGAGTTACTTTCTATATCACTAGGTTAATTTGATTGTGAGTTTGGTGAAGGGTTGTATTGTGCTAGTCAAGGGGATTGTTGATTTATTTTTTAGGGTTACTGATTCATTTGAATTGTGGGAAATTGCATAGTTGTGTTGTAATTTCATTTTTTGGGTAGCCCTACTTTTTTCAAAAATTTGAAGTTTAAGGAAGCCCTAGTTGTTTGATATGGCACCACCGAAGAAACACTCTAGTCATGTCGATTATTTTCAAAGGAATTTATATGATTTTCTAGATCAACTCATGTTATCAACAAACGATAGGAAGAGGGGTTTGGTTTTAATGAGTGGAAGAACCCTAGGGGAAGGACTAATGTGCAAGAATTATAATATTGTAGATGCTAGGGTTCCTATGAATGGTTTGGAAATGTTCAGGTTGTGGTATGGACAGATAAACCTACCCCACCCCTTCTCTAATGGCTAGACATACAACATGGAGAAAATAGAAATGCCAAATGTGTTTCCTGACATGGACCTACTCAGAGTAGTGGCAACACATTATTACCCTGTTACAAGGGTAAATAGGGATAATGATGGTGGTATTTTGCTAAGTATAAATGCATATGAGATTCAATAGGTTTTTGATTTGAGTGAGTCTAGCTCATTCTTAGTCCCAATTGATATTGAGGAGATGATGCAGGAATATACAAAGTCAAAACCTCTTTTCTGATTAAAGTTGCTTCCTTCTCACCTGGCCAGGGTAGGCAATTCAATGATTCATATTAGCCCAAGTGACCATAAGCCTTTCAGGCTAACTTGTTTTTCCAATCGCTTTTTGGCAACATTTTATTCATTGTGCCAGATTTTGGGATTCAAACCAGATACAATGATACCTATTGTATATATGTTCATGGGGGCTCAGATTCATCATCCCAAATTCTCCATGGTGTATGACTATGCATCTTTTCTAGCAGAAAAGATACATGAGGGTTTGCTGAAGTTGCATGTGGGGGATGTTGGTACTCATTTCTTTTGGTACTCCCTATTAATCCATATGTTCCTATACAAGAATATCAACTTCTTCTCAGAGAATATGGAGTTGAGGCAAGAAGTGAATGGAGAAAGATTACTAGTATAGGTTTGGAGTGTAGAACTATCTTACAATAGGGGAGGTGCCAATTTTTTGCAGTTTGATAATTGTTTTACCTCCAAAATTAGAGCTTGGTTGGTGGTAAATGTGCCCAGAGTTCCTGAAAACTTGCATGAATTCCTTCGACTAAAGGTGAGGAAGCCCGATTTGAAGGTCTTCCACAATTGGGGTGACATCATCTTGTACCCTATAAGAACTATCCTAAGGGTGTTTTCTTTCAAGGGAGACCCTCATATTCTCCCCTATAATATACCATCAAGAATGGGGTTTGCCAAGGTCATGTGGTAGCTAGGTTGTATTCATGAGGAAAATCTGTCAGGGAGAGGAAAGGGGACTTTGTTCCTTGATTATACTGTTGTTTCAGATTTTGTCTTTTCCAAGGGAGGATGGGTCCACTTTGGAAAGTTTTTTGATGATTATCAATTGAAGAGTGGATCTAGGAGGCAACATGACCCTGAGGGATTATTTTCCTGGTTCAGGAAATGAATTAAAGGTGGTAGGTTTGCACATGAATTCAATTTCCCTAAAGACCTAATAAAAAATGAAGTTGATTTGAATGGGCAGGAATTGAATAAGGAAAAATGGATTGCATATGAGAAGCTGCTCTCCATAATGCATAAAATGGATCCAAAATATGATCCATTAATGGATTTTACTCCATTCCACAAGAGAATTGATTTCTTTTTGGATAATTTCAATGAGATTATGGGCACCTTGATGACCAAGAAGGTTAATTTGGAATTGGACTTTGGGGTTCAAAGACCAAAGGTGAGGTATGAAGAAGAAAGGCCAACTTATCAGCCCTCAGTTGATTGGCCTCTATATAAGAGGAATGACAACAATCATGAGGATGAGGGGGATAAGAGGGGAAAACAAATAATCAAAAAATCATCACAACTAGGTCCAAGGTTCAGAGCACCTGGAGGGATAAGGATCATTGATTTGGATTCACCATCGATAAACTATCTTGCAGTACTACCATCAAAGCCAATCCCTAAGAGGAAGAGAGTTGAGGATACACAAGAGGCTCTGATAGATGAGATAATTGTGACTAATCAAGAAAATACATGTTGATATCCCTTCCCCTCCCAGATCAACACAATTAGTGCTTTCTAACATGGATGTAAAGGGGCAATGTGTACAATATTCCAAGATGGAGGCCTACAAGGCATTCTTGGATGATGATGCATTTGTGAGGACTCCTGTATTCTTGCAGCTAGTTTGGAGGATGAAAATAGAAGAATACTAAGAAAAATGCAAGAGAAGGAGAGAATTAAGGCCTGATAGGTCTGAGTAGGAGAATGATGATGAGGTTAAGGCCAGATTAATGGAAGAATTCAAAAACATTCACTCCTGAGGAGGGAAGAATACTTGTGACTCAGGCTGGTCACCTGATTTTTCCTCAATGGGAGATAGCCGATGTTGTAGCATTCAATGCTATCTTATAGTCTAAGCACCCCATACAAAATAGTGAAGAAGATCTTAAGACAACTTTGCAAGACTTCTTTCACTGAGGAGTATGGAATTCTAACAATATGGGCATTCACACCCTAAGGCAGAAAGCCAAATGTAACTGATATATACACCTAAAATTGGTCTGGAGAATCTGATTAATTAAATACAAATTATTTGATTAATTATCCTAGTTTCTTCTACTGTTTGAATAAATAGAAATATTTATTTATATAGTTCACATTTACATTCACATTTAAATTCTTCTACTCTTAATTAAATTAAAAAACATAATTTTTTTTTTGATTTAATTATCATTTCCCTATTTTATTCTATCATATCGATCTTAAATTAATTAAATAAAGATCAAACACTTTATTGATTACTTGCCATATTCTTTTGTTTAATTTAATAAACAACTTCTATAGTTTATTTTATTAAATTATTTATCCCTCTTTTTCTAGTTAAAATAGATCAAAAATATTTAAATAAAGGCATAAGGAATATTCCTCTATATTTCCTCAAAAATAAATTAGATATCCTATGTCTAATTTATGTCAAAATTATGTCAAAATTAATTGATTGAAACTTCACGGGAAGATTTGGAGACAAATTTCATATTTATCTCTCAATCCTCTTCCATCAATCCTTCATTTTCTCTTTCCTAGTGTTTTCATGGGTAGAGACAATCTCTGAAATCTTCTCAATCTCTTCCATCTCTCACCATTCAATCCTCCAGATTGAATCCAAGCCTCTCTTTTCCATCCCTGTGCATTTCTACAGCTAGGAAATGTATAAATAAAGCTTCATTCAACCAAGAAAAGGATCCTAGGTTATCAAGTTTACTTTGCAGGAATTCAAGCACCAAGCATCAAGCATCCAAGCATCCAAAATTCTAGAATCACAATCATGGTTGCCTCTTGTAGCTTCATTTATCAGTTTTTATGTCAACTCATGCTATATTAGTTTATTTTATCATCTAGTATTTATTATATTAGCTTCATATAATTGCATGAACATCATTCCATTCTTTAGATTGTTATTTTAATAGTTATAGTGTTATTTAAATCTGATAGCACAATAGCTTAATAAATTTTTAAATATAAGAGATAATGAGACGTTTCAATAGATTTTTAGCTTCATTTTTGATACAATGTTTCATTAAGAAGTTTTTTATTCCTTTCTAGTTATTCACACTTACAATTTGGCACCCACTGTGAGGCTCTATCCCCATATTTTTATCAATTTTTCTGCAATGTGTCACATAGGTTCTCGACATGTTCAGTTTCAACACTTCCATCAAAAACTATAGCACTTACGTAAAAAACTATAGTGCATCTGTGGAAAACTATGACACTTCCATGCTCTATTTCAGCACTTCCATGATACTATCGCCCATTTGTTAAAAGTTTTAGCGCTTTCCACTTTAGCGCTTCCATGAACTATTTCGGCACATCGGTAGCCTATTTCTAGAAAATTTGATTTAGCACTTCCGTGAAGAAATTTGGCAGTTTGGTGTTCGGTTTCAACGCTTTTGAGTTTAGCCCATCAGGTGAAAACTATGGAAATTTCATTGAGTGTTTCATCACTTTTGCAATTTTGATCTGGATCTGACGCAACCTCGGCCAGAATTTTATTTTGATACAGTTAGACTGAAATTTATCAATCCTAGGGTACCAATTTCTGGTTTAAAATTTACCAATCCTAGCGTAGCCATTTCTGGTTTAAAATTTATCAATCCCTGGGTAGCCATTTCTGGTTTAAAATTTATCAATCCTAGGGTAGCCATCACACTTTTACACTATCAGTTAAAAAGGACACCATGATTTTTGTGAAGCAAAATTTTCACATAGATTAGCAAAAAAATTCTTTTGGGCTTAAAATGAATCATTTATCTGTTGTGCTTGTGTGGTGAATAGGCTTATGCTCTCCACTTAACTGGGTTATCAAAGTGTCAGACTCATCTTTATTTTCATGCAAATTTATGCTTTTGTTAAGACTTTTAGAAGGCTTGTCATAGTGGGAAAAACACTTACCCTATGGGAATGCCTAAAGCCAAGGATTCCAACCCACTCTAATCAAAATGCAAGTTGTTGATGAGATTCCAAAATGACGGTAGTGAGAAAGATAACCATCCTCAAAATATTTGTTCTAGAGATTGGGAGGTATCCTGCGGGAGTTTATCAATTTCTGCACCGCACAAAAGCCCTATCTATAAACCATAGTGTAGTGTCCAGCCGAGTCAATAACCAGACATTGTAATACTCATGGTGCAAGGCGAGGGAAGAATCTACCCCCAAGACACTCACCATATAATTTCCAAGGACCATTTTCTTAGAGGACGAGAAATCCAACTCTGAGTATGCACCTAGTAATGATAAAAACATGGGCGCCCTCTAGGGGGTGACATGGTTGGGTGCATCAACACAATTTTAAGATGTGGGTTGTTGAGTATAACGATGACCTATTTGACCTTAAGAGTGAGTCTATCTGAATTGTGTACATTTGTCAAAGAAAACCCATAAAAATCAATAAGGACCGTTCATGGTTCTTAAATATACATTATCTATTTAGATTAAAACAATTATTCTACAATTTTCTTGTTGTGTTTTCACAAAATCATTAAAAATCAGTTAATAGATCATCCACAAAACTACAAGTCAAATCAAGTCAAGAAATTCATGATTCGAATGTGGAAATCAACCAAGTTTGTCAAGAGAAAAATCAAAATCATCAAACCCAATAGACCACTTAGTTGCCGAAATAGTTTAAGAAGAAGGCATTTCTTATATAAGTATCGAAAGATATTTTTACAACATAGAACCTTGATTCATAGCTATTGTATACACCTAAAAATGGTCTAGAGCATTCGATTAATTAAATACGAATTATTTAATTAATTATCCTAATTCCCTCTACTATTGAATAAATTTAAATATTTATTTAATATAGTTCACATTCACTTTCTTCATAAATTCTTCTAATCTCGTCTTAATTAAATAAAAAAAACTAAATACTTTGTTCAATTTAATTATCGTTCTCCTATTTTCATTATATCACATCATTTTTAAATTAATTAAATAAAGATCAAAACACTTTATTGATTAATTACCATAATTCTTCTATTTTATTTTAATAAACAACTATCCTATAGTTTGCTTTATTAAATTATTTATCTCTCCTTTATTAATTCAAATAAATCAAAATATTTGAATTGTTGCATAAGGAATATTCCAATCTATATTCTCTCAAAAATGAATTAGATTTCCTATGTCTAAACCATGTCTAAATTTTGTCAAAAATATGTCAAATTAATTGATTGAAACTTCACGAGAAGTTTTGGAGACAAATTTGGAATTTGATCTCTCAATCCTCTTCCATCAATCTTTCCTCTTCTCTTGCCTGGTATTTTCATGGATAGAGACAACCTCCCTCTTTCTCTCAATCTCCTCCATCTCTTACCATTCAATTCTCCAGATTGAATCCAAGCCTTTCAAAGCTTTCCCTATGCATTTCTACAACTAGGAAATCTATAAATACAAACTTATTCAACCAAGAAAAGGATCCAGATAATCAAGCTTTTGCACCCTTACTCTGGAGGAATCTAGGCATGAACATTCAAGCAATCACACATCAAGCAATTCAACAATCAAGCTTCACAACAATGGCTACCTCTTGGAGCTACATTTATCTGTTTCACATCAATATCATGCTAGTTTAATTGATTTATTATTTAGCATTATATTATCATCATCCCCTTCTTCAGATAGTCATTTTAACAGTCTTATATGCTTACACAATCTAAGAGCAAAGTAGGATTTAATAAATCATTGAAGATAGAGAGCAATAGGATGCTTTCAATTGATTACTTTTTTGAATTGATTCAATTTGTTTAATCATTGATATAATGTCATATTAAGAAGTGTATTTATATTATTTACCACCTCAAATGAACTCGAATCTCTGGGATCTTTGTGTGGAGGCTGTGTCACCCCCTCACTGACTATCTACGTATGAGTCCATCCAAATCTTGACATGGTATAACTGACTCGGTGCTTGGAAAACACTACATCATGATAACGGCCCTGATAAAACTCTACCTCTCGACCATCCCACAAAACCTCTCTCATGTAATCACCTATAGAGGTGCCATCAACAAATCTCTAAAGAGTATCTGCTATCTCCTGTGCCCTCTCAGCAATCTGCCATGTACTGTCTCTCTCGATTGTTAGGGTATCAACCTACATTTGCATGGAGGCTAACTGCCCCTATACCTGTGCCAAGGCCTACATGTGAGTCTGTGCCTGTGTCTGCATCTGTGTCTGGGCCTGTACCAATTGCCCTTGTAGTGTCTGAACCTGTGCCTATAAAGTCTGGACCTATTCCTGGAGCCTAGCTATCTATCTCTGCTTCCCTACTACTGGCACTATCACTGCTTGCCTCTTACAAGGCCTACTAGAAGAAGGTGCACTATGAATATCTGGACTTGGCCCTCTGTATCCTCCACTCCCACCATCACTATCCCCACTGTTGCTGCTATCCTCACTGTTTGAACTACTACTCTCTGAGCTCTCATCTGTTGGGATATCACCCTCAACCCTGACAACATCCTCTGCCGCATCCTCCTCTACTGGTAATGGTGCGGGCTCATCAGGAATGGTGAGGCGAGGAGGGGGAACAAAAGCCAAAAATGCCGCATACTCCTTTGTCACAGGTGCAACTGCAATATCTCTCTGCATGTCCCAAGCAGATGGTTGTAATGCTCTATAACCCTCTACTACAACATCATATGATAATGTGGGGTCCCAATCTGGAATATCCATCCATCGTCGTGCATAGTGGGCTACCCCCTGTGGCATGCACTAAATAATGCCATACTATCTATAAACCCGACGTAGTAGAAATATCTCAATCACAAGTGGAGTCCGGCCAATGATGTACATCAAATCACACAAGAACCCCAACACTGCACCATCCTCCTCCCACTCCTCATAGTCAAGGTAGGGGTGCCATATCACTGTCTCTGTATCATCAAAAACCCACCTCCAGTGCTCTAACTTCCCATCCGGGCCTATGTAAATTGACAACTATATCTAAAAACATATGGCCTGCCAGCTGGTCTATTTGCAATGGGAAACGACCGACAAATAGCAAAGTGCTCCCAAACCCATATCTGTAATAAAGTTGCCCCTGCAGATATACTGCGTGCATCTAAGTACACAATAGAATGAAGATCATGGTAAAGATGTGCTAACATGCACATCCCCCACGCATATCTGGTACCATGTACCAACATGCTCTCCAGTGTCCTGCCCTAGCCAATGAGAAATCCCTTTGACCTGCGATCAAGGCAAAGGAATCCTCCAATAAATCTAGCTAGCACTGCTAGTAGTGTTGCATAAGAGTCTACGATCCTCCGCCATCGAACGCTCGGACCCTCAATATCCTAATCCTAAAATACTCGATGGAGAGCATCTCTGCTACTGGTCCTATGACAGTCATATGTAACTATCTCCTCCATGAACGGAATACGTAAGATACGCCACACATACTTTGGTGTGACTGTCATCTCACTAGTAGGTAAATGAAAGGTGTTGTGGTCGCTATGCCACCTCTTAGCCAGTGCGGTCAACAAACCCTGATTAATCCTAATCTGGGGCATGTCAAGCAAACTTGTGAGGCCACACTGACCTATCACCTAGAGCTCATCCAGTGTCAAATGTGGTATCAAATCAATCATCTGCAGAAACCTCTCTCGCATCTGGAGAGTACCCAGATCCTCCTATTATCATAACGAAAAATCCATAATCAGTGAACTATGTCAAGAATTACACGTTAGTCTACTATCAAGTCTATTTCAAAAACTTTGGTATGAATTTTTGATCAAAATTCATAGGTGAACATCCAACCTCACCTATCATGAGGTTCATCAAAACATTATGTAGATCTCACCTATCATGAGATTTATCAGATATTGAATCAAACCTCACCTATCATGAGGTTCATCAAACCATTATCTAAATCTCGCCTATCATGAGATTTATCATATATTGAATCATGTCCTCGCCTATCATGAGGATCATCAAGAAATAAGATTTCTTCTCACCTATCATGAGGGTTAGTCTTATTTACTTTAATCTAAATCCAACATCAAGAATGTGGATTGTCAATCATACCAACCAGAAGAATGGACATGATCACAATTGACATAATCAAAGTTCACTAAGTCAAAATCTTCAATTCTGACATGAAGCACTAAAACAGGCTTCCAAAGCACTAAATCCCAAAAGTGCTATTTTATCATCCAAAGGCACTAAAATAGGGACCCAAAGTGCTAAAATAGGCTGTCAAAGCACCACTTTACTAGAAGCGCTAGAACAGACCTTAAAAGCGCTAATCCACCGACTCAAAGCATTGAAAATCTCAAAGCGCTACTTCTTGACTCCTAAGCACTAATTCGCTGAAAGCGCTACTTTATCGACTGGAAGCGCTAGAGTTTTAAATGCAAGCGCTAAAACTCAAAGTGCTAGTCTACCTATCGAAAGTGTTACATCGAAATGTAAGCGCTATAGCACAGCTTCAAAGTGCTAAAATCCACCTAGACACGCCTAAGACCTAAAAAGCATAAAAAATCAAAAGTTCATGAATTACGAGGAGGTGAAGGGGTACATATCGGAGGTCCATATGCAGGCGGCAGTCTATGATGTCGAACGTGCTTGAAATGGTGAGTGTGGTAAGAAATAGGCATCTTGCTCTAGTTGGTAGAAATGTCTCTATCACTAAGAATTTTAAACTCAAAAAGCAAATAATGAATTGAAAATGACCTTTTAGCACTATTTATAATTTTAGAAAGGTATTTTTGGGGGATTTTTATAACATTTTGATTAATTTTATCCATGAAATTAATTAAAATTCATTAGAGGACTCATTTCTTCATCATTTTGTCGAGAGATAAATTATTTCATCATCGAAACACATCAAATCATCAAGAAAATCATAAATTTTTGAATTTTTTTTCTAAAAATCATCAAATCATTTATTTATCTCCCTAGGGGGCATATTATCATCAAATCATCTGAAAATCATGTCTGGGGCACACGAAAGAATTATCATCATTTGGAAATCATGTCTGGGGCATACGAAATTATTTGATTATCATCGATCCTGACAGTAGCAGCAAAATATTTCTTCGAATCAACGTGTAAACACATCACTTCGAAGAGGGGCAAAATTTATACACCTAAAAATGGTCTGGAGCGTCCAATTAATTAAATACAAATTATTTAATTAATTATCCTAATTCCCTCTACTATTGAATAAATTTAAATATTTATTTAATATAGTTCACATTCACTTTCTTCATAAATTCTTCTAATCTCGTCTTAATTAAATAAACAAAATTAAATACTTTGTTCGATTTAATTATCATTCTCCTATTTTCAATATATCACATCATTTTTAAATTAATTAAATAAAGATCAAAACACTTTATTGATTAATTACCATAATTCTTCTATTTTAATTTAATAAACAACTATCCTATAGTTCGCTTTATTAAATTATTTATCTCTCCTTTATTAATTCAAATAAATCAAAATATTTGAATTGTTGCACAAGGAATATTCCAATCTATATTCTCTCAAAAATGAATTAGATTTCCTATGTCTAAACCATGTCTAAATTTTGTCAAAAATATGTCAAATTAATTGATTGAAACTTCACAGGAAGTTTTGGAGACAAATTGGAGACAAATTTGGAATTTGATCTCTCAATCCTCTTCCATCAATCTTTCCTCTTCTCTTGCCTGGTGTTTTCACGGGTAGAGACAACCTCCCGCTTTCTCTCAATATCCTCCATCTCTTACTATTCAATTCTCTAGATTGAATCCAAGCCTTTCAAAGCTTTCCCTGTGCATTTCTACAGCCAAGAAATCTATAAATACAACCTTATTCAACCAAGAAAAGGATCCAGATAATCAAGCTTTTGCACCCTTACTCTGTAGGAATCTAGGCATCAACATTCAAGCAATCACACATCAAGCAATTCAACAATCAAGCTTCACAACAATGGCTACCTCTTGGAGCTACATTTATCTGTTTCACATCAATATCATGCTAGTTTAATTTATTTATCATTTAGCATTATATTATCATCATCTCGTTCTTCAGATAGTCATTTTAGCAGTCTTATATGCTTACACAATCTGAGAGCAAAGTAGGATTTAATAAATCTTTGAAGATAGAGAGAAATAGGATGCTTTCAATTGATTAATTTGTTGAATTGATTCAATTTGTTTAATCATTGATATAATGTTGTATTAAGAAGTGTATCTATATTATTTACCTCATTCCACACTTACAACTATCACAACTTTTCTAGAGGTCATACTCTTGATTACACTATAGAGCCACTTTATTCATGAGCTTTCTTCCAAAGGAGAGCCCTCACACAATATCACAATAATAGTCAATGCATACATCAGTCCTACTTCCCACAACCCATGATAGAATATGCCACAAGGGCAAGTCAAATTTTTCAATAAAGAGTCTTGAACAACAACCCTCTGTTTTAGCACTCTGGGATTTTATTTCAGTGCTTCAGGACTCTGTTTTAGTGCTTTCATAAAATAACACTTCTAAACACTGTTTTAGCGCTTCCGGTCACCTTTTTAGCACTTCCATAAAATAGCGCTTTCATAATTTGTTTCAGTGCTTTTGGGCACTATTTTAGCGCATCCATTAAGATAACGCTTCCATTATCTATTTCAATTCTTTTGAACTATTTTCTAGCGGTTCTGCAAAATAGCGCTTCCATCACCTTTTTTAGCGCATCTGAAATCTATTTTAGCGCTTTCAAAATAGAGAGTTTCAAATCATATCAGTCAGTTTGTCTGTTCATTTACACACTGATTTTTATCAAAATAGAAGTAACTTTTTATTAGAATCACTATCTAGAAATGCAAATCAGATAGGTTCATACAGGTTTCCAATATTTTTACTAAAATGAAGATCTTGCAAATCATAAAGTTTCAAATCAAAACACAATCTTGATTATTACGCTAAAGTTTCATCATCAGGATATTATCATCCTATCATCACGAAATGAAGCATAGTAATTGAATTTTTAACCTAGTCTTGTCAATAAGATATATCATCTTATTCGACTTTGTTAAAAACTTGCTTGACATTTTCCAACATAGAAGATCATATTTTGGAAGAAAGAAAAAAACACTTGTATGCCAATCTTCACTAGGTTGCAAAAATAGAATCTCTTAGGAAAATAACTTGAAACATCAAATACAATGGCAGAAGAAAATCCCTAGAATAGTTTGCATCAAAGTGAAAAAAATGAAATAACTCTAGAGGACATACCAACAGCCCAACAGAATCCCAAATTCCATAAATTCATGGAAAAGATCTTAGAACAAGACATAGAGAAATACCTTTTAATGTTGGTTGAATCAACTACTAAACTTCCCAAAGAATTTGACGTAAATCACCTAAGAGAAGCACCTAGAATAAGCGAAACCAAAATACCACGACCCACACAAGGTATAGATCTGGTTGTTTCCTTAACATCTCAAATGAAAATATTACAACAAACACAAGACATGACAAAGGGGAGCACCAAAATGTATGTAGTATAGGAAATTTTTCCTTATCCTTTCGACTCAATAGTTGATATGATACCTTTTCCTCGACGTTGTGAATTTCCATAGTATGACAAATAAAATGGAAGATCAGATCCAATTGATCATATCTATGAATTCAAAACCACGAGCCTAGAGTTTTCCCAAGAGGAAACTTACCTAATGAGATTATTCCCAAGAAGCTTGGGAGGTTCATGTATGGAATGGTTTTCAAAATTACTACCAGGAATAAGGACTTTTGAAGAACTTGTCAACAGGTTCATCTCTCAATATTATTTTAACATCCAACATGATGTCAGGATAAAGGATTTGTATAACCTGAAAAAAAAAGGGGAGACATTCTTGTCCTTTATACAAAGATGGTGATGATTGTTTGCTAGATATCCTCGATCCATTCCTGAGGAAGAGAAAATGGAGTTGTTCATCAATAACTTGAAAAAGGAGATGAATTACAAACTTGAATTGCAATGTCCTCCTACATTTGAAAAGGCGATAGAAAATGGCCTTAATATTGAAGAAGCGCTAGTCAAAAGAGGGGTTATTAAACATTTCAGTGACAAATCAAATAGCACAAACTCTTCAAATCAGTACCCCAACAGTGATAAACCAAAATTTTGGCAAAAGAATTGAAATATAGCTACAAACAAAATGAAAAGTGATTTAAAAAATGCCAAACTATTTTTCAACTTGATAGCATCTACTTTGAAAACAAATCAAAACAACGATCAAATTGTCAAGTCAAATGTCATTCAGAACAACGAAATCACAAAACTACAATCATACCAAACACCATCAAATTGGTGTAGGTTCACACCTTTAGGCTAAATATTGGAATCAACGATGAAAGAATTAGTCACCAGTGGTCTTATCACCATGTGAGAAGCAAAATTTTAGGATCCAAAGGTCAAACCACCATGGTGGAATGACTTAAATTACTGCAACTTCCACAACAATAAAGGCCACAAAACTAATGATTGCATGGAGTTAAAACACATAGTTCAAGATCTTATCAACAATAACAAGGTGTATATAGAGGGACCCCAAAAAAATAATGATCATTCAACCTTCAAGGACCCTTTACCAAACTATGACAAAGGAGCATCATCTGCTATGCTAAAATTTTCCTTTGTCTTCCCAATGTAGAGAGTGATTATACCATTGATCATAACATGAACGAACATGAAACCAACAACACTAGCCCTTTGGATTTTCTCACAAACATGCAAGTCCCTTAAAATCAAATAAACGTTATAAAAATCAAAGAACGACAGGACTATCAACCAAAAAATGTGATGACAAGGGGGAGATCCAAGGTAGTGTTAAAGGGAGTTGGGTCTAAAAATGCATATCCACCTCCATCTCATTACAACATTGTCAATCAGATTCAAAACATTCCAGCACATATATCAATGCTAGAACTCCTCAAACTATCTCCATCACATAAGGAGCCTCTAGAACAAGCATTAGTTGCCACTATGGTACCACAAGGTCTAGATGTTTCCCAATTCCAAGCTATGGTGGGGAATTTGACTAACCCACATTTTCTATCATTCTCTTAATAGGATGATGTCTCACTCAACCATCCTCATAACACCACACTCCATATCAAAGTCTTGATCCACAATCATCATGTCAAAAGTGTCTTAATAGATGGGGGAGATGGTTTGAAAATTTGCACTCTAAAGTTAATCCGTGCACTAGGGTAATCTGATGATGTTATTGATGCCCAAAGGAAAATGACCAAAAAGGCATATGATGAGGAAGAGAGATATTCAAAGGGACTAATTGTGTTACCAAGTCAATTGGGACCAATGATGAAACACATAGCATGTCAAGTACTGGAAAAAGAGTTGACTTACAATATACTCCTAGGACATCTCCGGATCCACGAAATGTAGGCAGTACCTTGCACATATCACTAATGCTTTAAATTCCTAGTAAATGGACAAGAGGTGACTATATATGTTGATTATAATCATCCTCAACATTGTGGCACACTTAGAATCTCTCAAGATACCTTTGTGCCTCACAATTGGGAAGCATCTAGTTCAAAGTCATCAGTAGAGGAAAAATGTCCAAATATCATCACCAAATGGGTAGAGAAGAAGGATAAAGAAAAAGATACAAATCTGGTTGACACTCAATTAACAAAAAAATTAGATCCCCAAACTTCTTTATCACAGAAATCTCAAGAACAAGTTCAATTGATAGACAAGGGAATGGGGCAATATTCTATGGAGAAATCACTTAATAATTCATAGTTAATGCCATCTCCAAAGACATATGGCCAACCATCCATGATCAAACATCAAAAATCACTACCTATCATAGTTCTAGAAGAAAGGTTTGTAAAATCCAATACCATAGAGGACAAATTAGACAACAAAGCAATCCTTGATTGGTTATACAAAGATGAGGAACCATCAACATCAAATAGAAACATCAAGAATGTCAATATCAATATAGAAAAATATGGAAAAGGGAAAGCTATCCTAGAAAAAATGGGTTATGAGGGAAAAAGACCTATCGAAAAAGGAAAGGAAGGCATAGTTGAACCTATTCAGCCCCTCACTCTCCATTCAAAATAGAAGATAGGACTAGGATGCTTTGAAGAAAAAAAATAGGAGATGAAAATGTAGGTTATAGAAAGAATCCTTCAAGTTAGAGATAGCTCTGAAACGGATTCAAATGAATATGAGTGGGATCTTTGTTCCGATTTATCTTACACTGATATTCAAATTGATGTAATAAAACAATATGCACCTATGTGTGAGGAGGGACAAAGCTATGGGTCTAGACCATTCGTATTAGGATCACTAAATATTGATGACTCAAGTGGGGACGAACAAACATCAAGTGAACTAGATGATCTTGAAGAAGGTACCATCATTGATCTTGATATCCCAAATAACAACTATGATGAAATTTTTTTCCTAACCCTTACCTCCATCAATCTAAATCAATCTGATGACTTCATGCCATTAATCCATCCTGAACTTATTGACTGTGAACTTGTCGAACCTCTGACTGTACCCATATTTGCAAACAATGATGCCATCGTAAATTTTATATGTCATGATGAACCTAGTACGAGCTCTACCTGTAATAATCATAACAATATGACTCAGTAGGAGGGTGTCAAATATTCCAGTTGCAAAAGTAAAAATAGGGATAATAGATCTAATGGTGAAAACCATTCTATGGTAGCATTAGTTCTAGAAAAAGAAAAAAATGAAGAACGCATATAATCGTGAAAACCTCTCTGAGGCACCAAAAGATGGGATATTTGACACTCTTTTATAAAATTATCATGAGTAGTCACCAGTTCTAGTAGAACCAACACAGTCTATAAATATCGACACTGAAGAAAAAGAAAAAATCCTACATCTGGCAGAATCAATGACAGATCAAGAAAGACCAGAATTCATCAAATTCTTCAAGGAAAGAAGCATAAAATTTTCTTGGTCATATTCCTATATGTCAGGATTGGATCCAAATCTTCTCATACATCATTTATCTTTGCCTTCAAGAATAAATCCTGTGAAACAAAAATTGAGAAAAATGCATCCTCATATCGCATTAATGGTAAAAATTGAGTTAAAGAAATTGTTGGATGTTGGATTCATAAGATCTATTGACTATGTCAAGTGGATATCAAACATTGTACCTATTTCAAATCTAGACAATAGCATCAGGATATGCACAGATTTTTGGGACCTAAATAAAGCGTGCCCAAAAGATGATTTACCATTAGCAAATATAGACATCATTGTGGACTTGATGGTAGGGCATGCCATGTTGTGAATCATGCACAAATTTTATGGATATGATCAAATTAAAATAGCTATAGAAGATCAGGAAAAGACAAAATTTACATGTCCATGGGGAACCTTCTACTGGAACGTCATGCCATTTGGTTTGAAAAATAGAGGTGCCACCTATCAATGAGCAATGACAAAAATATTTCATGATATGATGTACACATTCATAGAGGATTATGTGCATGATATTCTAAAAAAATATTGTACAAGGGAAGGACATATGCATATCCTAAGAAAAATCTTCACACGGCTAGAGAATTTTAATATCAGGCTAAACTCCACGAAGTGTGTCTTTGGGGTCACATCAGTGGAACTGTTGGGGTACATTGTCTTAGAAAAAGGGCATTGAAGTGGATCCAATGAAATTCAATGCAATATTGGAAATGTAACCTCCTAGAAATATCAATCAACTCAAATCACTACAGGGAAGGCTCCAATCAATCAAGATATTTATCTCCCAGCTAGTGGACAAAATTCATCCTTTTAATCATCTGTTGCATAAAAATGTTGTTTTTAAATGGGATAATGGTGTGAGACAATGTTCAATCAAATAAAAAAATATCTGATGTCACCATCTATTCTCATGCTGCCAATAGAAGGAAGACCTCTGATACTATACATTGCAACCACATATATCTCGTTAGGAGCATTATTGGCACAAGAGGATTATGAAGGAAAGGAGCACGCTATCTACTATATCAGCAGAACATTAAATGACTATGAAATAAACTAAAATTTCATAGAGAAATCATTCTTAGCAGTGGTCTTTGATACTCAATAGCTGAGACATTATATACTGACCCATACAATCAGGCTAATAGAAAAGATTGACCCCTTAAAATATTTACTCAGTAAAGTTTCCTTAATAGGTAGACTAGCAAAGTGGGCCATGCTATTAAGTGAATCTGATATTCAATATGTGGATAGAAAAGCCATCAAGGGTCAATAAATCACCAAACAATTGGCTGAGGCTCCTTTACCAGATGATCGACCTATGACCATGGAGTTTCTAGATGCGGACATTCTAACAGTGACACCACAACAATGGATATTATATTTTGATGGATCATACACACAATGAGGATCTAGAGTAGGGATTTTTCATCACTCCCCAAGGACACACCATTCCAAAATCATATAGAGTGATGTTTCAATGTATAAATAATGTAGCAGAATATGAAGCATTGATCATTGGGGTCAAGATATAAATTGAATGGAGGAACATAGACCTACAAGTATATGGGGACTCTCAACTAGTCATTTATCAAGTAAATGACGAGTATTAGACAAAGGATGAAAATTTGTTGGCCTACAAACAACAAATAGATGATCTAAAGTAGTTTTTTGTCAACATCAAATTTAATCAAATTCCAAGGGAAGAGAACAAAGTTGCGGATGTTATGGCCACAACTACTTCACTATTACAATTTCTAGAGAAACGAGGTTGTTACGAGTTTATGGTAGAACAAGTACCATGTCCTTCCTAAAATAATTCGGAATCCAATACCATATGCCATCTAGAGACAATTGAAATATCCATCTATGAAAAAACCTATGCTTACCTGAAAGACAATATCCTCCCTCCTGATCTTTCCAGGAACCAAAAACATAATTTTATCTGCCAATCCTCTCGACATACTTTGATCGTTGACATCCTTTATCATTGAGGTCTTGATGGTACCTTACTTTGATGTTTGGAACACAAAGAATCTGAGATGGCCTTACGTGAAGTTCATGAAGGTATTTCGAGTGGAATAACTGTAGCGAAGAAACTCATTTGTTTAGGATATTATTGGCCATCCATGGAGAAATAATCTTATTAGTTTGTAAAGAAATGTCAAAAGTGCCAGATTCATAGTAATTTGATTCATGCACCAGCATAAGAACTACATCCCTTCACATCAACATGGCCCTTTTTTCAATGCAACCTAGATCTAGTAGGAAATGGACACAAGTTCATACTAACAGCTACAAAATACTTCATAAAATGGATAGAAGTAGTGCCTCTTACAATGATAATGGGGAAGAAGATCTCATAATTCATCTTGAATTACATAATATGTTGGTATGGAATTATTCAATCTATTATCACTAATAATGGACGACCTTTAAAAAACAAACATGTTCAAGAATTGTGTGAAAATTTCCATATCCAACATCATTTCTCAACACCATACTATCTATTAGAATCAAAAAATTATAAGTTCTTTTCCCATTCGAGCCCATTCATTTTATATCTTTTCCATTCACAAAGAATCATTTTTCATCATTCATAAACCCCTAGTACCATATAAGCGTTGATATATTTCTCGCTTTTCTTAAATCCAACACCCTTTACCGCTTTACCATGACCTTTTGCAAAGTGGCTTGTGGTATAGAAGTGACAGTTTGAAGCAAACAAATAGTGTTTACCACTATACCATGGTTAGTCAAACACAAGTTGGCAGTTTCAAGGTGGATAGAGGTGGTGGTAAAGCAATGGCTACCGCTGCACCATATAGGGTTGGAAAGTAAATTATGGTAGCATAGGGAACTGCTAATAATCAATGAGTGGTGAATGGGTGGCAGTTACCTCGATACCGCAACTGGGTGAAACGGTGACTGTGGTGATGCAGTAGGTAGCTAGGTGTAACAATGAATATTAGTCATCACTGAGCCACAGGAGGAAAATTTGTTACCCACAGTAATGCAGTAGACAGTGATGAGACCATGGAGCTAACAAATAGTTACCACCATACCACTGATGGTTGAGTCAGAGACTACGGTAGAGCGGTAGGGGTAGGGAAGGCCATGACGGTTAATACCGTGGTACCACACATGGTTAGAGCATGGACCATGGTAATGCAGTAGTGATGGAAAGCTGGCATAAGATGTATACCATGATATCACACGTGGTTAGAGCAGAGACCATAGTGATTGTGGCAAACGGTGAGCAACCAGCAGCAGTGAGGATAGTGGCGAGATTGATGGTTTGCATGATAGATACCACACAACCGCCAAGGGTTTGAATTGAGACCATGGTAGCATGGGTAGCAGTGAAGGATCACATTTAATGTTGAGCCCATGGTAAAGCTAGCATAAAAAGTGAAAATTAACACACAGAGCTATGTTTAAAACATTTAATTTTCTAATAAGGCAATCCAATTAAACATTTTAGTTTTCTTAACGAATTGTAAATGGTTGTGGCAATAAAATGAAGTCATAAATTTTTAAATTTATTTTATAAGTATTTGAAAAGAACTAGTCACAAGGGTTTGATGAGAGGGCAGGGAGAGACCTTTCTCAGAAAAGAAACTGAGAATGAATTAATGTAAAAAACCTTCTTGAAACAGTGCAATGGAGATGATTATCTTTGACAAAATTCCTTTATGATTATTTTATTTTTGTGATCTCATAATTAATATTTTTTCTTGGTTCTCTCGAATTTGAATTATTTTGATCATTTGAGTTCAAATATCAAGTACATTTTGATTCTTTAGAGTGTATTTCTTCACTTTGTGTGATTTTATTTACTAGTGTCTACAAGGAAGAATTGAAGTTCCTTTGAGTAAGTCACTGTGTTTGTAGACATCGAAAATTGGTCTAAGCCTGCGAACACCACTTTCAACATAATTTTCTATTATCCATGGTCATGATTAAATAATTTTTATTATTTAATTACCTTTCTAACACATATTTCCTCTATTAATTAAATACTCCATTTTAATTAATTCATTAATTCATAATAACCTTTATTCAACTTGATTAATTAAATAAATCATAATTATTTAATTATGTCGCTAACTAATTAATTCTTCCTTCTTAATTAAATAATTTATTATTTAATTACCCCTTTGTCATATTTCAACTATAATTAAATATTTATTATTTAATTTATTCAATTCCACCTTTACAACAGTCAAATTAAATAAATTATCTTTATTTATTTAATTAAATATTTCATTTTCGAATGTTGAATTAAAATAAAATTTAATTCATTTATTCATTATTTATGTCATATTCTTCTATCTTTCACCTTCTGACTGAAGATCTATTTTAAATCTGCTAGTTATCTCTAGATTCGGTATCTGATCATTTTTGCGAGAGGACTCTTTGTCACAAATAGTCAGTTAACTAGTTCTAACTCATATGCATGAAAATTTTTATTAATTAAATATATTTATTTAATTAATTCATTCATGTATGCATTTGAATTCTTCATCATTGTGTTCTAACTTTGTCTTTGACATTCAAAGTCTATTTCCTCTATTATCAAAGACTCTTAACTGAAGATTAAATTGTTTATTTAATCAGGAACTCATGTTCTTTCTATTTTCGAACAATTTTGACACAAGATTAAGTTATCATTCTAATTTAGTCTTTATCTTGCAGTCTTTTCTAACTCACATTCTATCTGACATAGAACTCACATTGCATGACATTCATCAATATCATCCATCGATGTCTCTTTGAATCTGAGTCGATCGTTTGAAAACCCAAAATATATAAAATGGTTTGTCATTATCATTATTTCTCCTCCCAAAATCATACACTTTTGAGAATAAAATTATCTTTGATATTTTGCTTAGACATTCAACAAGGTTATGCTTGCATCAATAGTGAAACAAGAAAATGGAGAAGGGAAATCGAGATAATTCAAAGGAGTAGATGCATATTCGGTGAGAGCTTTCCAATTAATTTGTTTACTTTTTATTTATGTTTACTTTCTTCATTCTTTGTTGTTTTGATTTAGATTATTTGTTAGTTTAGAATTGATCATTGTAATCTATGTAGCTATTAGCATTAATCTCCAGAAAATCTAGGTCATAAACACTATTTTCTATCTCATATCATGGTGTGTACTATCCATTGGTGTCATGTCCCACCTAATGATGATAATGAGCAAGCATATAATATTTGGAAAAATATCAAAAATCATGTGTTTTTCAATCAATCAACCTTTGTTATTTCTTACTAACAATCTCAATTCATTCATGCTAACATTTCTTCTCCCACATAATGATAAAGTCCTGTGACACAACAAAAAAATTAGATAATCTACATTTGCGTACATTCTATAAACATTTCATATAGTTACATTGCATTTCAAACATATAGAACATATTTACGATATCATTGCATAATAGGCATCCCATCATCATACATAATGGAAAAATTACATGCATTTCACCATTACATATAAAGAACCTCATGTAGATCATTACATGAATTGCATCCATTATCATAAGTAAATAAAGACATCCATAACATCATAAACTGCACAAACTCATCACATGTAGAAACATTCATTCATAACACATATACATACATCATCTAGGAAACATAGTCATATAGAAGCAAATGCATCACCATAAAATAGAATTGCATATCATACAAAAGCCACCAAAATCATATATATATATATATATCTCAAAATAATGTGTCACAGTACAATGTAAGAATGCATCCATAAATAAACACAAGCTTGCAGGCTCTCTGATCAAAATACAATGTCTACATATAAAACATATCAATGTGTCCCACTGCCACTACTATCATGTTGTGAAGGTGGTGAAAACTGCCTCGGAGGTACTCTCTATGAGGTGGAAGGCCTGTCATACGGACCCATCCTTGGTGGTCCTACCATACCCTCTATACTCTATGTCCTAGTATGACTCTTGCTTTGTGATCTCTTGCTGCAAACCTCTGAGAAGCTAGGAGCTCATCTCTCTACTGGTACCAATAACTCATATAACTCCCTATAATATGATGCTCTCTCAACTAATATAACTAGCTCACGAGAAAAACCATCAGATGAGGTGCCACTACAAAGGTGTACGACCTCTATAAACTACTGCTCTATCTCCTGTCATCGGGCTATGGCATGATCCCTCTCCATAAGTGCACTATCTCTTTCTATTCGCATGGCATCAAGCTTTGTTGTCATCAATTTCAGTCTATCCTCTATGCCCTCCCTATCACCATCCCTAGGGGCATCATCCTCCCGTCTCCCCTCTACAATCCGATCTTTGAGCTCTCTCTCATGCTCCTCCATAGGTGCCTCCTCCTCAACATTGTCCTCCCCATATCCTGCCAGAATACCTAGAGGATCTATATCCATATCCATATCCTCATCCTCTACGACATCCTCTAGCCCAATATCCACATTGGCTAACTCCTCTACAACTACCTCCTCGGTAGCATGCTCATCTCTGACCTCTGCATTAGCTCCACCTCCGATGTTTGACATTGGTACATCCTCTACCACTACCTCTTAGATAGGTGAAAGTCCACCTACCCAACCCCCTCTCTATCCTCTCCATCCTCGTCTATCACCTATGCCATCATCCCCACCACCCCTCTCTCCAACTCTTCCAACTCTACCTCTCTGTCATCCTCTTGGCCTTGTACCTCGTCTCTCAATTGGTGTTGGCTGATCTAGATCTATGTAAGGAATCAAATGATGCTCTGTCCACTGTGTGTCATATGCAACCGTCATCCCTGGATCTATTGCTCTGTCTCTCCATCCCAACTATAATGGTTGTAAAGCCTATATTTTTTCCTTTGCAGTTGCAACATGAATCATGGGCCCCCAATATGGAACCTCTCTAGAAGAACAAGAAAACTCTGCTCTACCTTGAGGTTCATCCTGAACCTCTCCAAACTATCTCAAAAATTGATCTGGCAAGTTTCTCTCTATGATGTGCACACTCAAAACAGTCCTCCCAATCAGGTACTGTGTCTGTCTGCAATATGGAAAATATCTATCCTCATTTGACCACTGCTCATAGTCCATGTATGGTCTCCAAGTGAACTGATCTAAGATGTCAAGTGCATGTTTCCAATATTTAGTATCTCCCACATGGATTTGAGTGATGTTTCCCATGTACCAAAAAATGTACAAAGATATAGCCCGTCGCTCTATAGTAACCAGAGAATGAAAAAAAAATTTCCTCTCCCATGCCCAAACCATCAGCAGAGTGGTCCCACAACTCATTGACTGTGCGTCTTTGTATGCAATATCATGTAAATGGAAATCTAGCATCCCTAATAGACATGAATCCTAGATATACATGGTCTCTCTCTTAACATACCCACCAACATCTCTCCCCATCCAACAAGAAAACCATGACCCCATCGATCTGGTAATACTATCCCACCTATTAGTGTACATAGTATATAGTCAATCCTCTCGTATCTATCTGCCAACACTGGCCATCTGATCTCATAATGCTCAATTTCAAGCCTACTAATATCGTCAACTTGATAAAATATGGCTAGCTCAGTCAATCCACATTGGGTATCGTACATCACCCGCTTTCCTCTGATCGAAGTCTAAGTATCCTATACACATCCTCCAATTTGATAGTCACCTCCTCAGTTAGCGTATGAAATGATGATGTCTCGGAGTGCCATCGCTCACACAATGTGGTGAGCATCTCTCTATTTTCCTGAATAGTGGTCATCAAAAGACAATGACGAAGACCAAGTCTCCACAATAGTCATATCTCTACACTACTTAGACAATCTCTCAGATCGAAGGTGTCCAGATGTGTCTCCCATGTGTAAATTGGACCTAATACAACTTGCATTTCAACAATGATGTCAAGATTTTCAAAATCCAAAATTTTTCCACCCACATACGGCTCACTTTACCAGATGTTGTGCTTTCATAAAAATGTGTTTCAAGACAAATCATTTGCATTGCATACTACATATGTGTTGCACATCCCCAATCCAATTTCTACCTACTACAAATGTGATGTAGAAAATTAAATGCGGTGCATTTCCTATAACCTATCTACCTGATGCATATGTGTTTCACTATTGCAAATGCAGTTAACTAACCTACATGCATACATTCTAAATGCATATGCATTCCATACATACATATGCGGTGCATTTTAATACAAATGTGTTTAATACCTAAAATTCCTATCCTAGCCTAGGCATGTTTTAGCATATGCATCATTCTGTAGTCAAATATGGTGCATACAACAACATATGCGTCGATCTCAAAAGATTGCATATGATCATTAAATTTTTCAGGCCTAAAACTACGTGCGAAAATAACTTTCAAGAGTTTGTTTTCAAGTAGATACCAGTGGTCCTGCATTGGCTAGCCACCTGAAGGTCCGGATCTGATATCCTCGATGCATAGCATATGGAATGGGAGCCATCTTCATCCAATATTCAAAGCATAATCTCAGTTTTTCAAACTCTTCTGGGTACAAATGAATTGGTTTTCAACCTAATTCTTATTTATAACTAGGGTTTGGGTGGCATTTCTTCTGACCTTGTATATTGTTTGCTTAACCTTTTAACTTATGCTAGCCCGTACATGTCTATATCACATCGAAATTGAATTCCATCAACTCCATAGCATTTATGACTATCAAATTGACTTATCGGGAATATTTCTTGATTTTTTTGAAAATTTTCAAAAAATTGTCAATTTTTCCAAGGGGGCATACCCTAACCTATTTCATGTTGGGGAACGATCAAGGCATATTTTCTTTGACACAACACTAAAACAACATTGTATCAAACAGGAGCAAACTGTAGACACCGAAAATTGGTCTAGGCCTACGAACACTACTTTCGACATAATTTTCTATTATCCATGGTCATGATTAAATAATGTTTATTATTTAATTACCTTTCTAACCCATATTGTTAGTGTAATTAATATTTAATTACACTTGCATAACTTTACTTAGGTTTTGCTTAGGTGATAATTAGTTTACTTAATTAATAAGTAAGCTTTATTTAGCTGAGTTGTTTTTAGGTCAACATTAGGGTTGCATACTTTGCTTTTATAAAGCAAATCATCTCATTGTAATATTGAATTCCTGAATATTATCAATTTGCACATTTCATGCAAAGCTCTGCCTTTTTGATGTTTTCTCTTTTGTGGAAGGTGTTTAGGTTTGCATGTCTGATCTAGGGTTTCTAACATGGTATCAGAGCCTTGACATGTAGCCTCTTCTCAAATTCTGGAGAAATTCATTGCAGAGTTCGTTTGGGGTTCCTCAAGGGTATCATGCCTTGAGTTCATCTATGCAGCATCTTAGATCAGAACGGGCTTCACCATTGGATTCAGAGCATTGGGAAAAGTCAAGTTTGGCTTTCATTTTGTAGATTTTGGTCATGATTTTCCAGATCTGTGAGGATTTCAAGCTGGGTGATTTTTTGCAAGCTCTGGAGGTTGCCATTTTTTTGGAGCATCTTGGAGAAAAATAGCCATCGTGTTCGCACCACCCCAAAACCCTAAGATTGCCTTTTGTTTCATCAATTTTGGCGAAGTTGGTTCGGAGGGCAAAATTTTTTTGCTAGAGAGGCCGTACGGCCTCCCCAACACGCATTTCGATGCAAGTTTTTGCTCAAAAATTGAAAAAAAAAATGGAATCTACATGGGATTTCACGCCTATAGTTATGAAAAAATCTGCCACTAGGTGGCCACTTGCCAACCGCTCAGCCCGGTGGCGCCTCTCCACCCACCGCCGGTCGGCGCAGCCCTCGTGGGGTCCTCTGCTCCCAACATCGGTCACATGGGGGACCGGGCGCTATGCGCCCAGCCCCTGACCGGCCTCCCAGCTATCCGCTTGGTCATATGGAGAACCAAGGGCTCCGCCCTAGCCCTTGTCCGCCAACCCTTGGTCACATGCAGGACCAAGGGCCGAGATTTTTTTAGCCCCTTGGGCTGCCTGTAGGCCATATTGGCCATTCTGGAGCACCTTTGACAAAATCGAGCGTAACTTTTGTGTACGGTGTCCATTTTTCGCAAATAAGATACTGTTGGAAAGCTGATTCTGGTGCTGATCTAGTGGTGTTGGTAGTCTTTTCTGATTTTGCTCCAGATTTATTTTGCAGGTCCTTGAACTCAGAAGTTATGTTTTTCACTCCGAAGGGTATATCTTTTGACTCGGTGATCCTTTTTTCGCCATTCTTGTGGCGTTGGAAAGCTGGTTCAGTCCTATACACTGATCTGAGGTCTATTTTCATTTTATATTTATGCATGTTAGGCATTCTCTCCTTTTGCAGTCATTGGGGATTGTAATAAATGAACTGATATAAAGTTCCATCAGGGGGGTTTCTTGCATAATAATCTTCATCATGTTTTGATGGCAACTCGCATGGGTTGTAATCTAGTTTCTTAGTTTCATTTGGCCACATATTTTTTCTTAGCTTGACACATACCAGTTTCATTTTGGTTCACACTTTAGATTGAGAGCCTATGGTTAATGATCAACATCGGATCTATCTCAGTTTGAGGGCCACTAAATTTGTGGTTAATGTTCTAGAGTTTGTATGGTTCTTTTTCCCATGGAAGAGTTTCAGTCTCAATTTTGACATCAGTATCGAGATTCATGGCTTCTAGATTCTGTCATCATCATTTCATCTACTGTTGCTTTATGGATTCTAGGGTTGTTCCAGTTTGGTGTTTTCGAGTGTTCCATGGCATCGGGTCTGCTGTCACATTATTATGATTCTGATATGGTTTCTTGTAGACAAAAGTATCTTTCCTTGCTTGCCAAATTGTGGTTCCAGCATTACTCTACAGTGTTCTTTCAGTGCTTCTTTGCAGCAGTCATCTCATTGTAGGGGGGGTTGTCCCACTGGGTTTTCCTTCTCTACCTCATTATTGCATTTGTACATGGGTACTTGATCAAGTCTTGTTGCTGGGACCCATTCATGCTTTCTTGCATTCATCTTAGTTTTAGGTGCATGCTTATCTAGTCTCCCTAAGTTGCACTTATGAGGGGGTGTTAGTGTATTTAATATTTAATTACACTTGCATAACTTTACTTAGGTTTTGCTTAGGTAATAATTAGTTTACTTAATAAATAAGTAAGCTTTATTTAGTTGAGCTATTTTTAGGTCAACATTAGGGTTGCATACTTTTCTTTTATAAAGCAAATCATCTCATTGTAATATTGAATTCCTGAATATTATCAATTTGCACATTTCATGCAAAGCTCTGCTTTTTTGATGTTTTCTCTTCTATAAAAGGTGTTTAGGTTTGCATGTCTGATCTAGGGTTTCTAACACATATTTCCTCTATTAATTAAATAATCCATTTTAATTAACTCATTAATTCATAATAACCTTTATTCAACTTGATTAATTAAATAAATCATAATTATTTAATTATGTTGCTATTAGAATTGGCTATGGATGCCAAGATCTATGGACCAAATAGAAAGCACAAAGAAGAGAGAAAATAATGTGACATTAATAAAATGTATTCAATGTCAATGATATGATATGCTATCAATGTGTAAATGTAGTAGAGACCCCTTGGTTATATAGTCAGGGTGAGAACATAGGAGTGCATAAGATTATAACAAGTGTCATAATCTTATGACATGAGACAACAATGAAAAGTTATCACTCCACCTAAAGTGGAAAGTGATAATGTGATAACAACCACAAATAGTGGATCACCCACAAAAGGTGGAAACCTAATCACATGATATGTTCATGAAAGGTGGAGGTGATAAAGTAATAATATAAGTCCACCAAAGGTGGAAATTCTCCAACAACTCCTATGTGGTCCCTAAGTAAACTTAACTAAGGTGTAATGATGATCTAGGACAAGGTACAAAACATTTAATTACACCAACACCCCCCTTAAGTGAAACTTAGGGAGAATGTACACAAAAAAAAACAATGCAAGATGGGTCCCGACAACTAGGCCATGTTAGGTACCCATCTACATATGCAATGAAATCTCTCACAAATGGAGAAAAGGAGAAAACCCAGTGGGACAAAACTCCTCCCCAAAAGAGAGATTAAATACAAGATAGAAATGCTTTCAATGATGTATGAGAAGGTAAAAACCCCATGTTAGGTACCCATCTACATATGCAATGAAATCTCTCACAAATGGAGAAAAGGAGAAAACCTAGTGGGACAAAACTCCTCCCCAAAAGAGAGATTAAATACAAGATAGGAATGCTTTCAATGATGCATGAGAAGGTAAAAACCCCATGTGAGGAAAAAAACACCCCATAAGAGAGAAGTAGAAGAGAGACAAGGTAGCCCCCCTTCAATGAGATAACCTATTGCAAGAGAAGCACTGGAATTACATTGTGGAGTAACATTGGAATGCTCAATGCGGCAAGCAAATAAAGATACTTCTATTTGCTACTGAAACCATATGTGAGTCACTAATTGACTCAAGGTGGAATCATGATAAAGCAACAGTAGACCCGATGCCAAGGAACACTGGAAAACTCACAAACTGGAACAACACTGGAATCCATGAAGCAACAGTAGATGAATAAATGATGCCCCCCATAAGAGGGAATGATATGATGAAAGAATCTGGAAGCTATGTGTATCTCGACGCCGATGCCAAAATGTGACTAAAACTAATCCATAGCAACAATTACCATGAAGATTTTGGAACATTAACCATAAAATGAATGGCCCTCAAACTAAGAGGTGACCCAATGTGAATCTGTTGTGATTCAGGATTATTAACCATAGGCTCTCAATCTGAGATGTGAACCGATGCGAACCAAAAATGTGTCAAGTTATGAGCAAGATGTGGCCAAAAGAAAAAATAGAATCCAGATACAACTCATGTGAGTTGTTATGAATATGAAGATGAGATCAAAGTGCATGCCATGCAACTACACTCTAATCAAATTATTATGGAAGAAGCCCCCTCGATGGAACTTTATGTAAGTTCATTTATTACAATATCTCATGATTGTAAAAGGAGAATATGCATAACATGCATAAAACAAAGAGATAATGTAAACCTAATGCATACAAAAAAGGAAATAGTGCATGCACTAATGAATGTTCACATATGCCTCCACGCTGAAAAATAACCTCAAATTTTTGTACATGACCAAATCTAAAAAATGGCCTACACCACTATAAAGTGCTTGAAAATAGCTTTCCATTGATATCTCATTTGCCAAACATGGACACCGTGGACAAAAGTCATGAATTTTAAAAAAATTGAATTTAGCTTGCAGGAAACGAGTTTTCTAGCAAATTTTTTTATTTCTAATTTGATTTCTCAAAAATCTACTCATTGTTTGTAGACAAAAATAAA
This sequence comes from Sequoiadendron giganteum, assembly GCA_007115665.2. Taxonomy (NCBI): domain Eukaryota; kingdom Viridiplantae; phylum Streptophyta; class Pinopsida; order Cupressales; family Cupressaceae; genus Sequoiadendron; species Sequoiadendron giganteum. The sequence goes on from CM021101.1 coordinate 803,581,406, forward strand.
AACCCATAAATATTTTGATGTTAGAAACAAAACCCATAAATCGTTTTTTGATCCAACAAGCAGAAGATGAGAAAATGATTTATTTTTTTACCTCCAGTGAGGAGAAAAATGATGCGTGTCACTTTTTTGATAGCAATTTTCTCTAGATCTGTGCAAGATATGTAAAGTCTAAAAGATACCCAGTTCAGATCTCGACCCTGCCTACAAAACCCATAAATTATTTTTCCTACAAATGAGTGAAAATTGGATTTTTGAAGCAAAAATGATAACGACTCCAATAAAAAATGGCTTGTAACAAACCCTTGCTTGTCAAAAATGTAAATGGTGATCAAATTGACTGAAACAAAAGTCAAATATGACTTTCTCAAACCTTTGGGATGCAATGGTGAGCTTAGATTTGCACTAGCAAGCTCCAATATGAACTTGCAATAAAGAAAACAAAAAATGGATCATCTCCAAATCTGGTACCTCTCTTTAAAAAAAGACTCTCCAATGACACCCAACCTGCTCTGATACTATGTCAGAATTAGCTATGGATGCCAAGATCTATGGACCAAATGGAAAGCACAAAGAAGAGAGAAAATAATGTGACACGAATAAACTCTATTCAATGTCAATGATATGATATGCTATCAATGTGTAAATGTAGTAGAGACCCCTTGGTTATATAGCCAAGGTGAGAACAAAGGTGTGTATAAGATTATAACAAATGTCGTAATCTTATGACATGAGACAACAATGAAAAGTTATCACTCCACCTAAAGTGGAAAGTGATAATGTGATAACCACCACAAATAGTGGATCACCCACAAAAGGTGGAAACCTAATCACATGATATGTTCATGAAAAGTGGAGGTGATAAAGTAATAAGAAGATAAGTCCACCAAAGGTGGAAATTTTCCAACAACTCCTATGTGGTTCCTAAGTAAACCTAACTAGGGTGTAATGATGACCTAGGACAAGGTACAAAACATTTAATTACACCAACAGTTGCTAACTAATTAATTCTTCCTTCTTAATTAATTACCCCTTTGTCATATTTCAACTATAATTAAATATTTATTATTTAATTTATTCAATTCCACCTTTACATTAGTGAAATTAAATAAATTATCATTATTTATTTAATTAAATCTTTCATTTTTGAATGTAGAATTAAATTAACATTTAATTCATTTATTAATTATTTATGTCACATTCTTCTATCATTCAGTTATCTAATTATTCACTCAACTTCTGACTCAAGATCTATTTTAAATCCGACAGTTATCTCTGGATTCGGTATCTCATCATTTATGCAAGAGGACTCTCTATCACAAATAGTCAGTTAACTAGTTCTAACTCATATGCATGAAAGTGTTTATTAATTAAATATCTTTATTTAATTAATCAATTCATGTATGCATTCGAATTATTCATCTTTGAGTTCTAACTTTGTCTTTGACATTCAAAGTCTATTTCTTCTATTTTTGAAGACTCTTAACTGAAGATTAAATTGTTTATTTAATCGGGAACTCATGTTCTTTCTATTTTCGAACAGTTTTGATACAAGATTAAGTTATCGTTCTAATTTAGTCTTTTTCTTGCAATCTTTTCTCACGTTCTATTTGACATAAAACTCACATCGCATGGAATTCATCAATCTCGTCCATCGATCTCTCTTTGAATATGAGTCGATCATTCGAAAACCCAAAATTTATAAAATGGTCTGTCATTATCATTATTCCTCCTCCCAAAATCATACACTTTTGAGAATAAAGTTATCTTCGATAGTTTTCTTAGACATTCAACAAGGTTATGCTTGCATCAATACTAAAAATATGAGGGCAAGAATACTAAAACAACAAAATAGGGAAGGGAAATTGAGATAATTCGAAGGAGTAGACGCATATTTGGTGAGAGATTTCCTATTATTTTGTTTATTTCTATTTATGTTTAATTTCTTCATTTTTTGTTGTTTTTATTTAGATTATTTGTTAGTTTAGAATTGATCATTGTAATCTATGCAACTATTAGCATTAATCTCCAAAAAATCTAAGTCATATAGTGTTTGTGAGATTTCCTTTGGATTGTTGAAGGAGAGCAGAGTAAGAAAGTATTTCAACACCATTTATGTGAGTCATAAATTCAAGAAGCTAAATGCCAATCATCAGAGCTTCATCCCTTAAAGTGTCTAACAACGTGAATTCTATTAGAAAGGAAGATATATATGTAATTAGTAGTATTTTTGACTCCATTAACCAATAGATAGAATGCATTGATCTGTCATATCCCAAAGGATAGAATTCATTATAAACAATATATTTGAAACCTTTCATTTTTGTAGTAGTAGTTACAGTATCTTTTGGTCTATCCATTCCCAATTTCCATTGTTGATAGACTGTTTAACAGGAAATTCAATTCAAATCTGCATGTTTCATATAGGTTCACCCACCTAGGTCTAGCAGAACCTAAAGAGCAGAAGGTTTAATAGAGTAATTGGCCTTGTATGTTTTCCAAAATTTTGTAAGGGCCCGACAAACTCTTATGGTTAAAACCTGCATTTTTAGAACCAATAGTTTGGCGGCTCTACTAGGGATGATGAATTGAATGTAAGCCTTCATCATAGAGTCAATGTTTTGTAGAAGACTCTATTAGGAATAAAGAATTTCATATTTTCTCACTTTTGGAAAGTGAGTGGTGACTCTAAATGAACAAGTGCATTGAAACCGATAAAGTGAAGTATATATCTAAAAGGAATCTTCCTAGAGTTCAGACTATCACAATTGCTCCCAAAATTCAGGGAAGAAGATCTTTATAGAAATACGGTGATGGTCCGAATGGAAAAAATAAATGGACATAGAAGAACGATAAAGGAAAGAAGGTGACTGATGACACGGGACCATCAAACAAAAATAAAACATCAAAGGCATCACTAGAGACACACTATTCATATGGTACATTAGCAAATGAAGACAACCCTTCCAAGGAACCATGTACTTCTGAGGAACAGAGGAATCCCTTTTATAATCTAGACCCTAAGAAAGTCAAGGACTTCATGGCTGAATTTGAAGCTGAAAGAGAAAGAAGACAACATGAGTATGATAAAAAAATGGCATTTCTTGAAGAGAATCGGGATGGACTTGGCTATGAAGTAGCATCTGAGGAGAATTGTGAACTTATGAATACGGATGAAATAAATGCAAGACTAGAGCATGAGAGACAAGAAGTGGAGAGAGCTAAAATAAAATATGAGCAGAGGCTCCAAGCAATTAGAGAACTTGAAGATTTGAAATTGAAGAGAGTGCAGATCAATACTCAAATGGCTAATTTGCAAACATATGTGCCACCTCATAGGCATGGGTAAAATAATGTAGGCCCATCAAGTGCCCCATAGGCCAACCAAAATCAGCCAAAAAATCAAGGTAGATATCAAAATGTCCCACCACAAAATTAAGGCATTCAACCACCTCCTCATCAGAAGTATGTACCCCCACAAGGTTTGAAATATGTGGAAAATAATAATCCATTGTACCAGTGTCAGTATTACCAAAATCCTCCTCCACAATATGCAACCATGATTAGGCAGTTTGACTTAGCTTGATTTCAAATATGTCCTTATCCTATGGCCAACAGTTGGAGAAGTTTGGTCCCTAAATTCACAAGAAGTAGTGCAATTGTAGCTAAAGAACATTTAAGGATTTTTAATGCTTTTTTGCAATATTTGGATATGCAGTATGAAGATGTGTAGATGAGTTTGTTAATGATTTCACTAATTGAAGATGCCAAAGATTGGTTCAATAGTTTGCCAACAAATTCTATTAATTTTGTTCATGTGTTTTATGAATTTTTTTTTGAACAGTATGGGAATCAATATGCACCATAATTTGCATTGCATGAATTGGTGACTATTCAGAAGCATCAAAATGAGTCATCTTATAATTTCAACCAGAGGTTTTCTAAATTACATAATAAGATACCTCTTGGATCTAAATTAGTTGACCCTACTACATTAAGCATTTATTTAAAATATTTTGATCCTAAGAGAGAATATGAGCTTAGGAACAAAGGTTCTATAAATTTGGCTGAAGCTCAAAGGATAGCACTTACTATTGAAAATAATAGGAAGGTTGTAGGGATGATGGCCAAGAGGGATAACCCTAGGGTTTCCCAATATGCTCCTCCAAATAAACAAGAAGGCACATATAGGAATGAAAGGCCCAGACTACATGATATTCCCTATAATACAAATTGGAGAGATGGAAAGCCAATGATGGATAATAGGCCAAGAAATAAAGAGACACCTGATCCTTTGAAGAAGAGAGGGACATACATGGTTGATAATATTCCTTTGTTTTCAGTATGTGACATGCCACACTCTTCAGAACATTGTGTTGTAGCTTAGTTGGTGTCAGGAAAAGACAAGGCAGAAAATAATGACGAAGAAGACAATAACATCTATTTGACTTCTCATACATATTCTTGACTCCACAGAGTAGAAGTATTCATATTTAGAAGGAGTATATGATTCTGAATTTGATCATCAAAAATATAATGTTCAAATGGCAGAGCAACAATTTTTTTTTTATTACGAAGAAAGTGATGAGGAACAGGGTCCTCCTACCACATCATATCAGCTTAATGGGGGAAATATGAGGATACCACCTAAGGAATAAATTAAGATATTGACTATTGTAGTAGTTGAGTAGGCTAAAATAAATTATTGGTTGTGGAATAGAACAAAAAATAAAGATGAAGATGTTCCAAAAGGAATATTTTGAAAAATAAGAAGATATCCCATGAAAGATCAGAAAAGACAGATGATGAGCACCTTGATAAAAAAGAACAAAAGTATGTCCCCAAAGAAGAAAATAAAGAATTATCCAAGAAAAAAAAAAATATGGATCACACATCAAAGAGGGGGAAAGAGGAAAATAAAGTTGAATCAACAGAACAAAGGAAGGTGATAAGAGCTGACGGTGCATCTTTTGATTTTGTGCAAGCTTTATCCCAGGTAAAAATATCTGTCCCATTACTTGAAATGATGAAGATTAAAGAGTATTGGGAAAATTCTATCCAATTAATGTTTGGTGGGAGGAATCAAGTTGTAAATTTTGAACAAAATGAGAGTCCTACAATTGCTGATAAGAAAAGAAAGATAAAAGTTGCAGAATTTTGCTTAAATGATGCATTAATAAATACACCTCAAATTGACCCATTTTTCATTACCCTACTCATAAATGGTAAACTGGTAAGAAATTGCATGATAGATTCAGGTGCTTTAATGAATATTATGCCAATAGGGGTAATGAAGAAACTTGGTTTAATGGTAGATATTGAGGGTGGTAAATGTTATGCCATGGATAGTAGGCTTGTCCTAGTAGTGGGGATTATGAAGGATGTAGAATTAAAATTAGCAACCTACCCATAGGAAACCTATAATATTGATATAATTGTGATTGATACACCTCCTCAATTTGGAATGATTTTATCAAGACAATGGACTACAACAATTGAAGGTAATGTGCAATTTGATTTATCATATGCCACAATACCCGCTATTGGTGAAGAGGTAAAATTGTATATAGAGCCAAGGGTGAATCATATAGTTGAGTGTGTTCCTCAAGAACAACTTAATTTATTTTTTGATATGGATTTAGGGAGTTTTAGAGTAGAATTATCTCAACTAGAATTAATGAATACTGACCCAATTGATAGACTTGTTTCTAGAAATCACCAAGGTGTGGAAAATGTATTTTGATGGGGCTTGTAGCCAATAAGGTAATGGAGATGGAATAGTTGTCATATCACTTCAAGGTACAACATTTAAATATTCATTTTTGTTGCCTTTTGAATGTATAAATAATGTGCCTGAGTACGAATCCTTGTTGATTGGTTTGAACATGGCTATCAAACATAAGATTAAGTTATTGTCTATCTTGGGACATTTTGAGTTAGTTGTGTCACAAGTTAGATCGAAGTATGTTGCAAAGAATAAGAGACTGAAACAATATAGAAATGTTGTGTGGGATACAATGGAACTATTTGATGCATTTTCAATTGATTGGATAGATAGATCTAAAAATTTGATGGCTGATTTCTTGGCTAATGTAGCCTTGAAGAAAGATGATATCACTTTAGCAAGAGTGTCTCAAGTTGAATTCAAAACAAGGCCTGATGTCCCTGATAACATATATAGTTGGCAAGTTTTTAATGATGATACGGACCTTTTAAAAATAAATCATTGTATAGATTAGTATGAGACACAAGAGATAGATTTCAATGATTTTGTGGAAGAAGTGGATGGGAAACAAACTATATTTGGGAAGAAAGTTTTGCAGCTTAAAACTAACAAGCTTCCCAAAGGTCTTATGGCATTGGAGAGTTTGTCTGATGGGAGTGATCATTCTCTCATGAGGAAGACACCTGTTGAAAGAGAAGATATTGAAGAAATAAATCTGGGAACTGAATTAGTGCCAAAAAGGGTTTATATTGGGAAGAAAATACACCCAACCATCAAAAGAATGCTCATTACATTACTGAGAAAATACAAGCATGTTTTTTCTTGGTCTTATGAAGATTTGAAAGCATATAGAGAAGATTTTTTTCAGCATGAGATTCCACTTAAGCTAGACACAAAGCCATTTAGACAAAATTAGAGGCCTATAAACCCAGCTCTAGAACCTAAGATGCAAGAGGAGCTAGCAAATCTTAGAGAGGGAGGTATTATAAAACTTATTAGGATTTCTACATGGGTCTCAAATTTGGTTCCAGTCAAAAAGAAAAATGGGGACATAAGACTCTATGTAGACTTTAGGAATCTGAATGTTGCTTCCCTAAAACATAATTATCCTCCTCCAAATACAGAGGCAATATTGCACAAAGTAACAGGGTGTGAGCTATTATCAATGATGGATGGATTTTCTAGATATAACCAGGTCAAAGTCAAGGAATTTGAGCAGTACAAGACAACACTCACTACACCATGGGGAACATATGTCTATATAATAATGTCATTTGGTCTCACAAATGTAGGAGCTACCTTTCAAAGGGCCATGGATGTGGAATTTGCAGATCTGATCAATGCTATAATGGCGGTATATCAAGATGATCTCACTGCTTATTCCAAAAAGGAAGATAATCATGTTGGGGACTTGGAGAAGATCTTCATCAAAGCTTTGAAATATGGTATTAGTCTTAATCCTAAAAAATGTCATTTTGTTGTCGCAGAGGGTAAAATTTTGGGGCATATTGTGTCAAGAGATGGGATTAGGATAGACCCTAAAATAGTAGATGCCATAGATAAAAATATCATTCCCAAAACTGTTAAATCCATCTAGTCATTTTTGGCCAGATTAATTTTGTTAGGAGGTTTGTGTCCAATTTTTCTGAGATTGTTAATCCTATATCTAAGATGTTGAAAAAAGGAGAAAAGTTGAACTGGACTGCTGAAGCTATGGATGCCTTCGTATCTATAAAGAGAGCTATCAAGGAAGCCCCTATCTTGAAGTCTCCTAATTTTACTAAACCATTCAGATTTTTTTATTTTGCTTCATTTCATACCATAGATGTTGTTATGTTACAATAAAATGACAAAGGTCATGAGTAGCCTATTTCTTTCTTTAGTAAGTCTTTGCAGGGGTTAGAATTAAATTATGATAATATGGAGAAACAGGCTTATGGACCGGTTAAAGAAGCAAAGGCTTTCAGACCTTACCTTGATGGAGTTGAGGTAATTTCTTATGTCCCACATGCAATTGTGAAGGATATCTTAGTGCATACAGAGGTGACAGGGAAGAGATGTAGATAGATTTATAAAATCCAAGAGTTAAATATGGAGATTTAGATTACTAAATTGGTAAGAGGTCAAGGTCTGGCCAAGCTGATGGCAAAAACAAATATTGAGGCAAACCAAATTTATAGTGTGGAAGGTGAGGAAGAGGTCATAACATGTATTGAGCATACTCCATGGTATGAAAATGTGATGCATTATTTGAAATACATGAAGTGCCCCAAAGGGCTGAATGATAATCAAAGGAGAAATTTGAAGTTGCATGATTCTAAATATATTTTCTTAGAAGGGCACCTATTCTTGAAGAACAGGGATGGTAAATTGTTGTTGTGTTTAGATTAATCTCAGGAAAAATATGTTTTGAGAGAAATTCATGAAGGAGTATGTGGAGGCCGTTAGTTTGCTAAGACTACCACACAGAAGATTCTCAGGGCTTGTTATTATTGGCCTAGGGTGTTCAATGATTGTTTTTCATATGTGAGGAAGTGTGAGGCTTGTCAAAAAAAATTAGGAAAGTTGAAGTATCAGGGAGCATTTCCACTTAGACCTTTATAGGTAGAAGCACCTTTTCACCAATGAGGATTTGATTTCATTGGAGAAATACAGGAAAGATCAAGTTGAGGACATAGGTTGATACTAGTGGCCACAAACTATTTTACTAAGTGGGTGGAGGCTGTCCCAACTAAGCAAGCAACAAGCAAAGTAGTGATGAATTTTCTGATGGAGAATGTTATAACCAGATTTGGCACCCTAGTTTGGTTGATTATAGATAATGGGATATGTTTTAGATCAGATGAATTTAAATATTTTTGCAAAACATATGGAATTAAAATTTCCTATTCTACCCCATACCATCCACAAGAAAACGGCTAGGCAGAGTCAAGTAATAAAAATGGTTTGAAGATAGTAAGAAGGATGTTGGATACAAACAAAAAGGCATGGGATTCAAAGTTAAGATTGGTTGTATGGGAAAATAGGATTACAGTGAAAAGAGAAACTAGAAAATCTCCATTTGAGTTGGTATATGGGACACAAACTAGGATGCCATTGCAAAATCTCTTTCGAGTCTATAACTTTATTTTCCAAGAAGATATGGATATTTCTAACCCAATGGAGGAAAGAACGGAGAAAATTGCAGAGCTTGATGAGGTGAGAAGGGTGGCTTAGAAGAAGAATGTGAAAATGTAGTCACAAATGAAGTACCTTTTTAATAAAAAGGCCAAGGAAAGAAATTTTGAAGAATATGATTTGGTGTTGATGTGGAATGCTCAATGTCATGAGAAGGGGAAACATGGCAAGTTTGAAGCTTTATGGCTTGGCCCTTTTGTGATAATTGGTAAAGGAGGTGAAGACTCCTATTTCTTGCAGAATTTATCCGAAAATGAGTAGGAGTTTCCTGTACATGGGCAGTTCTTGAAGAATTTCTTCTCTTGAGGATCAATAGAGAATTAAGGATTGCTAGTGCATGGACAATTCTTAGTAATGCCTCTTTAAATATTTGTTTTCCATGCATAGTAGTCTTAGGAATCTTTGAAGGGTCTAGGTTTGCTAGGACATGGACATTCTCTGGAGTTCCCTTTCTGAAAGCATTTCTTTCCTTTCCATGTATTGTAGCTTAGGATAATTTTCCATTCTCATTTTTCTCTGTTTTCATATCCTTCACCTTTTCATTCCCTCCATTTTCATTCATGTATTGGTCTGCTCTCCCAGAGTAAATGTTGGATTCTTGGAGTGATTGGCTAAACCACTCATCCCCAATAGGAGCCACTGTTAGAATAAAAAAATTCTAAGTTCATTTCCCATTTGAGTCTATTCATTTGATATCTTTTCCAATCACAAAGAATCATTTTTCGTCATTCATAAACCCCTAATACCATATAAGCATTGATATATTTGTTTCTTCTCATAAAGCCAATTCCCTTTACTGCTTTACTATGGCCTTTTGCAAAGTGGCTCACGGTATGGCGGTGATAGTTTGGAGTGAACAAAAAGTGTTTAACACTGTACCTCGATCAATCAAGCACAAGTTGGTTGTCAACCAATGACTATTTTTGCACTGCAGAGGGTTGGAAAGTAAACCATAGTAGCACGGGGAACTGTTAATAGTCAGTGAGTGGTGAATGGGTGGTGGTAACCTCGATACCACAAGTGGGAAAAATAGTGACCATGGTGATGCGGTATGAAGTTAGGTGTAACAATGAATGTTAGTCACCATTGAACCGTAGGAGGAAAAGTTTTTACCCATGGTAATGAGGTAGATAGTGATGAGACCATGGAGCTAATAGATAATTACCACCATATTGCTGACGGTCCAGTTAGAGACCGCGGTAGAGTGGTAGGGGTAGGGAAGGCCATGACGGTTAATACTGTGGTACCGCAGGTGGTTAGAGCATAGACCATGGTGATGCGATAGCGATGAAAATATGGCATAAGATGATTACCACGATACTACACATGGTTAGAGCAGAGACCATGGTGACTATGGCGAATGGTGAGCAGCCGACGATAGTGAGGATAGTGGCAAGATTGATGGTTTGCATGAAAGATACCACACAACTGCCAGGGGTTTGAACTGAGACAATAGTAGTATGGGTAGCAGTGAAGGATCATATTTAATGTTGAGCCAATGGTAAAGCCAATGTATAAAGTGAAAATGAGAACACAAAGCTATGTTTAAAACATTTAATTTGTCGATAAGGCAATCCAATTAAATGTTTTAGTTTTGTTAATGGATTGTAAATGGTTGTGGTGGTAAAATGAAGAGTCATGACTTTTGAAATTTATTGTATAAGTATTTGAAAAGAACTAGTCACAAGGGTTTGGTGAGAGGGCAGGGAGAGACCTTTCTCAGAAAAGAAACTGGGAATGAATTAATGTAAAAAACCTTTGGGAAATTATTTTTTTGTTGTGATATCATAACTAATATTTTTCTTGGTTCTCTCCAATTTGAAATATTTTGATCATTTGAGTTCAAATATCAATTATGTTTTGATTCTTCAGAGTGTATTTCTTCACTTTGTGTGATTTTATTTATTGGTGTCTGCAAGGTAGAATTAAAATTCCTCTGAGTAAGACATTATTTCAACACCATTTATGCCAGTCATAAATTCATTTAGCTACATGCCAGTCATCAGAGCTTCATCCCTTAAAGTGTCTAACAATGTGAATTCTGTTAGAAAGGAAAATATATATGTAATTAGTAGTATTTTTTACTCCATTTCCTAATAGATAGAAGGCACTAATCTGTCATATCCCAAAGGATAGAATTCATTATAAAACATATATTCAAAACCTTTCATTTTTTTAGTAGGAGTAGTTACAGTTGTAAGCATGTGATTAGGTGTAAAGCACAAAACACTTCTTAATAAGACATTATATCAAAGATTAAACAAATTGAACTAATTCAAAACAATAATCAATTCAAAGTGTCATATTGTTCTCTATCCTCAAAGAATTATTAAACCAAAATGGCTCTCAGATCGTGAGTGCACTATTATTGTTAAAATGACAATTCAAAAGAATGAGATGGATGATAATGCAATGATATGGAACTAAATATGATAATACTAAATGATAAATGAATTAAACTAGCATGAAATGACATGAAACTGATAATTGCAGCTACAGGAGGCAGCCATGGTATGAAAGCTTGATTGTTGGATATTGGATGCTTGATGCTTGATGCTTGAGTGCTTGAATTTCTACAGAGTAAGAGTGCATAAAATTGATTATCTGGATCTTTTTCTTGGTTCAATGAGGTTGTATTTATAGAATTCCTGGCTGTAGAAATGCACAGGGAAGGCATTGAGAGGCTTGGATTCAATCTGGAGGATTGAATGGTGAGAGATGGAGGAGATTGAGAGAATTTTGGTTATTGTCTCTACCCATGAAAACACCAGGAAAGAGAAGAGGAAAGATTAATGGAGGAAGATTGAGAGAAGAATTTGGAATTTGTCTCCAAAACTTCCCATGAAGTTTCAATCAATTAATTTTGACATATTTTAGACATGGTTCAGACATAGGATATCTAATTCATTTTTGAGAGAATATAGATGGAATATTCCTTGTGCTTTTATTCAAATATTTTTGATTTATTTAAATTAGCAAAAGAGGGATAAATAATTTAATAAAACAAACCATAGGATAGTTGTTTATTAAATTAAACAGAGGAAAAATGGCAATTAATCAATAAAGTATTTTGATCTTTATTTAATTAATTTAAGATCGATGTGATAGATTGAAATAGGGATTTGATAATTAAATCGAACAAAGTATTTTATTTATTTATTTAATTAAGATGAATTTAAATGTGAACTATATAAATAAATATTTCTATTTATTCGATAGTAGAGGAAATTTGGGATAATTAATCAAATAATTCATATTTAATTAATTGGATGATCCAGACCATTTTTAGGTGTATACAAAAGTATCTTTTGGTCTATCCTTTCCCAATTGCCATTGTGGGTAGACTGTTTAACAGGAAATTCAATTCAAATCTTCATGTTTCATATAGGTTCACCCACCTAGGTCTTGTAGAACCTAAAGAGTAGAAGGTTTAATAGAGTAATTGGCCTTTTATGTTGACCAAAATTTTGTAAGGTCCTATTAAAATCTTATGGTAAAAATCCGCATTTTTGAGAACCAACACTATCCACAAGGAAATGGCCAAGCAGAGGCCTCTAAAAAATAATTCTAAAAATCCTCAAGAAGATGGTAAATGATGATGGACTTGATTGTTATGTTCAACTCAATCTTGCACTATGGGACTATAGAACCAGTATCAGAAAACCAATGGGAGCTACACCATATGCCCTGGTATATGGATCAGAGGCCATACTACCTATTGAAGTAGATATTCCATCAATCTGTGTATCACTCAGAGGAATCATTTTAGATGAGGACTATAGGGTATGGAGACTGCAAGAATTAGAATTGTTGGATGAGCATTGTCAACAAGCTGTTAATCATCTCACAACATATCAACATTGAATATCAAGGATTTACAATCATAGTTTAAAACCTAGGATTTTTCAAGTTGGCAATTTGGTTCTAAAAGAAAACTCGAGAAATCAACAAGACAAGGAAAAGAAAGGGAAATTTGAGCCTAACTAACTAGGTCCTTTCGTCATCATATCAATGTATGGATCAGGGGCTTATCAACTATCAATGTCAAAAGGGGATTTTTTTGATGAACCTATCACAAGTATCAATCTCAAAAAGTTCTACACCTGAATTCCTAGTACACGGGTCAAAATTTTGAAAAAGGGTTTACTGATGAAAACCTAGAAAATAGGCGTCTTGGCAATAGAAAATACAAAAAAAATACAAAAAATAGAAAACCAAAACAATGAGAAATATACAAAATAAAGAGTGTAATAAAAACATATGGTGAAAACCTAGAAATAGGCATCATATGTGATTCTAAACAAGCTTTCCCATACATTTTGATACATATAGGGTCATTAGTCTGATAATCGTTACCATTTCATATTATCTCTTTAGTCTTGCCATCATTACATCCATTATCAAATCATTTCACATGGTCATGTCTCACTCTAGCTTGGGGGCAACATTTGGATATCATCGGGGGCAACAAAATCATCAGTCTCACCAAATGGGAAAACAATAATATGACAAGTAAACAAAAAAATGATCAAAGCACAGCATCAAACATCCATATCATATCAAAAAATCAAAAAACAAGTCAAAAAGTCAGTCTAGAAAAGAAACACCAAAATCATGAATCTATGTTAGTCAAACTACGTGGTCTCTGCATGTGTAACATAGGAAAATCTAATCTTTGATCAGCCCTCGAGACCCCTAGGATAAGTTAGTAAGCTAGGTCTTTGGTCAAAATATCAGAAAATCACAAAAAAAAACATCACAAAATCAAGATAGATGGTCTAAATCTGATTAATGATTGAAACACTCTAAGTAAAAGGTGGATAAATTGTATTTTTTGTTGATATTATCATTTCTTTGGAGTAACTCAATGATGTAAATGAACTAGAGAAACAAGGAAGAAGAATGATATTTTTATTATCTGCTGTTTGTAAGTTAATCATATAAATGTGTGCATTGTCGAGGGATGTGCTATGCAAATGTATCACTGATGACATTCAAAATTCACACATTGAAATGATTAAATCTTTTCCTATTTATGCAATGAATGCTCAGGTCATCTCAGTTCAATTATACCTAGATGCTTGTGTTCACTTGCAATATCAAAAATAATGAAAGTAGTTCTCATGTTGTCATTGGTCTAACATATACCATTTACGCTTGTACTTACTTTCAACATCCTAAAAGCTCTATGATGATACCAAGAATAAAATTACTATTAAAAAGATAATGGTTTGCATATAGTTTCATGATAAAACTAGATTGCATTCATAATAAATTCTACATCTACAGAGTGATTGTTGCATAAAGGATTCCAATTAATGATTATCTTTTCTACAAATATGATTGAGTATACTTGATATTAAACCAAAATCATCAAAAACATATAGGAGCATCATCTCCATAATTCATGCATTTAACATTAAATAATTATACATTTATCATACCATATTCCTCCACATCATATCATTTGTTACATCATTATCATATGCATATAATCAATTTTTTACCCATACATCATTTGTCATCCATAAATTGTATCACAAAATTTACACCATCCATCCATTATCATTCATCACAAAATCATCATTTTATTATCATAGGTCATCATTTAACAACATATATCCATACATCCATTATCATACATCATAAATAATCATTTAGCACATCATAAAATCCATACATCATAAATCATCATGTAAGACATTATTAACATTCGTACATCATATATTCTTCATATGCATTCATCTAGAATCATCACATGAAATAAAAGAATTCATCACATGATACATAATCACAAAAAATAAATGCATCCATCATAGAATCATAAACCATCATAAATAGAAATCATTGCATATCATATATATCACCAATTTCAAGTATACAATGAAGTCTAAAATAAGAAAAGATACATCGTCAAAAATAAGTTGACTCAATGTATACATGATATCTCAAAAAGAATGTCTCAGAATCACAATACAACATCTATGATCTACTGCTACCATAATGAGCAGGCCCAATAGGACCAATACCACCACCACAAGAATGACTAGGATCTCTAGGATCTCCTCATGGAGGTTGTGTCACACCCTTGCTGACTGTCTGGGTACACGTCTAACTAGATGTCAATGGGGTATAGCTGACTCTACGATGAGTAGGAACTCCATCATGATATATACCCTAGTAAAAATCTACCTCTCGACCAACCCCCTAAACCTCTCTCATATAATATGCAATCGAAGTACCATCGGCTACTCTCTACAGTGTCTTGGTCATCTCTTGTACCCTCTTGGCAATGTTTCTGGCACTATCTCACTTAGTTGTTAAGGTATCAACTTGAGTCTAAACAATTGCCAACTATCCCTATACCTGTGCTAGTGCCTGGGCATGAGCCTGTGCCTGAGTCTACATCTGAGTCTCCATTTGTAGTAGAAAACCCTATGCCTATACCAACTGTCCCTGAAGAGTTTGTACCTATGTGTTTAGACTGGTAATCTTCCTCTGATGATCAACCGATGACACTACCACTACTTACTTCTTGCGAGGCTTTCTCAATGATGGTCCGACATTGACTGGACTAGCCCCTCTGCCACCTCCACCACCACCATCACTGTCATCACTGCCACTCTCAGTACTGTTGCTTGACTGAGTATCATCCCCGCTATCCTCAAAACCCTTGGTAGCATCATCCTCCATGTGTAACGGTGTTGGCTCATCAGGAATAGTAATACGAGGATGTGGAGATAATGCCAAAAATCTTGTGTACTCTATCATGGGTGCCTCTACAATATATTTGTGCATATCCTAGGCAGATGGCTATAGAGTCCTGTAACTCTCTACTAGTGTCTCATACGACAGGAATGGGCCCCATTTAGCTACATCACTCTATCATCAGGCATAATGGGCTACTGCCTGATGCATACACTATACAATGCCATACTTCCTATACACCCGCCACAATAGAAATCTCTCTAACACAAAAGGGGTCCTACCAATCAAGTACATGGTGTTAGAGTAATAAGTTATTACACTTAATTAATTATATCATAGTGGTTAATTAATTAATTCACTTATTCCTTTAGTTTCTTAAGCTAAACTTAGGCACATTAATAATTGATTAATTATTAATTGTGCACACTAGGGTTTCCTTTTAGGTCAACTTTAGGGTTGCATACTCTTCTTTTATAAAGAATATCATCTCTTTGTAATCTTTGACTTCTTGAATAATATCAATTTGCAAATTTCATGCAAAGCTTTAATTTTTTCTAATTTTCTCTTTTGTGGAAGGTATTTTGGCTTGCATGTATGATCTTGGTTTCTAACATGGTATCAAAGCCTTGACATGCAACCCCTTCTCAAATTCTAGAGAAAATCATTGCAGATTTTGTTCAGGATTCCTCAAGGATTTTATGCCTTGAGTTCATCTATGTGGTGTTTTGGATCAGATTGGGATTCATCATTGGATTTAGAGTGCTGGAAAAAGTCAGGATTGACTTTTATTTTGTAGATTTTGGTCATCATTTTCTAGATCTGTGAGGGTTTCAAGTTCGGTGTTTTTTTTAAGCTCTAGAGGTAGCCTGATTTTTGGATCATCTTGGAGCAAAACAGACACTGCCATTGCACTTGCAGTGCCCCAAAACCCTAAGATTGCCCTTAGTTTCATAAATTTTGGAAAATTTGATCCAAAAGGCAAAAGAAAATTGCCAAGGAAGCCATACGGCTTCCCCAACACGCTTCCCAATGCACAAAAATTGAAAAAAAATCCAAAACGATGTTTTTTTAGGTTTTGTGTTGACGCCTCTAGTTCTAAAGTGTTATGCCACCTAGTAGCCACCATCACCAATGGCACCACCACCTTGCACCACTAGGCTGAGCTCTGCCCCTGCGGGCCCTCTCTGCACCTATCGCGGTCACATGGCGGACTAGGTGCTATGCAGCCAGCCCTTGACCGACTATAGCCCACACTGTGTGGTCATATGGTGACCAAGGGCTCCAACCAAATTTTTGCGGTGATGACTAGATGGCCATCAAATTTTTTTCCATGAAGTGTTGACATTAGCATGATGTCATTGGCTATACGACACTTTTTGACCCCTCCTAGCCCTGATTTGCCTTCAAGGAGCAGTACTTGTGTTTGGCATTACTTGGGCATACGGTATCGAAATCAGGAAAATGAGATATTTCCAGAAAGCTAGTTCTGAGAACTTTCCTGTGGTGTAGTTTATTTTCTAGTATTATTCTGATTATTTTCATTTATTTTTGTTTGAATTCAGATGTTTATTTTATGCTTTCGAGCTCATAATGTTTTGCCACGATCTCCTATTTTTGCTATCTTTGCAGTGTTAGAAAGATATTGAGGAGCTCTATGTCGCTATCCATGTACTTTTTTATGTATCTATCTTAGGTTTATCATTATTCTATATTTTTCCCGATGGCTGTTTTGGCAGTTGGGAGAGTGCACCTTGCATCTTTGCACTTCATTTCAATATCACATTCATTCAATAATCGATTGTAGCTTCATAGATTCCAAGTTTTTTCCCGTTTGGAGTTTTTGAGTGTTTTCATGGCATCATGTCTATTGTTGCATCATTATGATTTTGATATGGTTTCTTCTAGATAAAAGTATCTTTCCTTGTTTAACATATTGTGGTTCCAGTGTTACTCTATAGTGCTCTTCCAGTGCTTCTTTGTAGCATGTCATCTCATTGTAGGGGGTTTTGTCCCACTGGGTTTTCCTTCTCTACCTCATTCTTGCATTTGTAAATGGGTACCTGATCAGGTCTAGTTGTCAGGACCCATGTTTGCTTTCATGCATCTTTTTCTAGTGTTTTAGCTTCTTCCTAAGTTCACTTTAAGGTGGGGTGTTAGAGTAATAAGTTATTACACTTAATTAATTATATCATACTGGTTAATTAATTCACTTATTCCTTTAGTTACTTAAGCTAAACTTAGGCACATTAATAATTGATTAATTATTAATTATGCACACTA
Organism: Sequoiadendron giganteum; assembly: GCA_007115665.2. Taxonomy (NCBI): domain Eukaryota; kingdom Viridiplantae; phylum Streptophyta; class Pinopsida; order Cupressales; family Cupressaceae; genus Sequoiadendron; species Sequoiadendron giganteum. The sequence continues at coordinate 803,599,293 of CM021101.1, forward strand.
GAGTTTCATTTTAGGTCAACTTTAGGGTTGCATACTTTTCTTTTATAAAGAAAATCATCTCTTTGTAATCTTTGAATTCCTGAATAATATCAATTTGCACATTTCATGCAAAAAAAATCTTTTTTCTGATTTTCTCTTTTGTTGAAGGTATTCTGGCTTGCATGTCTGATCTTGGTTTCTAACACATGGAATCACATAGATACCCAAGAACTACGCCATCCTCATACCACTGCTCATAGTCTAGATACGGCCACTAGAAAACACTCTTCGTGTCATCCAAAACTCATCTCCAATTCCCTAACTTACCCATTTGAGCCTGGGTAAGTCTACCTCTATACCTAAAAACATAAGGTATTTCTATAGGTCTATCAAGAACTGGAAATGGTCGAGCAATGGAAAAATGCTCCCATGCCCACACTTGTAAAAGTTTCATCCTTGCTGATAAGCTGCATGCTCCCAAGTATACCACTGAATGTAAATTATGGTAGAGATGTGCTAGCATACACATCCCCCATGCATATCTCATCCCATGCACAACCATGCTCTCCAAAATCCAGCCCCAACCCACAAAGAATCCATTTGACCTAGATCAAGACAAAGGAAACCTCCAATAAATCTAGCTAATATTGTTGGTAGTGAAGCATATGCATTGGCTATCATCCGCCATCGGACACTCGGTCCTGCAATGTGTTGATCCTGAAAGACTCTATGGAGAGCATCTCTTCCACTAGCCTCATGTAAATCATATACAACAATCTCTCCCATAAATGGAATTTGTAGTATTTGCCACACACCCTCTGGTGTAACCGTCATCTCACTGGTGGGTAGATGGAAAGTGTTATGGTCACTGTGCCACTGCTCAGCCAAAGCAGTAAGGAGACCTCGATTAATCCTAATTTGGGGCATATCAATTAGACTAGTAAGGCCACATCGACCTATGATCTGAATCTCATCCGGAGTCAGATGAGGAATCAAATTGGTGTTCCAAGGAAATTGCTCTCGCATCTGGAGAATACCTAGATCCTCCTATTTACCATGGAAAATTTAAAAACCAGTGCACTATGTCAAAAATCAAAAGTCAATCTACTATTAGATCCAATCAAACTTTGGTATGAACTTTTGATCAAAATTCATGAACAAACATAAAAAAACCTCACCTATCATGAGGCTCATCACAAATGCTATCTAATCTCGCCTATCATGTGGTTTATCAAATATGAATCATTCCTCACCTATCATGAGAATTATCACAAATAGGATTATTTCTCGCCTATCATGAGAGTAAGTCTTATTAAATCATCAAAATCAATCATTAGGGAATTTTGATTATCAAATCATACCAAACTGAAGAATGGACATGATGAAAATTGATGAAATCAAGGTTAACTATGTCAAAATCTGCAATTCTGACATGGATGTGCTAAAACCGACATCCAAACCACTAAAACTCAAAAGCACTACATTATCAATTAGATGCGCTAAAACAAGCATCCAAAGTGCTACTTTACCCGAAGCGCTATTTCGGCACTTCGATGAGCTATAGCAGGCATCTAAAGTTCTACTTTACCCAAAGCATTTTTTTACCACATTAATGTGCTGAAACAATTCATCAGAGTGCCACTTTAATCAAAGTGCTATAATAGACCATGCATGCACCAATTTACCACATCAAAGTTCTAGAACATTCTAGGTGCTAAGATTCGGCGTCGAAGCGCTAAATTTAATTATCTAAGCACTAAATCATGAAAGTGCTACACTATCCTATGAAAGCGCTAGAGAAAATAATGAAAGTTCTACACTAGAGTGCAAAGCACTACATCATGACATTGTTGAGCTAAACTAAAGAAAAAAATTTGAATGCATGAAAATTGAGAAAAATCAAAATGCAAGGTGGATTATGGGTACATACTAGAGGTCCATAAGTGGTCATCCGTTGGTGTCATTGCACGTGCTCGAAATGATGAGTGTGGTAGGGGATAGGCATCTTGCTCCAACTGGCTCAAATTTCTCTCTCACTAGAAATTTGAAAGTCAAAAAGTGCAAATGAATATGAAAATGACCTTTTAGACTTTATATAGATTTTTGAAAAGGGATTTTGGTGGGTTTTCTTTTATTTTAATTAATTTTATTTATGGAATTAATTGAAATTCATAAATGGGCTATATTTTCTTTATCAATGTCGGAAGATAAATTATTTCTTCATCAGGTCATCATCAAATCATCATCAAATTTTGAAAAATTCTAAAAAATCATCAAATCATTAATTTATCTCCTGAGGGGGCATATTATCGACAATCATATGAAAATCAATATCCGGGGCATGTCTAGGGCATAATGATTTTTTTTTTTCATCGATACTGGCAATAGCAGCAAAATTTTCTTCGAAGCAATGTGTAAACACATCACTTCAAAGAGGGGAAAAATGTATACACCTAAAATTGGTCTAGAGAATCCGATTAATTAAATACGAATTATTTGATTAATTATCCTATTTTTTTCTACTCTTTGAATCAATAGAAATATTTATTTATATAGTTCACATTCACATTCACATTTAAATTCTTCTAATCTTAATTAGATAAACAAAACTAAATACTTTGATTGATTTAATTATCATTTCCCTATTTTATTTTATCATACTAATCTTAAATTAAATAAATAAATATCAAACACTTTATTAATTAATTTCCATATTCTTCTTTTTAATTTAATAAACAACTTCTATAGTTTGTTTTATTAAATTATTTATCCCTCTTTTCCTAGTTTAAATAAATCAAAAATATTTAAATAAATTCATAAGGAATATTCCTCCATATTTCCTCAAAAGCAAATTAGATATCCTATGTCTAATTTATGTCAAAATTAATTGATTGAAACTTCACAGGAAGATTTGGAGACAAATTGCAAATTTATCTCTCAATCCTCTTCCATCAATCCTTATTTTCTCTTTCCTAGTTTTTTCATGGGTAGAGAAAATCTCCAAAATCTTCTCAATCTCCTCCATCTCTCACCATTCAATCCTCCAGATTGAATCCAAGCCTCTCTTTGCTATCCCTATGCATTTCTACAGCCAGGAAACCTATAAATAAAGCTTCATTCAACCAAGAAAAGGATCCCAGGTTATCAAGTTTAATTTCCAGGAATTCAAGCATCAAGCATCAAGCATCCAACATCAATCATCAAGCATCAATCATCAAGCATCAAGAATCAATCATCAAGCATCAAGCATCAAGCATCCAACATTCTAGAATCACAATCATGGTTGCCTCTTGTAGCTTCATTTATTAGTTTTTATGTCAATTCATGCTCTATTAGTTTCTTTTATAATCTATTATTTATCATATTAGCTTCATATCATTGCATCAACATCATTCCATTCTTTAGATTTTCATTTTAACATTTATAGTGTTATTTAAATCTAAGAGCACAATAGCTTAATAAATCTTTAAAGATACGAGACAATGAGACACTTTCAGAATAATTTTAGCTTGATCTTTGATACAATGTTTCATTAAGAAGTGTTTTATTCCTTTCTACTTATTCACACTTACAACTGATATTAGCCCAAACCTAAGAGGAGGACTAATCATCAAGAGAGCTTCTGAAAAATTCAACAACAAAAGCTACAAGCCTGACAATAAATGTTGCCAAATTGGCCCAAAAGACAATGGAAACGGAAGAGGCTAAAAACAAGAGTTTGATGGAGAAGTACAATATAATAATTGGAGAATATAGTAGGATGCGGAAAAAGAATGTTCAACTACAATCTGAAGTAGATAGGTTGAAATATGGGTAGGTGGGAGAGTCCTCTAGTGCTCCTAGTATCAGAGCATTACCTTCTATTTCAGGATCAGTCCCCCTTACTAATCCAATTATTTCTACTCCAGGATCCCCCATCTAGACACTTGTTCTAAGTCCTACACCGGGGCTAGTTGAAGAAGTTGATTATTTTGTGGATCCCACCAAGAAGCAAATATTGATTAAGATTACAAAATTATAGGCTGCCTTAAAGGCAAGTGAGGATGGTGCAATTTCCAAACAAAATGAGGTGGTTGATATAGTTTTGAGGCATCTAAATGAGAAGGTTGATGGTAGATTACCATCTGTGCATTATTTATATTTTTTGTTTTTAGATGGAATAAAAAAAATCAATAGGGATTGGGAAATAGTTTTTCCTTTGGCTGAGAAGTGGATCCCTAGGGCTAGTGATTTGGATATTATGGATAAGTCCTCTAGGTTGGATGTAGATAATAGGCCCCAGTCATTGAGGCCTACTCAAATCTTTGTGAAATCATTGAAGGGATTCTAGTCTCTACCTGATGATTTGAGTAAGAGAATTAGGGAGTTAGTAAAGAGCTTTGATGACTAGAGTGATACCTTTCTACCAAATATAATTGATGCATAGGAAAATATTAAAACATTGCAATAGTGGCAGCAAAGGGAAGAAGAAGTTATTAATGTACAAATCAAATTGATTTGTGATGATTCTAATTATGATTTGTTGGTAAGTAGCATGGACAAAATAATTAATACCAACTCATTCTTTGAGTCTTTTGAAAGAAAGGCCAATCAGGTTACAGTGAAATACACACCTTACAATACTAAAGTGAATGAGGTGGTGAAATTTGAGTGGCCAATGGATGTGGAGTATCAGATATGGGTGAACAAATACTTAATCGAAGAGGAGTATGATGGTGTCTACTACTAGTAACTAACAACTCATCAGTTATAGTTATAACTGATTATGGTTTTGTCTCCATGGTAGCCTTTTGGCGTAGATTTTGAGGTTTGGAAAATACAGCGACTATTTTATAATGAGTGGAATTAACAAGAAGATACTCTGGGACTCGGTGATTGTAATCATATTTTTGAAATGTCACAGAGTAGTCCAATTGACTGGTGAAATGTTTATTTTTTGGCCCAATGCTTATTTTCTCCCTCATTTTATATAAGAAGGATTTCAAGGTGAGAAATTGGGGTTGGAAAGTTAGATATTTTGAGGTCAAGTCTAGGCATAGTTGTAGACCAAATTGTAATGCCTGTTGTTTTAGTGTAAATGCAATTTAGGTTTTGTGTCATTCTGTAGTAGGGTTTTGGGTTTATGAAGGTTTGATGTTTCATAACAGTACTAGCATTTGAGTTATAATGATTCATTTCAAGCTCATGTATCTCCTTTATATACGCAATCATAATTTTGAATAATACAATCAAGGGTTATTGCGTTATTCTCACTGTTGTGGTGTGTATGACTTCCATTTTGGATTTAATTCAAAGAATTAATTAAAATGCTTCAATGAAGGTATAGGTGGATATGTTTATAGAGGGATTTGGTAAGAAGTATTGGGTTAGGATATAAATTGATGATGTTGTAAGGAAATATTGTCAGAAATCTTATATGCTATGTGTTTGAATCTATCATGGAATTTTAAATGTTTGTGAACTTGACTTCCCAATTGTATACGGCACTGGTTTAAATCGTATATGTTTGTGAGGTTCTATCTCTGCTTGTATTTTCTTAGAGCTTGCTACCAAATTGAAAATAAAATGGCTATCTTAAGTTGTGAAATATTTTTGTAATGATCTCATGCTCCAAGTAGTTGATACTATTGATGAAATGTCAATTCAATTTAGTATTATCCTATTTTGTTGAGCTATTAAATGGGATTATCTTTTAATTGTTAATGATTTTTTATAAGTTTGGTGCAGATATTATAAATACATTATAGGGACCACCCTTCTGAGTTTTGCAGAGCCAGAAGTGTAGGAGGTTTATTTTTAAAATCCTTGTCAAGTGGTTGAGGTGCTTTGAGCTGCCCTCGATTAGAATTGGCAATTCTATAGGTAGAATAGAAGATAAACCTGGTTATAGTAAAAACAACCAACACTTATGTTGTCTTGCCATGGGATCTATTAGAGTAATAAATTCATCACCTGATGAATGAATTAATCATTAATTAATTAGGTCACTTTATGATTTATTACACTTAAGCTAAACTTAGGAGTACTTTTATTTTATTATTAGCTTTTATTAATTAGTTGTTTCTTGCATGATTAAAGCTTCTAATATTAGATCATGTTATCTCATTCATTTGATGAAACTTTTCATGATCCAATCTAATCCTGATCCAGGGTTAGATTTCATCCTTTTTATAAGGATTCATTGTAATTGAAAATCATTCTCTATGACAACATATTCAATGCAATAGTTGTTCACATAATGCATATTTGATGTTTTATTAGATTTGAGTTGTTGAGCAATAACATCTTTCTTATTTCTTCATAGTATGATAATTTTATCGTTGTAGGTGATTCTTGGAGCTGTGGGAGTAAATCCATTTAATTTAACATGGTATAAGAGCACCAGATTTGTTTCTACTTTCTATGCTACACGAGATGGACTTGGGGTGAGATTTACCATGCCTTCACTTGATTATTTTTATTCTTCTCTCACTCGAGAGCAAGAAAAATTGGTTCAGATGGATACTCTAAAGTCCTCCAGTTTACAAACTCTAGTTTCCCTTCAAATTCATAAGGAGAAGGCTTCACCTAGCAAAGAAAAAACAAAAAAAAAAAAAAATCTTGGGAAAGAAAAACAATCATCTTCACATGCATCTTCTAAGTACTCACCATCTTCGAAAGGGGGATCATTTAGGAAAGATATACCAACTTGTGCTTATTGTCAAAAGTAGGGAAATGATGAGCATCTTGTTATGTTAAGAAGATTGATCATTTGACACATTCTCTACAATAAAAGCATATACAGTTGTCATCTTCTATGTCTCATGGTCCATCACCTTCTTCTACATCACCATCACCATCACCATCTACACATACATGTACAATAGGAATTGCTAATGGATTTGATAATATGAAAGTTCATGCCTTACATGCATCCAGAGGTCTCAATCAGAAAGATGGTTTCTTGATTTAGGAGCTTCCCATCATATGAATTCACAAGATATGTTTTCTAAATTTGGTGCAAGCACCACACCACACATTTTACTAGGTAAGAACACATATGTCAATGTTAGTGGGAATGGTACAATTTCCATTGATGATGGTAGCTTTCAGAAGAGGTACTATCTCTTCCATATTTTTCAACCAAACTCCTCTCCATTTATCAAATTACTCACAGTGGATTAGGGATGAGGCAGATTGTGGTAGTTGGCACTATTGATCATGCTTCTAGGCTTTATGAATTTTCTCATTTTCCATCTGAGGATCCACCATTACCTATACCTGGTATTCACTCTCCACCATCGAGATTGCATATGGAGAAGAAGTCTTGTCACTTGAAATTTTCTGTCCATTCATCCACCATAGTTCCTAAAACTCATTCAAAGATTCTTTCTCCTCCTTGTGCTTATTCAAAGATCATACCTATTAACTAGGAAACTAGTCATTCATTTTCTATATTTTCAAATGACTACTTTCAAGATATTGCATAGGTATTTACTAAGTCACACATTGCAATTATTCATGCCAGTCATTTCACACCATCATCCATGCCTTGAAAGGTTGCATTTCAGGAGTCTTTAGATTTTTTTTGTTTTCACATAATTTTTCTTGGGGTTGTAGAATGCATAATTTAGGAAATTAATTGCTTAATTAGGTCCAATAATTTAAAGGGGAGAAAAACATAACATGAAATTTTTAAGGGTGATAATTTATGAAACTATATTTAACACCCACTTTAGTGAGATTATGTGCTTACATTCATAATCAGAATAAAGTAGAAAGATATTTGTCAAGAGTGGTCTGATTGCCCAAATGTTTACCAGATAGGATGACTAAGGATCAAGGGGGAGTGAAAAATCCCCCAGGATACAAGATCCTATTAGAGTAAATGGATGTACTCCCATAGTTCCAAGAATCACTTGAAATGATAAACCTATCACATTATGAAGAAATAAGTAGGATATTATTGCTCAATAACTCAAATCTGATAAAACATCAAATATGCATTATGTGAACAACTGTTGCATTGAATATGCTTCCATAGAAAATGATTTTCAATTACAATGAATGAATCCTTATGAAAAGGATGAAACCTAACCCTATCTCAAGATTAGATTTGATCATGACAAGTGTCCTCATAAGAATGAATGAGACAACATGATCTAATATTAGAAGCTTTAATCATGCAAAAAAAACTAATTAATAATTGCTAATAATAAAATAAAATCACTCCTAAGTTTAGCTTAAGTGTAATAAAGCATAAAGTGACCTATTTAAATAATTAGGTGATGACTTTATTATTATAACACCCCCCTTAAGATGAACTATGAAGAAACTAAACTATGACAAATAAATACATGAATGGATGCATGAGTGGGTCCTATCCTAACAGTTGATGAGATACCCATGTACAACAAGCTAATCTCTCATAAAAGAGGAGAAAGGGAGAAAACCTCATGGGAATAAAACTCCCCTCCAAAAGAGAGAAAAAAAAATGTAATACACTAATGAGAGTGAGAGAAGAATAAAATGTTGGTTACATGATACCCCCAAAGACAACTTATATCTCATTAATACATATACAAGAATCTCCATAGGAGAAAGAATAGGAGACTAGAAGGCTCACCCACAATGAATAAACTCTTGTCACAATGGTGTAAGCTCCATATAGGAGGTATAAAATGATACAAGATTGGGAAAAATTGTTCCTCCCCTTGGGAAGAAAAAAATAAAAAGGATGATACTGAAGAACCTTAATGTAGAAAGTTGTTAGAGAATAATCCTAGGGACTGGCACAACTAGTTGAGATTTGCCTTATGGGCAGATCAAACCAAAATTAAAGCAGCTCTAGGAAACTCACCTTTTAAGTTAGTTTATGGACAAGATCCAATCTTCCCAATTCATTTACAGATACAAGTCCTTAAGTTCATGCAAGAATTTTATAACAAGGGTGATAGGATTGAGGTTAGACTACTTAATTTATTAAACATGGAAGAGAAGAGAGATGCTACTTTGCAGCAATTCTCTAAACATCAGGCTATTGTCAAATGTTGGTTTGACAAAAGAACTAAAATAAAAGCCTCTAGAATATCAGATCTTGTGTTATTATGGGATAAGGCCAGGGAGAAGAAGGGACATCATCAGAAGTTTGATAGACTTTGGTTAGGTCCTTATCAAGTTGCTGAAATATTAGGCGAGAATGCTTTTCATTTAAGTACCTTAACAGGACTGCCTGTTCCATTACCAGTTAATAGTCAGTTTCTTAAGCACTATTTTGGTGCATAAGGATATGATGTTTTAAAAGGAAAATGTATCATACTGTATCATACTTAATTAAGTTTTTGTTCTTTATTTTTGTTTTGTTTGTTTTCTTTCTTTATTTTTGTTTGTTTTGTTTGTTTTGTCTTGTTTCATTAGGGATCTTCATTTTGTTCATTTCAAATTAAAGGGTTGTTATTCAAAGTATGCTACTGGTACTAGGAGAGAAATTGTTTTAGGTATTTTCATTATTATCATTGAAAATGATTTCATTCTAAAACTTATGTTTTATGACCATTCTAGTTTGGGTTGGAAAAGTTATTAAGGATAGAAGATATATTGTGAATATCTCATGAATTGTGATCAAATTTCTATCACCAAACTAGGAAAACATTTGCATGAGTAGGTACCTATTTGTTTTAGAATGGCTCTACCCTTTGATTCAAGTGAAAAATTCGATTCCAAAACTATCATGAAATCCATAGTAGTTCTCCAACCATGTTTTAGATTCATTATGTTTGAAGTATTGAGGAGTATACAAAAGATTCCCACAAGCAAGGTTTAAAAAAAATGATGATGAATGAAAGAAAGGAAAGAAAGAAGAAACAAACTCAATATCAAATGGGTAATCAAGTATCTCTATCGAGGCTATGGATGCCTGGCTGGTAGTAGAGTAATTCTTTGAGAGAACTAGAGGTATCTCTATTGGGGCTATGGACACTTGTCTGGCAGCAGAGCAATTCCTAGGATTTTACTGCACGATAGTTAAAGGACTCAACCTATGTAGCTTGAATCTTAAGGTATAGTTGTTCACAAATGGAGAAAGTACCTACAAAGAATGATGCACAATATATTGCACACACTCAGATTCAGAAATAACTCATGAGCACATACATCTAAGATTCTAGCTCACACTTATCCTACATATATATAATCTTATTCAAGTTAGTATGTTTCATAAACCAAGTAGTTTTAGGGTGATTGAAATTTTCTTTGTGTATCTTGAAAATGGGTAAACCATTTTCACAGCCGAGTCACCATTTGTTATGCCTTGCATAACCACCCCTTCTTTTTGCTTGGTCAAAATGGGTCCCCCTTTGTTTGGTTATCTTTTGTTGTTTTCAAAAAAAAGTTGGAGTCTTTTGCTTCCAACACTTTTTTTTCTTTGGTTTAGTCTGTCAAAAGTGGAGCCGGATCCAAATCATGTTCTGAAACTTCTTTCAAAACTCATTCCGATCCCCATCCCGACAGTCTTTCTTTTTCACCTTTTTATTTTGTCTTTATCAGACTCGGAGCTAGATCAAATGTTAAGTCGATATTTAATCAAAATTACAAAATTAAAATCCATTCCGCCTCCACCTTTTGAACTTTGGGTTTTAAGCTGGTCCTTGTGTTAAGTTTTTTATTATTTCAGTCCATTGTTTTTATTTTTGTGTTTGTTTTCATTTTTTGCTTTGTTGGTAGACCCAGAACCAGAACGGTAATGAAGTTGGGAAATTACTCATGTTTCTGAATTAGTTTTAACTCCGATTCCACTCCCGTCGTTTCTTGGTCATTGAATTTTGACTGAGGTCGCATTGTAGTAAAGTGTTCATTCTTCTCTAGTTTCGACTCTGCCTAATTGCATTTAATGCATTAACGATAGCTGCCATGCATAGGTAGGAATTTTGAATTTGTTACCTTGATTAAGTATTAAGCGAGTTATTATTATTATCATTGTTAAGAAATTGAATAGCGAAGTAGAGCAGCTGCGGAGTTCATCTAAGTGAATCGATTGAAAGAGGAGGAGATAGTTGTTTTTATGATTTCTTCAGAAGGTTTGCCAAGTTTGCATTTGAGGTAGGGTTCCTATTCTTGATTTTCTTTTATTTTCTTTCATGTTCTTTGTCTATGTTTGATTGATCGTTTTGATCTCTGGGAAAATTCACTTTCTTGAAGTTTTGCGTGTTTTTTTTCCTTTGTTTGTTTGTTTTCTATTCTTGATTTTGTTATAGGCTTGTGTTTCTAGTTTTATAGTGAGTTAGGTCATGGTCACTTTCATGTTCTTGTCGTGATCGCATCATGCTGATTTTTGATTTAATTAGGGTTTGTCGATAATCTAGATTAAATCCTATTTTGGAGTAAGTTAGGGTTGAAGTAAAATGGTAGTGTTTACTTGGAATCTTTTGCACATTTGATCTGGCTAAGTAGAGGGGTTAAATCTATGCCCTAGTTTTGTAGCACATTTTCTAGATTAGGGTTTTGTGTGTTTTTGTGATCGCATTTTAAAATGATTAAATATGATGCCCTAAAAATATAGTCGTCACCCATGGTCTTATGGGCATAGTCTTTTCATGATATATTTTTAGCCTCATTTCATTTAGTATGACCTTGGTCTTTAATCATGGAGTTATGAATTAAAATTGATAAAATTATTGATGATTTCATGATCAATATAACCAGAAGTGGGATCAAGATTGATTTAGAGTCTTGGATGTGTTTTAATGTTTAGTGTCAATTCCATTTTCCATCCTGTCTCCGACACTACTTGTAGTAAGAATTTTTTCTTCATAAAAATATTAACTTTGGTGGAAGCGGAAGAGGAACCAAAACAGAAGAGGAAAATAGAAAATCTAAAGGAAACCGAAGTAGTTTCCATTCCAGTTTTGGTTTCGATCACTATTCCACTTCCGACTCCGAGCTAGCTTCTTGTTAGTAGAGTTACTATTCTAGTTCTGACTCTGATCTCAATAGTGTTTCAAAGGAATATTTTTTAGGATGTTGTCTGCCTGGTTCCACCTCCGATGTATATTTGAAAGGTATGATTTTTAAGATACATTTTGAGATGTTTATCTAGAGGATCTAAATAGAGGTTTTATTGCAGGAAAGCTAAAAGGATGTCAAGAACATCAAGAGAATCCTCCCAAAGGAACCGACCTATAGGAACATCAAAAGCAACAACCAAACCTAAGAAGATCAAACCAGAACAGTTCTCTTATACCTTAAGGTATAATCACAGGAGTTCGGCTATCACAGTGAGAAAAGTGGAATCAGATTGGTCAGACATCATCGATACCAATTTGAGTCAATATAATTTTGAGGATCTATATGCATAAACCTTTGTGATAAGGAAAGATGTAACATGAAGGACACAAAGAATTGTTGATTCTGGCTTGGCCCATATCACTTTTTTTCCTTTGTCAATCCAATGCCCAGAGTTGATCTTGATAGCTGCAAGTTCTTACAATCTAGCTTCCTGACAGTGCATGGATTCATAAAACAATGTGATCATTGATCTCACTCCTCAAGAATTTTAGAATATATTTAGTATCTCAGATGCTAAAAACATGGTGTAGTTAAAGGAAGCAGAAGCTTTGAAGAAATACAAAGAATATAAGGAATCTAATAAGTCCCACTTGAACAAAAAGTGGTTGAGATAGAAAAGAAGTCTCTATCCAAGCTTGTAGACCAGCCAAAAAGGGTAGATTTCTATAAAGAGGTATTAGATATAACAATGATGTTGTCTAGGGCCTTTGGGAAGAGAGATGCCTTTCATTCCAAGGAGTGGATATTTAACTTTATCCGAGTAATTTTAAGTGGTACCCAACAATTTGATTGGTCGATGATTATATCAGATGCAATTCATGATCAGTTGACTAGCATAAGGGGGACTAAATGTTTCTCTATGACTTCTTACATTATATATGCAATAGCAAGAGTAGGTGTCTTCCTGGGTTTGAACACAGTGGGGATAATGGGAGCATTAGATGGACAAAATAAGGTATGGGAGCATTATAACCTATTGTCCCTACACGTTGCTGAGACTCAATACAAAAGACTTAATGATGCATTCATATATGTAGTCATTAACCAGATCAATGGAGATGCAAGGTACAACCTAAGTCAAGAAGCCATGGAATTCATTGCTGAATGGGGATGTTGGTATATTCAATACCCCAGATTTACATATTTTAGGCTAGCTGGTTTTGAAGGCCATCCATATTTGTTGCCAAGGTGTTGCAATAACAGGATAGTATTGATGGAATTTGTGTATCAATGCTCGGTTTGGATTAAAACATAAGACAGGATGCCACAAGTTCCCCATGAAGTTGGGTGAGTATAGTTGTCAACACTTGGTAGGAGCAAAGGTGGTCTTCGAGGAGCTGATTCACTTAAAGTTAGGTTTATACACAGCTCGGAAGCACTTTGACCAAAAGGGTAAGATGAATGCCTTGTTGCCTTTTGTGTTTGGCCATTATTTCAATTTATTAGAAGATTTTTGGAGTGATTGGCATGATGAATATGATTTGAGAAAGAAGAATTATGAGAGATTACCTGTCTCCCTCATGTCAGAGTTTGGAGTTAAGAATGACATTCCTAACACCTTGGTGGATGATGGATTTTTATTAGATCCATCTTATGAAGCTTTGAACATTGGAACTAAAACTCTAGATCCAATTGATTAGGATAGTGAGGAAACTATTGATATTAAATAAATAGGAAGAGCAGTCTTGGATAGAAGTGTTCAATGGTTGGTTTTAAGAACCAAAGCTCCTCAAGGACCAACTCCTAAAAAGGGGAAAGGATAAAAGAGGCTCAAATGAAAGACACCTCCCAAAGAGCCTTTGGAGTTCCTTCCTCGGTATATTGAAGAAATAGAGCTTGAAGCAACAGACAATGAACTAGAGACACAAGAAGGAGATGCCCAAGTAGTATATGTTCTTTCAACACCTACAATAGGTGAGTCTTCTACTCAAGTCCCACATGTGAAACAACAAAATAAAGAAGTTCAAAAGGGGGATCTTCATAGTGTGGTTGAAACCATGAAGGGAAAAGGGGTCAATATTGATGATGTTGGAACAAACTCAGATGAAACTATGTCAGAGAAAGATGTACAAGAGAATATGCCTCTACAGGAGGATGTTGAACAGGTAATGACACAAGAGGAAAATTGGGCATTGTTTGAGGAAGTTAGAAAGGATGTGGATGCAAAATCTTAAGAAATAGAAAAGAAAAAGTTAATGGATGCCAAGACACAAGCTGATACCATAATACATCAGCAAAAAATTGAAGCTAAGTCAAGAGATGATGAAGTAGAGAGGCAACAAAGGAAACATGAGCATGAAATCAAGGTTAAGGAAGAAAATGATAAGTTGAAATTGATACGAAATATTCATGACCTTGAAGAAGAGAAGGCAAGACACCAGAGAGAGAAAGAAGTCTTGGAGGCCAAGTTGAAACTTGTTGAGGAAGCTCACCAAAAGGAAGAAGAAGTAGAATGATTGAGGAAGGAAAAGGACAATGAAGAGCTGGTTAGAAAGATATGAGAAGAAGAAGAAAAGGCAGAAAATATTAGAGCTTTAGAAATAGAAAGGTTAGAGAAAGAAAAATTGAAAAAGAAGCTCTAGATAAGGAAAAACTAGAAAAGTAAAGGATAGAAAAGGAAAGATTGGAGAAAGAAAAATTGGAAAGAGAACAGTTGGAGGAATAAATGTTGAAGAAAGAAGAAGAAGGTAAGAAGATACAAGAACAAAAAGATAGGGAAGAGGCTGAAAAGATGGTACAGATGCACGTGGTGCAAAAATAGCAAGAGGAACCAAGGGTTGATTCTCAATCCTAGGTAAATATGCAACCACCCCCTTCAACTACTATTGCTTCTTCTTCCACTGCGATGACTACCACTCCAAGTGCTCCCACTTGGTTAGAATTGGACCTATAGAAAAGAACAGTAACACCTTCACAACCTCTCAATTGGGAGGATATGATGAAGGAGATTGAACAAGAAAGGCCTAAAAAGAAGGCCAAGATCCTAAAATCCACCAGGCTCACGAACAAGGGGGAAATTGTTATTGAGTGCTGCATACCAATGATAGAAAAGGAGGTAGGAGACATGCAGTTAATGAATTATCAATTGAGTACTGTCAACTTGGGAAGGCCTACTAGGAATCAACAGATGAATCTAATTGATGTGGTAGCTTCAACAACCAAGTCAAGGATGTTAAAGGATAAGCATAAGAAAGATGAGCTTAAGGCTCAGTTGGATCAATTGCATTCCATTTTGAAAAGTGTCTCTTCTCTGAGATCACAATAGGTAGCGACTATTGAGACTCCAATTTTGTTAAGCAAAAAGGAGGTAGATGATTAATTGCATGTAAGAGGAAAAGTGGAGATGTTAGATAGGTGGGTTGACAAGATTAATCAAGAAGTAGGTGAAGTTTTGGTCAATGGTTTTGAGGTCTAAAAAGGGATAGAAGAGTTGATAAGAGAAATGCATCAATATATTGAGGCATTGGAGAAGCAGGAAGAGGAATATAAAGAATATAGTAAAAAATTGGAGAAGGTTAGTACATTGCCTTTGACTACTCTTCTTGAATAGTTAATACTCGAGGAGGATAATAAAGATTTTGTGGAAAAGACCTCTCATATACTCTGATTCAGAACAAATTTCTTATGCAAGCATAGAAATGAGGTCCAAGATGTTGTTAATAATCTAACTAAACAGTTTGAGGAATTGGAAGCGGTCATCGCTATCATAGTAGATGTTAATATACTAACAAAGGAAGGCATTCCTTTGAGCCAGATGAAAGAGAAATGGGGTGAAAGGTTTAGAGGACTCATGCAAAAATGGTATGATGGTGAAGATTTGATGATAGATCGGCTGATGGATGTCAAGGAAGAGATAAAGGATGCTAAAAGAGAGTTGAGAAAGATGAAGGATATGAGAGAATTCGCTGCAGTAGAATTGGAGCGAATTAAGTTTGAAGATAGCTAGGTTGATGGGCCAGAATTAGATGTATTACAGCAAGTCTTCACTAGTTATGATGATTTTATTGTAGAACTGACTTCACATGCATAAATCTCTTGCATGCATGGCTTTCTTTCTCTTTGCATGTTGTATGCAACACTAATAGTTTTGGGGCACCTGACTTTCCTACTTTCTATTCTCTTTTCTTCTAGTTTAACTGAGTTTCCAAGGATAATTGTAAAACCCTGAAAGGGAGGATGACTTAAAATAGAAGTGGAGTTCAAATTTTTTATATCTATAAATACCCTATGGGTATCATATTGTAGAGGGTCGACTAATAGAAAATAGAATTGGCCTACCTGATATTAGGAGATAGAATTTTGCATAGTGATCAGAAAGATACATTGTTACTTGGTTTTCAGAGTTAAATAAAATTACAGGTTTTCGTAATATGGTGTTAGAATTGAGTTGTTTTACTTGATAAGGCTGATAAGTTATAATGTATATGTATGCTAGTTATTGTGCTGAAGCATAAGAGTTTCTTTTGTGATGAAAATCCTTAGAAGAAACCGGATGTAAGGATTGTCTTGTTTGATTATCATTGAATTAAAATTTATTGAATTCTATTGATCTATGATCTTGGCAATGAATTAATATATGTTCTTTTTGGAATCTTTGAAGTAGTTGTAATAGGTGAATTAAAATAGGAAACTTTGATGTATACAATGGTATAGATTATTCTATAAATTGTATCATGCTATGTTTTTCTTGATCTATTGGCAAATATTCATTGTTGAAGATATATGTCTAGATGTTAGATGAGTTTTATTCATATTTATTGGTTTACCCTTTGATCTATCTTTTTCTTTTGTTTGAAACCCCTTTGATTTACTAAAAAATGCTCGGTAAAAATGAGTTATTGCTTGCATTATTTGTTACCAGCATAGGCCCCTTGAACATTACAGTTGCATGAACTGATTGAGTGACACCAGATAGTTGAGAACCAACTACCAGGACCTTGGGAGTTAGGCTACTATATGTTGTCTTTCTTTTTCAGGAGAAATAGAGTAAAAATATTCTATTTTAACGTTGTTTGTGTCATTTTCACCATCAACAAAAATTGGCGCTAGAAGGAGGGCCTAAAAGATTAAGCTGACTAGCATTGTGTCTTTCTCACTATAGAAATATGGGAGGATCTTCAGATCCTCCACTAATCCTGAACCATTTAAAGAACTTCAAACCCCGATTAGATCTAGACCCCATGCTTGTAGGATATTGATACCTACCTTACCACCACCACTTACTCCACCTGGATTCCCACCAAATCCACCTACACCACCACTAGTTCCACCTACATAACCACCACAAAGTAGGCCCGAGTCTCCACCAATTCAACCTATATCACCACCTGCTCAACCAATCCCACCCATGGCTTTCTTTGGCAATAACCCCTGTCCATTAGGGACTATTCTAGGAGGAATCCATGATTTACCAAAGAACCCAAAAAAGTTTTGTCCTAAATACATACATGGTGAATCAAGAAGTGCTAAGGAGCACATACAAGCATTCAAAGATGCTTGCACAAGAGCTCAAGTTGCTCATCAGGATGTGGTATGTAGACTGTTTCCTTACTGTTTAGGAGATATGGCATATAACTGGTATTTAAATTTTCCCCGATGATCTATCCTAGGTTGGATAGATTTAGAAAATACATTTATTAATCAATTTTGGGTTTATGTAGACCCTACCATTTTGGACCACCAATTTGCGACAATAAGAAAGGAACACCATGTGCCACTACCATTGTTCAATACTAGATTCCAAAGAATTTTTTGTAGGTTTCAAGACCCTTATCTAATAGCTGAGAATATTGCCATACAAGCATATTGAAGAGCTGTTGATCCTTTAATTGGCCTATTCTTGCAGAGAACTTATCAGCCTAGTGAAATAGACTCTTTGTCTAAAGTTTATCATCTGGCCATTAAGTTGCAACAAAAAATAAGTCTGCAACTAGGAGATTTAGGAGTAGCTCCTCCTCCCATGAATTATCTGATGCCTAATCCACCATTATACAACACTGTCCTAGGGATGTCCTATTCCCAATATGGACCTATGTCTGAGCTACAAGCTCTAGCTACAATGCCCTTCTTCGGTAATGGCATGCAAGATTCTTCCCAACAACCTCAAAATCCACAACAACAAGCAGGAGGATCAACCCATGTTCCTTCCCCAACCATAGTACAGAATGTCAAGAATGAGCAAACTGTCCAATTGACTAGTGAGTTAGAGATTCTTAAGAAGACTCTATCTCAAATGTCTAATGACATGACATAATTAAGGCAAAACCCTCCCCACAACCAAAATCAGAATTACAAAAACCAGGGAGGTTATAACAATTAGGGTAATTATTCTAATTAGAATGGGAACCGGAACACTAATCAGAACTTTCAAGGTCAAAATTCCTCTAACCAAAAGTACCAAAATCAGAATAGAGGGTATAACCAAAGGTTCAACAACAACAACAACAACAAAAATAGGTAGTGGAATATTGGACCTAACAATGGGGGAGTTCCCCATAACTATTAGTCAGGTGAGGAGAGATCACATACTGCTAATTTTGTTGACCTCACCTTTATGACTAATTGGTGTAGGTTACATGATACTACAACACATTCTGAGGTTAACTTCCCTGAAATGGAAAAGATTATAATGATTGCACAAGCTGATGCCCATCCTCCAGTAGGAAATTCCAATCAGGATAATGGGCTAGTCAACACTGCCATGAATTATGAAACCATTGAAGAAAAATATCAGTTCCCTATGCAAGGAGATCATGAGCTAGAGGAAGATGTATATGATGCTCAAACTTTTCAATCCAAAGGAGGTCACTTTATGAGAAATTAGAATAAGGGCCCATTTACTACATTTGCACCCCCTAATAACATGGTCCTACCTAACTAGAATGAAAATAACAATCCACCACCACCAAAGGGACCTTCTGATTCTTAGAATAGAGGTAATCCACCTCCTTTTCCTAAATATCAAGTCAGGAATGATACAGAGTTTTATTTCATTGCAGAATTATAGAGGCAGAAGACATCACTGTCGTTCTTTAACATCATGAAGTGGTTCCCATCTCAACGGGAGGTAGTATTAAAAGCTTTGGAAGAGGCAGATCGCTTAAAAGGAAAAGGTAAAATGACTCCAACAAAGGAGACAAATGCAACCATTTATAAAGGTAAGACTAGTACCCCACCTTTTCTATTAAGTTTAAGAGTCTTTGGAAAGAATCTACACAATTTTTTATTAGATTCTGGAGCATCGAGAAATGTCATTCCTTTTTCGATATGTAAGAAGTTAGGATTGAGTCCTATCCCAACCAATAAGAAGATGACTCAGTTGGATAAAACCGGAGTCAATGTTGTAGGTGAAGTAAAGAACATGCATGTGTAAGTTGGATTAGACCCAAGGATCTAGGCCTATATAGATATCCAAGTAGTTGATATCCTAGAAACATATGGTATGCTCCTAAGTCAAGAGCTAATGAAAAGCATAGGGGGATATCTATCCTTATATTTCTCTCACATGTGGTTACCATGGAAAGGAGTTGTAACACAAATAAGGATTGAAAGTGAACCAAGAATCAAGCACAAGATCACATAATATGATGCTTGAAATGAAGTAGCATACTTTGAGATTGAGATAGGAGTTTACAAATAAGAGGAAGTCCTTAATTTCTATGTAGTCAGTCCTGAGGATACATTTCCCTTAGAACACAGTGACCCAATGATCTGCATCAACCAACAGGTTCTGATAAGGAAGATACAACAAGATAAGCTAGTTTTAGGAGAAGAAACTGATTTGAGTAGTTTGTTGCTTCATAATTAGTGTAGGATACATTATCATAATCATTCAGAATTAACATGTCAATTATTCTTAGATATTCTAAGTCATGTAGATCTACCTCAAAAAATATGTCAAGAGAAACAAGCCTAGACCTCTATCAATGAGTTTTCTTTCCAAGTTAAGGATGCAACTATTCTTACACAGGCTAGTCTTTCTCAACAGGAAGGTCCTTCACTAGAAGAATAGACTCAGGTTATTTGTTCTAAAGTTCAACAAGAAGTTGAGGTGTCCTAGTTCCTATTTGATACACCTACCCCACATAATTTTCCAATACCCAAGGAATTGATGAGAAGTGAGTTGGATTGTAATTTAACCCAAGAGGGTGTTCAGGAAGTAATTTTTGGACAGGCTGAAAACATAGAAAAATCTTCAACAGAACTTTGTCCTGAGTCAAATTCTAATAAATAGAAAAATTCTTAGATTCCACACGTCTCAAGTAAGTCATCCCCTATTATTCCTAAAAATAAGGAGCTCCTAGCCAAGGATCAATTATGGACTCTTAAATTTTATGGTTCCAAGTCTAAAGCAGGAAGTGGAGTAGGGATTGAGCTAACTAACCCAAAAGGGAAGGCTTAGTTTGCTTCTTATAGATTGCAGTTCGGTTGCACAAACAATGTGGTAGAGTATGAAGCACTTGCACAGGGTCTTATTTTTTCTCATAAGAAGAAGGTTATTTCTTTCATAGTTATTGGAGATTCTGAGGTGATTGTAAAGCAGGTACATAGCCAATATACCCGCCACAACAAAAGATTGGTTGCATACAGAAATAGGGTTTGGAATTTAATTAAAGATTTTGATGCTTTTGGGATTAGTCAGATCCCTATGGAAGCTAATCAAATTTCAGATGCTTGGGTTGTTGCTGCAAGCACATTGGAACCTATGCAAAATTATGATCTGAAGAGGTTTTCATTTGAGTTGATTTCAGTCCCAGCTGTTCTGGATAATGTTAGACACTTTCAGGTATTTGATGAGGATTGACATATTTTGGCCTTTTTGGAAAGTTCTGATGTTTTTCAAGGAAAAATAATAGATGAATCTGAATGAGATTAGGGAGATTGGGACCCTGAGAAAGAGAGTCCATAAGGGATATTGGATTTAAAGAGTAATAGCATTCCAAAGGGAATGGTTGCTTTAGAGAGGATATTTGATTTAGATCCAAGGGCTCATCAGAGGATGCCTATAGAGAGTGAGGGAGGTAGGTATGAATCTGTTATTTTGACTCACTCAGGTCCAGAAAGGAATGTTCTTATAGGAAAAACTTGTCCTCGAGAAATTAAGGACAAGATAATCAAGGTCTTAGAGTAGAACATTGAAGCTATAGCTTGGAGTTATGATGATTTTAAAACTTTTGACACATCAGTCATTACTCATACCATCCCTCTCAAGCCAGATTTCAAGCCTTTTTGCCAAAAGCAACTCCCTGTCAATGCTTTAATTGAGCCCTTAATTCAGAAGGAGGTGCATAAACTTTTATCTGCTAGAATAATCTTTCTAGTTAGACATTCTACTTGGGTGGCTAATTTAGTTCCTGTCCGCAAGAAGAATGGTGAGATCAAGTTATGTGTGGATTTTAGGAATCTAAAAAAGGCCTCTGAGAAAGAAAATTATCCATTACCTTCTCTTGATGAAGTATTACAAAAGGTAAATGGATCCCAGATGATGTCATTATTGGATGGTTATTCTGGATACAATCAGGTTTTAGTAAGTCATAAGGATAGGATGAAAACTACTTTCACCACTAAATGGGGAACATTTTCTTACAGGAGAATGCATTTGGTCTCATCAATGTTGGAGCTACTTTTCAAAGGGCGATGGATGTATCTTTCAAAGATATAATAGAAAAATGTATAATCATTTATGTAGATGATTTAACCATCTTCTCCAGGAATAGAGAAGATCATGCTGTAGACCTAGAAAAGGCTCTAAAGAAATGTATAAATTATGGTGTCTCTCTTAACCCAAAGAAATGTGTATTTGGATTTTTTGAAGGAAAGCTCTTAGGTCACATTATATCAGAGGAGGGGATTTCCATAGATCTTGACTGAGTGGAGGCAATCTTGAAATCAACAAAGCCAAGAAGCGAGAAGGAAATTAGGTCTTTCTTTGGAAGGATCAATTTTGTTAGGAAATTTATAACAGGGTTTGTAGTGATTGTCAAATCCCTCAATGAAATGATGAAGAAGGATGCAAAAAATGAGTGGAGTGAAGAGGCTAAGTCTGCTCTCATGTAGATTAAATAATCTATCTCTGAGGCACCTATTTTGACAAGCTCAAATTACCTAAAACCCTTCTATATCTATTCTTTTGCTTCCGATCATTCTTGTGCTACAATTTTAACATAGAGAAGAGAAGAGAGTGAGGAGAGACCGATTGCCTTTATGAGATCTCCATTTAAGAATGCAGAAGTAAGGTATTCACCACTAGAAAAACAAGCCTTTGCATTGGTACGAGTAATGAGGAAGTTTAGGCATTACATAATTCAAAGTCAAGTGATGGCCATAGTTCCAGATCCAGCTGTGAAGTCTCTTCTAATGCAAAGTGAATTAGGGGAATGAAGAGGGAAGTGGATGGAAATCTTGTAGGAGTTTGACTTAGAAATTTACCTGATCAAACTCATTCAAGGACAAGGATTATCAAAAGAAATGGCTGATGTATACAAAAGTATTACTTGCCAATAGTACACTGTCTAGTCATTCACAAAGGATCCCTAGTATACAGATTTAGTCTTCTTCCTCCTTAATAAAAAATGTCTAGAAGGAATGAATGCTACTCAGAGGAGATCATTGAGGATGAAGAGTTCTCATTACATGCTCAAAGGGGGATCAATTTACATAAAGAATTTTCAAGGAATTTACCTACGCTATTTGGATCAGCAAGAAGCTAAGCATGCTATTTCTGAGTTTCATGGGAGGCATGGAACAGGGCATGGATCTGTTGATGCTTTGGCTCATTATATTTTAAGATTAGGCTACTATTGGCCTTATGTGTTTAGAGATGCACATCAGCACTACAGGACTTGTCATGTATGCCAAACTTCTACAACTAGAGAAAGAAATCCTGCAATGCCCCTGCAACCAGTATATGAGGTAAGGCCATTTTCCCAATGGGAACTTGATTTTGTAGGTGTAATTTATCCAAATTCATCTATAGGTCATAAATGCATCTTAACTACAACTAACTACTGCACATGTTGGATTGAGGCACAACCTTGCAAGAATATCACCATAGAGGTGGTCATCAAGTTTTTGATTGAGAACATCACAACCAGGTTTGGAGTTCCATTTTCTCTAGTATGTGATAATGGCCCTACTTTTTCTTCTATTGATTTCATTTCATAGGCCTATGAACATAATACTATTTTGAAGTATTCTTAAAATTACTACCCTCAAGGAAATGGAGTGGTTGAGTCCATAAATAAAAAATTGTTGGAAGTGATAAGAAAGTTGCTAGAGAATAATCCTAGGGATTGGCACACCCAGTTGAGATTTTCCTTATGGGTAGATCGAACCATAATTAAAGCAGCTCTAGGAAACTCACCTTTTAAGTTAGTTTATGGCCAAGATCCAATCTTCCCAATTCATTTACAGATTCCAGTTCTTAAGTTCATGCAGGAATTTTATAACAAGGATGATAGGATTGAGGTTAGACTACTTAATTTATTAAACATGGAAGAGCAAATAGATGTTGCTTTGCAACAATTCTCTAAACATCAGGATGTTGTCAAATGCTAGTTTGAGAAAAGAGCTAAAATAAAAGCCTTTAGAATATCATATCTTGTGTTATTATGGGATAAGGCCATGGAGAAGAAGGGAGATCGCCAGAAGTTTGATAGACTTTGGTTAGGTCCTTATCAAGTGGCTGAAATATTAGGTGAGAATGCTTTTCATTTGAGTACCTTAACAGGAGTGCCTATTCCATTACTAGTTAATGGTCAGTTTCTAAAGCACTATTTTGGTGCATAAGGATCTGATGTTTTAAAAGGAAAATGTATCATATGTAAGTAAGTTTTTGTTCTTTATTTTTGTTTTGTTTTTGTTTTGTTTGTTTTGTTTGTTTTGTTTGTTTCATTGGGGATCTTCATTTTGTTCATTTCAAATTAAAGGGTTGTTATTCAAAGTATGCTACTGGTACTAGGAGAGAAATTGGTTTAGGTATTTTCATTATTATCATTGAAAATGATTTCATTCTAAAACTTATGTTTTATGACCATTCTAGTTTGGGCTGGGAAATTTATTAAGGATAGAAGATATATTGTGAATATCTCATGAATTGTGATCAAAGATCTATCACCAAATTAGGAAAACATCTGCATGAGTAGGTACCTATCTATTTTAGAATGGCTCTACCCTTTGATTCAAGTGAAAAATTCGATTCCAAAACTATCATGAAATCCATAGTAGTTCTCAACCCATGTTTCAGATTCATTATGTTTGAAGTATTGAGGAGTGCACAAAAGATTTCCACAAGCAAGGTTTTAAAAAAAATGATGATGAATGAAAGAAAGGAAAGAATGAAGAAGAAAAATCAATATCAAATGGGTAATCAAGTATCTCTATCAGGGCTATGGATGTCTGGCTGGCAGTAGAGCAATGCTTTGAGAGAACTAGAGGTATCTCTGTTAGGGCTATGTACACCTATCTGGCAGCAGAGTAATTCCCAAGATTTTACTGCACGATAGTTAAAGGAATCAACCTATGTAGCTTGAATCTTAAGGTATAGTTGTTCAAAAATAGAGCAAGTACCTACAAAGAATGATGCACAATATATTACACACTCTCAGATTTAGAAATAACTCATGAGCACATACATCTGAGATTCTAGCTCACACTTATCCTACATATATCTAATCTTATTCAAGTTAGTATGTTTCATAAACCAAGTAGTTTTAGGGTGATTGAAATTTTTTTTATGTATCTCGAAAATGGGTAAACCATTTTCCTAGCCGAGTCACCATTTGTTATGCCTTGCATAACCACTCCATCTTTTTCCTTGGTCAAAATGGGTCCCCCTTTGTTTGTTTATCTTTTGTTGTTTTCAAATAAAGTTTGGAGTCTTTTGCTTCCAACACTTTGTTTTTCTTTCATTTAGTTTGTCAAAAGTGGATCGAGATCCGAATCGGGTTCTGAAAATTCTTTCAAAACTCGTTCCGATCCCCATCCTAACAGTCTTTCTTTTATGCCTTTTTGTTTTGTCTTTATCAGACTCGGAGCCCGATCATATGTTAAGTCGGTATTTATTCAAAATTGCAAAATTAAAATCAATTCTGCCTCCACCTCCGCCTTTTGAACTTTGAGTTTTAAGCTGGTCCTCGTGTTAAGTTTTTTATTATTTCAGTCCGTTATTTTGCTTTTTGTGTTTTTTTTCATTTTGTGCTTTGTTGGCGGGCCCAGAATGAGAACGGTAACAAAGTTGGGAAATTAATCACATTTCCAAATTATTTTTCATTTTGATTCCACTCCCACCGTTTCTTGCTCGTTGACTTTTGATTTAGGTCGCACTGTAGTAAACTGTTCATTCTTCTCATGTTCCAACTCTGCCTAATTGCATTTAATGCATTAATGACAACTGCCACGTGCAGGTAGGAATTTTGAATTTTTTACCTTGATTAAGGATTAAGCGGGTTATTATTATTATCATTGTTAAGAAATTGAAGAGTGAAGTAGAGCAGCTATGGAGTTCATCTAAGTGAATCAATTGAAAGAGGAGGAGATACTTGTTTGAGATTTCTTCAGAAGGTTTTCCAAGTTTGTGTTTGAGGTAGGGTTCCTATTCTTGGTTTTCTTTATTTGTTTTTGATTGATCATTTTGATCTCTGGGCAGATTCACTTTCTTGAAGTTTTACGTGTTTGTTTTCCTTTCTTTGTTTTTTTTCTATTCTTGATTTTTTTATAGGCTTGCGTTTTTGGTTTTATAGTGAGTTAGGGCACAATCATTTTCCTGTTCTTGTCATGAATTGCATCATGCTAATTTTTTATTTAATTTGGGTTCGTCAGTAATCTAGATTAAATCCTATTTTGCAGTAAGTTAGGGTTGAAGTAAAATGGTAGTGTTTACTTAGAATCTTTTGCGCATTTGATCTGGTTAAGTAGAGGGGTTAAATCCGTGCCCTATTTTTGTAGCACATTTTCTAGATTAGGGTTTCATGTGTTTCTATGATCATGTTTTTAAATGATTAAATATGATGCCCTAAAAATACAGTTGTCCCACATGGTCATATGGGAATAGTCTTTTTGTGATATATTTTTAGATTCATTTCATTTAATATGACCTTGGTCTTTAATCATGGAGTCACACATTAAAATTGATAAAATTATTGATGATGTCATGATCAATATAACCGGAAGCGGGATCGGGATTGATTTAGAGTCTTGGATGTGTTTTAATGTTTAGTGTCAATTCCATTTTCCATCTCATCTCCGACACTGCTTGTAGTAAGAAGTTTTTCTCCATAAAAATATTAACTTTGGCAGAAGCAGAAGAGGAACCAACATAGAAGAGGAAAATAGAAAATCTAAAGGAAACTGAAGCAGTTTCTATTCTGGTTTCGGTTCCGATCACTATTCCACTTCCGACTTTGAGCCTGCTTCTTGTTAGTAGAGTTACCATTCCAGTTCCGACTCCGATCCCGATAGTGTTTCAAAGGAATAATTTTTTAGGATGTTGTCTGCCTGGTTCCACCTTTGATGTATATTTGAAAGGTATGATTTTAAAGACGCATTTTGAGATGTTTATCTAGAGGATCTAACTAGAGGTTTTATTGCAGGAAAGCTAAAAGGATGTTAGGAACATCAGGAGAATCCTCTCAAAGCAATCACCCTGCAGGAACATCAAAAGCAATAGCCAAACATAAGAATATCAAGCCAGAAAAATTACCTTATACCTTAAGGTATAATCATAGGAGTTTGGCTATCACAATGAGCAAAGTGGAATCGGATTGGTCAGACATCATCGATACCAATTTGGGTCAATATAATTTTGAGGAGCTATATGAAGAAACCTTTGTAGAATGAAAACATGTAACAGGAAGGACACAAAGAATTGTTGATTCCGGCTTGGCCCATATCACTTTGTTTCCTTTGTCAATCCAATGCCCAGAGTTGATCATGATAGCTACAAATTCTTAAAATCTAGCTACTCGAAAATGCATGGATTCATAAAACAATGTGATAATTGATCTCACTCCTCAAGCGTTTCAGAATATATTTAGTGTCCCAAATCCTAAAAACTTAGTGTAGTTAAAGGAATATAAGGAATCTAATAAGGAATATAAGGAATTTAGTAAGTCCCACTTGAACAAAAAGTGGTTGAGAACAAAAAAATAAGTCTCTATCCAAGCTTCTAGACCAACCAAAAAGGGTAGATTTATATAAAGAGGTATTTGATATAATAATGATGTTGTCTAGGGCCTTTGGGAAGAGAGATGCCTTTCATTTCAAGGAGTGGATGTTTCCCTTTATCCAAGTAATTTTAAATGGTCCCCATCAATTTGATTGGCTGATGATTATATCAAATTCCATTCATGATCAATTGACCAACATAAGGGGGACTAAATGTTTCTTTATCACTTCTTACATTGTATATGTAGCAGCAAGAGTAGGTGTCTTCCCGGGTTTGAAGAGAGTGGGGATAATGGGAGCATTAGATGGAAAAAAGAAGGTATGGGAGCATTATAACATGTTGTCCCTACAAGTTGTTGACACTCAATATAGAAGACTTAATGATGCATTCATATATGTAGTCATTAACCAACTCAAAGAAGATGCAGGGTACAGGCTTAGTGAAGAATCCATGGCATTCATTGCTGAATGGGGATGTTGGTATATTCAATACTTCAAATTTAAATATTTCAGGCTAACTTGTTTTGAAGGCCATCCACATTTGCTGCCAAGGTGTTCCAATAATAGGATAGTATTGATGGAATTTGTGTATCAGGCTCTTGGAGTTAATGCTCGGTTTGGATTAAAACATAAGACAGGATGTCACAAGTTCCCGATGAAGTTGGGTGAGTATAGTTGTCAGCACTTGGTAGGAGAAATGGTGGTCTAGAGGGAGCTGATTCACTTAAATTAAGGTTTACAGACAGCTCAGAAGCACTTTGACCCAAAGGGTAAGATGAATGCCTTGTTTACTTCTATGTTTGACCAAAATTTTGATTTATTAGAAGATTTTTGGAGTGACCGACATGATGAATATGATTTGAGAAAGAAGAATTATGAGAGATTACGTATCTTGCTCATGTCAAAGTTTGGAGTTAAGAATGACATTCCTGACACCTTGGTGGATGATGGATTTGTATTAGATCCATCTTATGAAGCTTTGAACATTGGAACTAAAATTTTGGATCCAATTCACTGGGATAGTGAGGAAACTATTGATATTAAACAGATAGGAAGAGTAGTCTTGGATAGAAGTGTTCAATGGTTGGTTTTAAGAACCAAAGCTCCTCAAGGACCAGATCCTAAAAACGGGAAAGGGTACAAGAGGCTCAAAAGAAAGACACCTCCCAAAGAGCCTTTGGAGTTCCTTCCTCTAGATATTGAAGAAATAGAGCTTGAATCAGTGGACGATGAACTAGAGACACAAGAAGGAGATGCCCAAGTAGGATCTGTTGTTTCAACACCTAAAATAGGAGAGTCTTCTACTCAAGTCCCACTTGCGAAATAGAAAAATAAATAAGTTCAAGAGGGGGATCTTCATAGTGTGGTTGAAACCATGAAGGGAAAAGGGGTAGAGATTCATGATGTTGGAATAGATTCTGATGAGATTGTGTCAGAGAAGAATGTACAAGAGAATATGCCTCTAGAGGAGGATGTTGAATAGGTAATGACAGAAGAGGAGAAGTGGGCATTGTTTGAAGAAGTTAGAAAGGATGTTGATGCAAAAGCTAAAGAAATAGAAAATCAAAAGTTAATGAATGCCTAGACACAAGTTGATACCATACTACAACATTTAAAAATTGAAGCTAAGTGAAGAGATGATCAAGTAGAGAGGCAGCATAGGCAACACAAGCATGAACTCAAGGTTAAGGAAGAAAATGATAAGTTGAAATTGATACAAAAGATTCATGACCTTGAAGAAGAGAAGGCAAGACACCGGAGAGAGAAAGAAGTCTTGGAGGCCAAGATGAAACTTGTTGAGGAATCTCACCAAAAGGAAGAAGAAGTAGAACAATTGAGAAAGGAAAAGGACACTGAAGAGCTGGTCAAAAAGCAATGAGAAGAAGAAGAAAAGATAGAAAAGCTTAGAGCTTTATAAATAGAAAGGTTAGAGAGAGAAAAATTGTAAAAAGAAGCTCTAGATAAGCAAAAATTGGAAAAGGAAAGGATAGAAAAGGAAAGATTGGAGAAAGAAAAACTGGAAAGAGAACAGTTCGAGGAAGAAAGGTTAAAGAAAGAAGAAAAAGGTAAGAAGATATAGGAACAAAAAGATAGGGAAGAGGCTAAAAAGCTTGTACAGATGCATGTGGCACAAAAATAGCAAGAGGAACCAAGGGTTGATTCTCAATCCCAAGTAAATTTGCAACCACCCCCTACTACTACTATTGCTTCTTCTTCCACTGTGATGACTATTGCTCCAAGTGCTCCCACTTGGTTAAAATTGGACCTATAGAAAAGAATAGTAACACCTTCACAACCTCTCAAATGGGAGGATATGATGAAGGAGATTGAAGAAGAAAGGCCTAAAAAGAAGGCCAAGATCCTACACTCCACTAGGCTCATGGACAAGGGAGAGATTGTTGCTGAGTGTGCCATACCAATGATAGAAAAGGAGGTAGGAGACATGCAGTTAATAGATTATCAATTGAGTATTGTCAACTTGGGAAGGCCTACTAGGAGTCAAAAGATGAATCTAATTGATGTGGTAGCTTCAACAACCAAGTCAAGGATGTTAAAGGATAAGCAAAAGAAAGATGAGCTTAAGGCTTAGTTGGATAAATTGCATTCCTTTTTGAAAAGTGTCTCTTCTCCAAGATCACAACAGGTAGTGGGTATTGAGACTCCAATTTCGTTAGGAAAAAAGGAGGTAGATGATTTAGTGTAGGTAAGAGGCAAAGCAGAGATGTTAGATAGGTGGGTTTACAAGATTAATCAAGAAGTAGGTGAAGTTTTGGTCGAAGGTTTTGAGGTTTATAAAGGGACAACAGAGTTGATAAGAGGAATGCATCAATTTATTGAGGCATTGGAGAAGCAGGAAGAGGAATATAAAGAATATAGTTAGAAATCGGAGAAGGTTAGTACATTTGCTTTGACTACTCTTCTTGAACAGTCAATACTCGAGGAGGATAATAAAGATTTTGTGGAGAAAACCTCTCGTATACTTCGATTTAGAATAGATTTCTTGTGCAAGCAAAGGAATGAGGTCAAAGATGTTGTTAAATTTCTAACTAAATAGTTTGAGGAACTAGAGGCAGTCATTGCTATCATAGTAGATGTTAATATAATAACAAAGGAAGGCTTGCCTTTGAGCCAGATAAAAGAGAAATGGGGTGAAAGTTTTAGAGGAATCATGCAAAAATGGGATGATGGTGAAGATTTGATGATAGATCGGTTGATGGATGTCTAGGAAGAGATAAAGGCTGCTAAAAGAGAGTTGACAAAGATGAAGGATCTGAGAGAGTTTGCTGCAGTAGAATTGGAGCAAATTAAGTTTGAAGACAGCTATGTTGATGGGCCAAAATTAGATGTATTACAGCAAGTCTTCACCAGTTATGATGACTTTATTGCAGAACCGACTTCACATGCATAAATCTCTTGTATGCATGGCTTTTTTCCTCTTTTCATGTTGCATGCAACACTTAAAGTTTTGGGGTGCCTAACTTTCCTACTTTCTATTCTCTTTTCTTCCAGTTTAACTGAGTTTCCAAGGATAATTGTAAAACCCTGAAAGGGTGGATGACTTAAAATAGAAGTGGAGTTCGAATTTTGTACATCTATAAATACCCTATGGGTATCATATTGTAGAGGGTTGGCTAATAGAAAATAGAATTGGCCTACCTGATATTAGGAGATAGAATTTTGCATAGTGATTAGAAAGATTCATTGTTAGTTGGTTTTGAGAGTTAAATAAAATTATAGGTTTTTGCAATATGGTGTTAGAATTGAGTTGTTTTACTTGATAAGGCTAATAAGTTATAATCTATATATATGCCAGTGATTGTCCTAAAGCATAAGAGTTTCTTTTGTGATGAAAATCCTCAGAAGAAACCGGATTTAAGAATATTCTTGTTTGATTATCATTGAATTAAACTTTATAGAAGTTTGTTGATCTATGATCTTGAAAATGAATGAATATATGTTCTTTTTGGAATCTTTGAAGTAGTTATGATAGGTGAATTAAAATAGGCACCTTAGATGTATACAATGGTGTAGATTATTCTATAAATTGTATTGTGCTTTGGTTTTCTTGATCTGTTGGAAAATATTCATTGTTGAAGATATATGTCTGGATGTTAGTTGATTTTTGTTCATATTTCTGGTTTACCCTTTGATCTATCTTTTTCTTTTGTTTGAAACCCCTTTGATTTACTAAAAATAGTTCGGTAAAAATGAGTTATTGCTTACATTCTTTGTTACTAGCATAGGCTCCTTGAATATTACAGTTGCATGAACCAATTGAATGACACCAGACAATTGAGAACAAACTACTAGGACCTTGGGAGTTAGGCTACTATATGTTGTATTTCTTTTTCAAGAGAAATAGAGTAGAAATATTCTATTTTAACATTGTTTTTGTCATTTTCACCATCAACAGTACCCAATAACCATAGACACAAATTTGACATCTACATCAACAATTTATTCAATTTTCATTGCTCTTCTATCATATTTAGAAACTATAGCATCAGTGACCATTTGATTCTTCATTGATTTCAGAATCGGTAATCCACTCAAAGAATTTAGACTTGTTACAACACTGATAGCCTCCTTTATGATTTTGAATGGTATGCTTAACCACATGAATTCATCATGAACTCGACTTAGAATGTAACAAGCCCATTTTGACTCTTGAAAGATAGGAAATTTGATAATCTGTGTAAACTTATTTTCTTCTAGGGTTTTATATTTTGGCTTCACATATAAATCTTCACCATTAATATGATTGTTATATAAATTCAGAAGTTGTGAGCTTCCTAGCTCTTGAATATTTACTTGAATATAAGACCTAATATCTTCTATGTGTAACACACCATATGGAATGGATGAAAATTATCCTAACAGATCAGTATCAACAAACTTGTAGGGATGTGATTTGAATTTAGGATGGGGTCTATCCTTAAATTCAACTACTAAAGGAGTAGCCATTTTTAATTCACAAGTTCATAGAGTTTTACTAGAAAAATACCTTTCCATTGTATTGTAGTTTGATTTCAGAAAGTTTTTTCACACTTGAATTTCACCTTAGAGCTCTTCAAAATGAAAAGTGAAAAATGAAAGATGGAAATAAATTTTTATCACTCGCATACTTAACCATTTTTGACGCAATAAATTATTTTACCCTAACTTATCCAGTCCAAATCAACAATAGGTGGCATAGGAAAAACCATAATTCTTCACTCAAGAGACTTGATGTCATCCCTTGCTTGCCTCACTGCACCATCCCAATCAGCTCTACTAGTTAGGCATCTGTCAATAGCTACAATATAGGTTGCAACATCATCTAACTGATGCTCAGTAACTGGTCCTTCATTGATTGGAGAATAAAAATCTCTCCACCATTTCCTAAGTTGCTCCAGATTAAGATGTTTCGAAGAAAACTTCTTCCTTCTTGTCATGACCTCAAAGAATGAGATACACTTATCATGGATACCAGTCAAAGTATCCTCAATCTTCTTTGCTTGCTTATGAATTTTCTCCAAGGCCCCCTACCTCATTTGCAGGATTTCAAACCATTCCCAATGTTTAGAAAGCCTTAGAAAAGGAAGAATCCCACTCTTTACCAGCCTATCTTTGATGAACTCCATAATTGTCATGGTTTTCTATAGTAGGAGATCAGTATCCTCCTTGTCTTGAGCCAATATAGTCTTCAACCAGTCCACTGATCTCAAGGAATCTCCTCCAGTTGAGAAGATATCCTTAATGGCAGCATATCCCTTGGTTTGGACACCCTGAAACCAAGAAACCGTAGCATGTGCTGTGCCTTTCATCTTTTCCAGCTCGAAGATTGTTTCTTGAGGCAAGAAACCTGTAGTAGAGGAGGAAGAACTAATAGCCTGCAAGGGTTTCATCAACTATTGCAATTACTTCTTTAGTTTATCATTCTCTCTCTACAACTCATGCCTAATTTGCACATCCTTCTTCAACCTACCCACAATTATAGCATTGGAACCTTCATACTCCTCAATATCTTTCTCCATAGAAGCATGCCCTAGGTTGATAGTTTGCACATGATAATCCTTTACAGTCACATTATCTCTATCTTTATCTAGAGTAGGAGTAGCAATGTGGGCCACTCTATTTCCTAGCCCATCTCTCTCAATTTGGGATACAACCCTAGCCTTCTTCTTATACTTTCCTTGTTCAACATTAGCCATCAAGACATCCCAATTAGGAGGAGCGTCTTCTACTATTACAATTTTACTTTTCAATTCCTTATCCAGCCAACGTCGAACAACAACCTTAGTTGGTATTGTGTCCTGCTTGTCCTACTGGTCACTTGTTGTATCCTTTTCAACACCTGGCACATTAGGGATATCCATGATTGGATTCTCCTTATCCTGCAACTGTTCCTCGACAACAACCTGCATCGGTGAAGGGACCTTAGGTGGTATCTCCTCCTGTTGAGGAGATTTTTTCAATTTCTCTCTCATAGGTTAATCTGAATATGCTACCAAGGGAGATTGAATCACTTTATCAATTTTTTCCTTTGCATTATAAAGATCTCCTTCCTAAAATTCTTCCACACCCAAGTCCTTAGGATCTTCATCCTTCTTTGGTTCTTCTTGTGTGATACCAGAATCCTGAGGAATGGAGAAACTTACTTGTTCAACAACGAGAACATTCACTCGAACATCTTCCTTTACTATATTATCTCTTGGAGAAGGATTCCTTGACCTCCTCATGTACAATTGTGTTCTTTCCCCTAAACTCTCCACCTCTACCATTGGTGGCTCAACCTCCTTATCAGTTTTGGGAGCCTCCTCTTGTTTCTATGATAGCTTCGTAAGCCTTCTTCTCTTTGTCAAATGGAGGAGTAATCCCTACCTCCTCTTCCTCTTCTTTTTCCTTTTCAACTTCCTTTCTTGAGGAATTTCTCCTCTTATTTGTGATAGGTTTCCTCTATTTACTCACTTTTGTTACTTTCTTAGCCTAAACATCCCTAACCTAGATTTTGAAAGGGGAATCCACCTTTTCCTTCCCTTTGGGATCTTTCTCGTGTGACTCCTCAAAAGTAGAATGAGACTCCAAGTCTCCCATCAGATGATAAGAAAACTAGACACCCTCACTCTCAAATTCCAACATCATATGCTTCAACAAAATTTTGGTGTACCTGATCACTAGAGTCATGATTTGATCCAACTTTGTTTTCTCTTCTTTTAACCAGTCAACTTCTCCAACTGGCCTATCTTTCACCGCCTCATAGACATGACCTTGGATTAAATTTATATCCTCTTGTACCTAGACAAGAATAGCCTTCACATTGTATAACCTGACCAAATCCATAGGAAATCTAGAGAACTTCTTCTTCGTTACCTCAAATTCACCAGCAAGGTTAACCCAGTAACCCTCAATGTTGACCTTGTGATTGTACTCCCTCCTGGCCTTCTTTTGTGCTTCGTCGGTGATGTCAAACCCTGCTCTCTTGGAATGGAAAGAGAGGAAAAAAGTACTCATCTCCTCCTCAAAAGCATAGAAGGACAAACCTCACCCATTCCTATCTTCAAGGGAAAGTCATTCCGAAAACTTGCTTTATGCATTTCTCCCTTCACAACATTGTCAAAGTCACAAATCTTCCTGGTGACCTCCAACAATATGATATGATCAATAGGGTACCTTGAGAGTCTATAGGGATGCCTCTGAAAACCATCAATCCTAATGTATGAGAAATTAGGGAACTGGATAAACCATGCCCCGTATCTCCTTATCAATTCCTTAGCTTTATTAGAAATTCTTACATGCTCTGCACCCTAGAGAAATCTGGTGATGTACATTGTGAAAGTATCATTTTCTCTTCTATAACTTCCTCCAGTCAGGTGCAACTATAGGTATACCTCATATATTGCATCCTGTACAGAGTTACCCCTTGTATGGGTGAAGTCTTGCCAATACATACGCTAGGGAGGAGGTCATGGTGAAAGTCTTGGTTTGCAAGACATTGCACAACTACTCGTGGATCACTATGTTGATGATACCTACCTAGTGATAATCTATTCCCAGCTCCATCCAAGCAATAACATTGAACATCCAAATCTCAAACACCCCTGCACTCTTCAACCCTACCAGTTTGCTGAGAAGAGTGATGATATTGTAGTATTCCCTTTTGAATTTGAGTCTGAATAGTTGCTTTGTAAATTTGGAGAAATGGGACTTAGGCTTCTCCAACCAAGAGTTAATCACCTATTGGGACTTAACTACATTTTCCTCATAGTATTTCCTTGAACCATCCATATCAAAGGCCACCACATGGAACCTGTCAGGCATATCAAAGGTTGAAGCAATAGATATAGGGAAAAAGCCTACCAGAATCCTTCCCTCAGGACCAACTATCCTTTATGTCCCTCTATCATAATTCCTTACACACTCAAGCACCAGCTCATAACACTGCTCCATGGAGGGGAATCCTGCTAGATGATCTAATTTGGAGTCCACAATTCTTCTAGCCAACAAAGGAGGGCTATGGCTTGACATCTCAACCTTAAACTCCTCATAGTCCCACATACCAACATTGGTATTGGTGATTCCTGATCGAATAGAAGTCATCTTTCTTTAAGGAATCATGCTCTTTATGTTCAATTTGACCCTCCATGCATTGGAGATGGTAGAAGGTCTCTACACTTGGATGCATTGCCTTCCCTTTGCCTCGACCAACAACACCTTGTCCTGATCCTGCCTGCAAACAAACAAAAATGGCCACAATAAGATCCAAAAGAAATAATAGGTGCAGAAAATCAATATTCCAAAGTTTGGGATTTAGCCCCCTTTGTGGATTCCACATTGGAGAGGATTTATGAGAAAATCTGGACCAAGTGGATTCTAGCGAACCAAGCATACAAACTCCCAAAATAACATCTCAATCCATAAATTCAATAAAAGAATAACCTTAGAAATACTTAGCATAAGTTAATTTAATCAATTAAATACATCATCCATAAGCAAACTCCTCATAATAATCATACTCAACATTTTCCCAAAAAACCTGGAAGAATCTGACCAGGGCAGATTTTAGCGAAAACAACAATAGTTATAACTAATCTAGGAAAAGGAAGAAGACACAGAACATTCAGGAAAATTAGGAGGAAACAAATTTTAGTGGGAACTAGATAAATTATCACTAAAGGATGAATCCGCTAGAATGACCCGACTACGGACACCAGGAAAATCTAGGGAAAGCGGATTTTAGCGAGATAGACAAAATCTGGTTTAAAGTGGAAAAAGAGAAAGAATGGGAAAATCTGGGGAAATCCAGAGGAAGCAAATTTTAGTGAGGACCCCAAAAACCCAAACCCATCGACATTTTCCTCACCTTTACCAAAATTATTTAAACGACTATGGATCTAAGGTCTACACCTCAACAATGACTTAACCCAGATCTCCAAAGGATCAAAAATGAATTTAAAACCCTCCCCACAGAAATTCGAGTGGGACTGGCTATTCCCTAGGTCAAGAACCCCAAAACATCTGCCATGAAAGCACAGAGAACCAGGAATGACTTCCTCACACACTAAAATGGGAAGTTTAAGACCAATGCAAGAAAATTCCTAAAAGAATAGAAATACTAGACTAAATATAAATGCTCAATGATCAACCTGATGGACTAGTAGAATAACGAAAACCCAAAAATGCCCAAACATGGCACCCACACCCAGGGAAATAACAAAGCCACAAAAGACCAGAAAGAAAATGAAGAAAAGTAAATCAAAAGAACCAAGAAAGGAAGAGGGCATATCTACATACCATGAGAGAAAAATGATTGGAACTGGTGAACAAACAACTCTCAAATGCAAGCAGGATACAAGCCATGCACACAAAATTCAAATGCAGCAATCGAAACAACTTCAAAAATCCACAATCCAGCAATACACCAGAGGCTCCAAGACTCAAACTCAAATGATAAGAAAATAAAAAAACTCAAATGGCCAATTAATTCCCAAAAATTCAATATATCAATACCCCAAAAATTTGCATAATCGACATTAATGCGATCGATAAGACAGCCAAGACCAAAACCCATAGATTCAACAGGGAAATAGACTTTGAAGAAATCTGGACATGATGGATTTCCCTAGATCCAAGTTGAAAGGCAATTAGTTTCGGACTTCGAAAGAAAACCTAGAAAATCTAGAGGAAACGAATTTTCTCGATAAAAGTAAAAACTCTGGAATGCATTCAAAACTCAAGATTTTCAATAAAATTCGTAAATGTGCGACTTTAACTGGCAAGATGACCATCAAAGAATGAGCCTAAGAAAGAAAAAACCCCCAAGAAAGAAGGGCCAAGACACCAAAAATTGAAAAAAAAAGGGTCCCCACTTTCACTAGGGTGTGTGCAAAAACTGCACAACAAATGGCGAGTTCGTTGGGGAAATGCTCCAAAGCATTTCAAGAATAAAGTAAAATCAAGAACCCAAAATCTTTTGTTTCGATCCTCTCATCAAGAATCCTATGAATAAAGTTTCAGAAACCACAAGAAGGAAGACCTTTTCCTATACCAGGGTCCAAGTGTGTGCATTATGTATTGATTTCCTATCCTGTATGTGCACAGGGACTAGAGCAAATCTGACCAAGCTACATAAGAGTTCAAACTTCAAAAGCAACCTAGATAGAGCCTCGCTACCAGCCAAGCATCCATAGCCCCAGTGAGGTTATCGCTGTGACCCTCCCAAGCATAGCTCTACTGCTAGTCAAGTGTGTATAGCCCTGATAAAGATACTAGGATACCCTTGATAAGGTGAAGGTTATTCAGATTTTTAAAAAAATTCTTTTCTCTTTTTCTGTTTATTTATAGAACCATTCTTCTTCACCTTTGTAAGTAATGAAACTCACACTCAGGGATGAGGAACACAGTGGCACTGAAGAGGAATATAATATTTTCACCAAGCCAAATTACTCAAGAACCCTATGCAACTCTAGAATCTTTAATTTTAGTGTGAAAATGTGAGAACCAAATGTATTCCAAAGTGTATCCAAAACAGGGGACTCCAATTCCAAGTACAAGGGACATCAGATAAAAAAATTCATTAGAGTTTATAAAAGAAATTCTCAGAACAATCCCAAACAAAATAGCCCATTATATAGACACAACAACCCCAAGAAAAAAAGGAACCCAGAAGAAAAAAACATAAATGAAAAGAGAAACAAACCAAAGAAAACCTAAACTACTAAAGAAAAACTAGCAAAACAAAGCTGAAAACAAACCTAATTTAACTATGTATAGGATGAGCTGTAGAGCAGTTCAAGGTTGAAAATAATGCTTCAGATACTTCCCATTGGCAGGCAATGAGATATCCTCACCAGTGAGGGTTTTCAAATGAAAAGCATTATCTCCCAATTTTTTTGAAATCTGGTAAGGACCAAGCCAAAGTTTATCAAATTTACCATGCTCTCCCTTACGGTCATGGGATTTATCCCAGTAGAGAACTAAGTTAGAAATTCTAAAGGCCCTCACCTTAGCTCTCTTGTCAAACCATATTTTTACCACGCCCTAATGTTTAGAAAAGTTTTCTAGGGCTTCATCTCTTTTCTCTTCCAAGTGCAACAATTCAGCCAAATAGGCTTCACGTTTATCTTCTTCATTATAGTACTCGTTGATAAATTGTAGGGTAGGGATTTTCAATTGGATAGAAAACAAAGGTTCCAAACCATACACTAGGTGATAAGGAGAGGTTCCTATGGATGCCTTGTATCTAGTATGGTCAACCCACAGAGCAAATTAGAGCTGGGTGTGCCAATCCTTAGGATTTTGTTCTAACAACTTATAGATAACTGTCAGTATGTTTTTATTGGAAGACTCAGCTAGACAATTACCTTGAGGGTAATTTATTGGATGGAAATTTAATAATGATCCCATGATCAAATGCCCAGTTACAAAATTTTAGTGATGCAAATGCAGGACCATTATCACATACCAAAGACAGTGGACAACCAAAATGAATGATAATTCCCGATTCAATTAAATTGATTACCACATCCGAAGTACACTGTTTACAAGCAAGAACCTTTTTCCATCTAGTAAAATAATTAGTTATGATAATAATATTCCTTTGGCCCATAGAAGAGGGAGGATTGATTAGACCTATGAAGTCCATACCCCATTGAGCAAACGATTTTACCTCTATGACTGGCTGGAGTGGAAGAGATTCCCGTTTTTCCTTACTTGTTGTAGTTGGACATATGTGAAAAGTTTTCACATGTTGGTGTACATATTTGAACAAAGTGGTCCAGTAGTAGCCTACCCTTGAGATCTAGTGTGTAGTGGATGATGTATAACTATGGCCTGTGCCGTATTTCTCATGAAATTTAGTCATCACTCTAGCTACTTATTCTTTTCCCAAACACCTTAAGTATACACCCTCATGAATTATTTTATACAAGATAGCTCCTTTCATCATAAAAATTCCACTCCTTGGGCATAAGTCCCACCTCTGAATTGTATTAAGGTGATTAGGACACTACTGATTCAACAAATAGAAAATTATTTCATCATACCAATCTCTCGAAGATACCTCTTGAAGGTAATAGTGTTGAGTTGTGAGATTAGGACCAGTCTCAGCCATTGTCTTTGTAAGTCCTTGTCCTCTTACTAATTTCATGGGCTGGATTTCCATATCATACTCCTACAACATGGTCACCCATTTGGCCCTTCATTCACCGAACTCATTCTGCAATAACAATAGCTTTACTGCAGGATCAGGCACTATGGAAAAAACTTTATTCCTCAGAATATAGTGCCCTAAACTTCTTCACTAATCTAACCAAAGCATAGGTCTGCTTTTCTACATTATAATATCTTAATTTTGCACCTTTTAAGGGAGTACTCATGAAGGCTATAGGGTTTTCATCACCTTGATTAGACTTTTGAGTTAACATTACAACATAGGAGTGATCAAAAGTGAATGAATATATGTAAAAAGGTTTAGTATAATATGGACTCACCAATACTAGAGCCTCAACAATAGCTTTCTTGATTTTTTCAAATGCTTCCTTAGCTTCTGCATTCCATTCTATTTTTTCTTCTTGTTTCAACATAGCATTCGAAGGCTTGACTATCTCTACAAATCCGGTGATAAATTTCTTAACAAAATTAATCTTACCAAAAAATGACTTCATCTCTTTCTTACTTGTAGGAGGCTGAATTTTCAAGGTAGCCTGTATTCGCTCAGGATCAATAGCAATACCCTGTTCTGAGATAATATGTCCCAAAAAATTTCCTTCTGTGACTCCAAAAATGCACTTCCTTGGATTAAGTGAAATACCAAACTCTGTGCATCTTTGGAATACTTTGCATAAATATGTTATGTGTTCACCTCGTTTCTTGGAGAAAACTATCAAATCATCCATATAGATAATGATGCACTTACCAATTATGTCCTTAAAAGAAATGTCCATAGCTCTTTGGAATTTATCTCCAACATTGATCAACCCAAATGACATTCTTCTATAAGAAAAAGTTCCCCATTTCGTAGTAAAGGCAGTCTTGTGCCTATCCTCATACTGTACCTTAACTTGGTTGTATCTAGAATAACCATCCAAAAAGGACATCTTTTGAGATCCATTCATGATTTGAAGCACCTCATCTAGCGAGGGAATTGGATAATTATCCTTTTCTGATGCTTTATTCAAATTCCTAAAATCCACACATAGTCTGATTTCTCCATTCTTTTTCCTTACTAGAACCAAATTTTCCACCCAAGTAGAGTGTCTTGCTGGAGATATAATGCATGCTAAAAGCAGTTTCTACACCTCCTTTTGAATAATGGGTTCTAACAAAGCATTTATTGGTATTTGTCTCTGCTTAAATGGTTATACATATGACCTCAGGGGGATGGTGTGTGTAATGATTGAAGTATCATATATTTTCAAATCTTCATAACTCCAAGCTATTACATCATGATATGTATGTAAGGTATCAATAATTCCCTTTCTTTCTTTTGGAGTACATACTTTGCCAATCAAAACATTCTTTGTGTCACCAGGTATTCCCATGTTATATGCTTCACATTGGCTGCTGAGAGACTCCCTTTTAGTCTATTGTTCTTGATGTCTTATCTTATCTAAATCAAAGATTGGTTCAAGCTGCACCATACCTCTTGGAATGGTATTAGTCTTTAGATTGATGATTCCTCCAAAGTCAATTTCTACTTCTTGAGGCTCTACCTCATCAATAAATTGGGAAGCGAACACATCACAACTTGTAATAAAGTGTAGAATATGCTCATCATCTTTGAATACTTGGAAATTAGTAACGTTCTTGAGCACTAAAGGCACTGGAGTGAGATCAACTGTAAATTTCTTCAATCCTGAGAGTGACAAAGGTTGTAAGGTGCTAGCAGCTTGAGCTAGAAAATCAGCAACCTGAGTTTTGTTTCGAGGGATCAACTGGATATTAAAAGCATCGAACCCATCAATCAGATCCCACACTCTATGCCTATAATTGGTCATTCTTCTATCATGGAATGAGTACTGGTTTCTTACTTGTTTGATTACTAAGTTTGAATCTCCAAACACTTGTAATATCTTAACTTTCTTCCTTGATGCCATTAACAAGCCATGGATCAAAGCTTCATATTCAACAACATTATTAGTGCATTGGCACTGGAGTCTATGAGAAAAAAAATAATTCTTACCTTTAGGATTGATAAACTCGAATCCTGCTCCAACACCCTTCTTAGATTTGGATCCATCAAATCTTAATGTCCAACAACCATCAGATTCTCTTGGTTTTAATTTATCTTTCCCTTTATTGAGGATTGGGTGTTTTTCAGGAAGCATTGGGATCTTACCCCTACCATTGTTTAACTCTTCCTGAATATTAAGTCAAATGGTCAGAACTAGGTTAACGCATTTCTATATCTGTCAGATAGAAGTCTGACACAAGTCACATTCTAGCTCAGAATGAGGGGCATCATGGAATCTGCAACAATTTAGAAGTAGTAGTTCTTCAAATGTCATGCTTCCTTTGAGTTGTATATGATCCTCCATACATTTTTAGATAAACTCTTGAAAATCATCCAACAAACTAAGCTGCCTCATGTCCTCTTGATCACTTGTTTCATCCTCCTTTTCAATCAATGTACCAGGACTGCTGCTCTCTAGAATGTGTTCATCTAAAGAATCATGTAGCATAAAAACCTCTTCATCTATTGTAACTGATGTAGCCAAT
Source organism: Sequoiadendron giganteum (assembly GCA_007115665.2). Lineage (NCBI taxonomy): Eukaryota > Viridiplantae > Streptophyta > Pinopsida > Cupressales > Cupressaceae > Sequoiadendron > Sequoiadendron giganteum. The sequence goes on from CM021101.1 coordinate 803,641,674, forward strand.
ACATATTTTCCCATACTAACCTCAGACACTAACACCTCATTCAAAACATTCTGATATTCAGTGACTACATACTTCATTTGGGGTTCTCTTTCAATTTTGATCTGATTCGAAACTCCTTTCCATGCTAACCACATATGAGAATGATTTGTAGATGTATATCCATTTAATGCCTTAGTGAAATATCTGCCCAAGATCAAACTGTAAATATCAGGAATGTCAGCAACCTGGATATTGATCACTTGCTGCACCTTAGGGTCTGATGCAAGTTGCGTAGGGATCATGTTCATTTCTCCAACTACACTTACTTTTGTTTTGTCCAATTGAGTATACTTCTTTTGAGAGGCTATAGGGGTAATACCTAATTCTTTGCGAAAAAAAAGGGAATAACGTTTGTAGAACCTCCTAAGTCTAGAAGACAATTATGCAGATTATTTTTGAAGATATGAACAAATATTAGGAAAGGAGGGTATTTCCATCTTTCGTTGAAACAAATTCAAATGAGTATCAGCTTGTGCAACCTAACCCTTATCCTTATCTCCCCTTTCTTCCACAGGTGGGACCTAAATTTTAGGTGTTTGGGAGTGGAAAGACCTAGTAACAACCTCATTGGTAGCTACCCCTTGTGATGTTATATTTGAACTAAATGATCCAAAGTTTTCATTCCTAATAGCAGGAACTCTTAGTAACTCAAAGGAAAAAATACTTACATTTACTTTCTTGAACTCCTCAGTCACATATTCACCCAATGTTTCCACATTCCAGTCAGCATGGGCTTGCTTGTAGCCACTGGCCTTCTTATCTTTGGATACTTCAGCATTGTTTCCCTTCGACAAGTACTAGGTTGGTACATGAGAATAAGGTGGATGATTACTAGCTTGTGGATCTGGTGGAGTATTGAAATTCTTAGGAGGGATAGAAGCAGTAAAAGGACCTCCAACCTATGGACCCCTATTAGGTCTATTTCTTAAATTATATTTCTTAGCTGGTTGTTGAAACATCTGAACTTCTCCAACACTACCTTCATTCTCATCCAAGGGGCCATTATCATTCTCATTTTCCTCATTAAATAACTGGGAAATCTAATATTCATTCAACACTTGCTCTACCTCATTCTCCTTGTCACTGGACTCCTCTGGTTCATTTTCCTCACCTTTGGGTAATGGGGCATGATTGAGCACCAGCACTGGAGAATCATACAAATTTGAGGGTACAATTTCCTATCTAATGGAATTATTCTCCACTTCATACTGAAAAATAGAATTCGTGGTCTGAAATTCAGTACAATCTAGCTCAGAGTGTTGACTTGTCTTATGGAGCTTGCACCAACTAGGAAAAGCTGCTTCTGCTAAGTACACATGATTCAGAGGATTCTCTTGAGTAGAAGGCTGATCCAAGGGAGTAGGAATCCCTCCATTATTAGGTCCAGTATTCCATGACCTATTTTGCCTAGGTTGTTGCCCTCTGTCAAATCCTTGTCCACCTTATTGATATCTATCAAAATTCTGACTAGAACCTTGTCTTCTATCAAAATTATGGCGAGAACCTTGCCCTCTATCATAATTTTAATTTCTGTCAAAGTATTGACCTCTTTCAAAGTTCTTGTTCTCCCTACCATAGTTAGATTGTATATTCTTCTAAGCAGCTTGAAATTGGCTATTCTGATTTTTCAATTAAGTTTCCTTTGTATTCAACCTCTTCACTTGTTGAAATAATTCATCCAACCTCTCCTTATCTAGACCATTATGTGATGTTGGATTAACACTACCAGAAGGGTATCCAGGCATGCCTCCAAAACCAACAACCTCATTCAAAACTTTTGAATTCTACAAATATGTAGGGAAACCAGTTTGTTGCTAATGAAGGGGTTGATTAGCTCTTTGTTGGGGATATGAGGTCATAGGTTGAGATAGATTTAAAGGTGGATCTGGATGAGGAACCAAAGGCAATGAAGGTACAAGATTCATTATTGGAGCATGACTGGTCAAATCCTGGTTAAGGGCTTGCATTTGTCCAGGGTGAGCAATAGTTCCTAAGGATGGTAAAGGTTTTGATAAGTGTTGCCTCAAGTCTATGCTGACCTTCACAGCCTCTACATATGCAGTTAGTAAAGTATTTAGAGGATTATTCCTTTGTTTAAGGAAGGTGGTTGTTAGGATATGGAAAGCCTCAAGGTAAACATCTAAAGCAATATTTTCATTTCCAGCATAAGGTGCCTAGATTTTGGTAAATGCTTGATGGAACCTATCATTGAATGATCCTTTGGGCTCATTAATCTCTCTTTTCACTCCAGTAAACTGTAAGTACAACTCATTGGCACTAATGGAAATCTTGAACTTTTGCAAAAATATAGTTTCTAATTCAGTCCAATTATGGATGGAAGTAGTAGGCAAGTGATTATACCAATAGAAGGCCTCTTTCCATAGGGAATAAGGGAAAATATTGCATGCAACATCCTCATGGTTAATTCCTCTATCCCTCAGGTAGGTCTAGAAAATCATAATATGCTCTTCTTCTGTTCTGTTGGGGTCATGAGTATGAAACTTAGAGAAAAAATGCTTAGGGTTCTTGGGCATGAAATTGTAATTATTAAAGACCAATGGGGATGTATTATTAACAAGAAAATCCATTGGTGGAGGTGGGGGTGGTAATGACAGATTTATGACTGGTTGTGGCTACAAAATAGGAATTCCCTCAGATTTAGATGAAGATGAAGATGATGGAGATGATGGAAGTGGGTGAGTGGATGATGATTCTTCCCCTCCTCTAGTCCTTCTTGAACTAGTAGGGGCTTGTAATTCTAGAAATTATTCTCCTCCTGGAGTAGATCTAGTTCTTCTTCTAAGCCTCTTTGGAGAGATGGCATTTAGGAAACACTCCAGTTTGCTTATTCAAGGCCCTCCTTCTAGTGTCAATCTATTGATCGTGTTTTCTACACAACTCAGACAAAATGTGATATCCTATCTCTCTTGAAAGGTAATTCTCTATGGAAAAGAGATAACCCAAAGGCCTCTAATGTCAGGTCTTGACAATGCAATAAAACAACTCAATGATAAATGTGAAAATTTTGGTAATCACAAAGGGACCTTATTACAAGAGAATACCGGATTTTGAATATATTAGATCTGAACAATGAATTGATACTTGGAATCTAGGTTTGAACCCTGATAATAAAGAAACAACAGAAGATAATACTTTCAGAGATGATTCTAAGACTACTTCTAACCCTAAGAGTGGAGGTTCCAAAAGATAAAATTCTCAAAATGGACCAATCTCTCATAAACTATTTTTTGTTTAACCCAGATGAATTTGCAATTTCATAAAAATAGTGCAATCTTCTAAGGTAGTTAAATATTTTCAAATCACAAACATTCATTTAGCCAATCCTATTGTAATTGAGATGAACAAATCCTTATAATTGAACTAAGCACAATTTTAAGTCCAAGCTAACTTTGCAAAGCAGCTAACAATCAACTAACTATAAAAAGTATGGACTAGAGATCACTACAAACATTCCAAACATAAAACCCTAAGAGTCATCAAACAATTTAGCTATAAACTTATAATCAATTTTAAAGATAGAACAACCGGAACCATGCTAGATGAAACTCCATAAGATAGATACCAAATCGCAATATCTCTCTTATATTAAGTAATCCAAAATAGCAACAACTCCATTTTTCTATTACAACAGTTGCTTGAAAATAAACCCTAATTTTCTCTAATATCAAATCTTTATTCTATTCCAAATATCACTTATCTATGTCCCTATCTATCTTTTTAAATGAGGAAAAATGCCTATTTTATAGAGAATCCCTAAGATAGGTTAGCCCAAAATAAGAATTTACAATAAAACATGCCACACAAGAGGTCGGCCTCAAAGATATTCGAACATGACATGAAATGCGCAATTTGCACCAATTTTATCCAAGTCGGCCTAGGCACCAAAAGGGTCAGCCCAATGCATGTGAATAATGGGAAGCACAAATCTCAATGTAGCCCTATATAACTACTTCCCATCCTTGTCTCTAGCTCGATCCTCTTCACCATGCATGACCAACAAGACTCTGTCCAACTCAGCAATAGGTGGCATAGGAAAAACCATAATTCTTCTCTCAAGAGACTTGATGTCATCCCTTTCCTACTTCATTGCAACATCCCAATCAGCTATACTAGTTAGGAATCTATCAATAACTACAATATAGGTTACAACATCATCTAGTTGATGCTCAATAACTGGTCCTTCACTTATTGGAGAATAAACATCTCTCCACCATTTCCTAAGTTGCTCCAAATTAATATTTTTCAAAGCAAACTTCTTCCTTCCTGTCATGACCTCAAAGAATGAGATACACTTATCATGGATACCAGTCAAGGTATACTCAAATTGCTTTGCTTGCTTATGAATTTTATTCAAGGACCTCTACCTCATTTACTAGATTACAAACCATTCCCAAGGTTCAAAAACCCTTGGAAAAGGAATAATCCCACTCTTTACCAGCCTATCTCCGGTGAACTCCATAATTGTTGTGGTTTTCTATAGTAGGATATCAGCATCCTCCTTGTCTTGAGCCAATACAGTCTTCAACCAGTCCACTGATCTCATGGCATCTCTTCTAGTTGAGAAGCTATCCTTAATGGCAACATCTGCCTTGGTTTGGACACCCTGCAACCAAGCAACTTTAGCATGTGTGGTGCCTTTAATATTTTCCAGCACGAAGATTGTTTCTTGAGGCAAGAAACTTGTAGTAGAGTAGGAATAAATAATAGCCTCCAATGGTTTCATGAACTCCTACAAGTACTTCTTTAGTTTCTCATTCTCTCTCTCCAACTCATGCCTAGTTTGCATAGCCTTCTTCAACTTACCCACAAGTAGAATACTGGAGCCTTCATACTCCTCAATATCTTGCTCCACAAAATCATGCCCTAGGTCAATATTTTGCACCTGATAATGCTTGGCAGTCACATTATCTCTATCTTTATCCAAAGCAGGAGTAGCAATGTTGGCCACTCTGTTGCCTAGCCCATCTCTCTCAATCCGAGACACAACCCTAGCCTTCTTCTTAGCCTTTCCTTGTTCAAAATTAGCCATCAAGACATCAATTTAGCAGTAGCATCTTCTACAATTACCATTTTAGTTTTCAATTCCTTATCCAACCAACATGGAACAACATATTGAGTTGGAATTGTGTCCTGCTAGTCACTAGTTGTATCCTTTTCAACACTTGGCACATTAGGGATATGCATGATTGGATTCTCCTTATCCTGCAAGTGTTCCTCCACAATTACTTGCACCGGTGAAGGGACCTTAGCTGGTATCTCCTCCTGTTGAGGAGATTTTTTCAATTTCTCTCTCAGAGGTGAATCTGCCTCTGCATTATAAAGGTCTCCTTCCTTAAATTCTTCCTCACCCAAGTTCTTAGGATCTTCATCCTTCTTTGGTTCTTCTTGGGTGCTACTAGTATCTTGAGGAATGGAGACACTTACTTGTTCAACAACGAGAACATTCACTGGAACATCTTCCTTTACTGTATTATCTCTTGGAGAAGGAGTCCTTGACCTCCTCATGTACACTTGTGTTCTTTCCCCTAAACTCTCCACTTCTACCACTGGTGGCTCAACCTCCTTATCAGTTTTGGGAGCCTCCTCCTATTTTTGTGATAGCTTTGTAAGCCTTCTTCTCTTTGTCAGTGGAGGAGTAATCCCTACCTCCTCTTCCTCTTCTTTGTTCTTTTAAACTTCCTTTCTTGAGGCATGTCTCCTCTTCTTTGCAACAGGTTCCCTTTATTTACTCACTTCTATCACTTTCTCAGCTTGAACATCCCAAACCTAGATTTTGAAAGGGGAATCCACCTTTTCCTTCCCTTTGGGATCTTGCTCATGTGACTCCTTAGAAACAGAATGAGAGTCCAAGTCTCCCATTAGATCATAAGAACACTAGACACCCTCACTCTCTAATTCCATAATCTTATGGTTCAACCAAATTTTAGTGTACCTAATCACTGGAGTCATGATTTGATCCAACTTTGTTTTCTCTTCTTCTAACCAATCAACTTCTCCAACTGTCCTATCTTTCACCACCTCATAGACATGACCCTAGATTAAATTTCCATCCTCTTGTACCTAGTTAGGAATAGCCTTCACATTGTATAACTTGACCAAATCCATAGGAAACCTGGAGAAATTATTCTTCCTTACCTCAAATTCATCAATAAGATTAACGCAATAATCCTCAATGTTGACCTTGTTACTGTACTCCCTATTGGCCTTCTTTTGTGCTTCACCAGTGATGTCAAACCTTGCTCTCTTGGAATGGAAAGAGACACCAAAAGTACTCATCTGCTCCTCAGAAGCATGAGAAGACTAGATAGAAGGAAAAACTTCACCCATTCCTATCTTCAAGGGAAAGTCATTCCCAAAACTTGCTTTATGCATTTCTCCCTTCACAATGTTGTCAAAGTCAGAAATCTGCTTGGTGACCTCCAACAATATGATATCATTAGTAGGGTACCTCAGGATTCTATAGGGAGCCATCTGAAAACCATCAATCCTAATGTATGAGAAAGTAGGGAATTGGATAAACCATGCCCCATATCTCCTTATCAATTCTTTAGCTTTATCATAAATTCTTACATGCTTTGTACCATGGAGGAATCTAGTGATGTAAATTGTGAAAGCATCATTTTCTCTTCTATAACTTCCTCCAGTTAGGTGCAACTATGGATATAGCTCATATATTACATCCTATCCAAAGATACCCCTAGTGCTTAACCCCTTGTATGGATGAAGTCTCGCCAATGCATACACTAGGTAGGAGGTCATGGTGAAAGTCTTATTTTGTAAGACATTCCAGAACTGCTCATGGATCACTATGTTGATGATACCCACCCAGTGATAATCTATTCCTTGCTCCATCCGAGCAATAACATTGAACATCAAATTCTCAAACACCCCTGCACTCTTCAACCCTACCAATTTGTTGAGAAGAGTGATGACATTGTAGTATTCCCTTTTGAATTTGAGTCTAAATAGTTGCTTTGAAAATTTGGATAAATGGGACTTAGGCTTCTCCAACCAAGAGTTAATCACCTGCTAGGACTTAACTACATTTTCCTCATAGTATTTCTTGGCACCATCCATATCAAATTCTACCACATGGGACCTACCAAGCATATGAAAGGTTGAAGCAATAGATAGAGGGAAAAATCCTACCAGAATCCTTCCTTGGGGATGAACTATCCTTTGTGTCCCTCTATCATAATTCCTGGCACACTCAAGCACCAACTCATAACACTGCATCATGGAAGGGAATCCTACTACATGAGCTAATCTGGAGTCCACAATTCTTCTGGCCAACAAAGGAGGGCTCTAGGCTAACATCTCAGCCTTAAACTCCTCATAGTCCCACATACCGAAATTGGTATCGGTGATTCCTGACCAAATAGAAGTCAGCTTGCTTTTAGGAATCCTACTCTTTATGTCCAATTTGACCCTCTCTACATCAGAGATGGCAGAAATCTCTGCACCTAGATCTATTGCCTTCCCTTTTCCCCAACCAACAACATCTTGTCCTGATCATGCCTGCAAACAAACAAAAATAGCTACAATAAGATCCAAAAGAAATAATAGGTGCAAAAAATCAATATTCCAAAGTTTTGGATTTAGCACCCTTCGTGGATTCCACATTGGAGTGGATTTCTAGGAAAATCCAAACAAGGTGGATTCTAGCGAACCAAGCATACAAACTCCCAAAATAATATCTCAATCCATAAATTTAACATAAGAATTACCTTAGAAACACTTAGAATAAGTTCATTTAATCAATTAAATACATCATCCATAAGCAAACTCCACATAATCATCATATTCAACATTCTCCCAAAAATACCCAGAAGAATCTGACCAGGGCAAATTTTAGCGAAAACAACAATAGTTATAACTAATCTGGGAAAAGCAAGAAGAAACAAAACATCCAAGAAAATATAGAGGAAACAAATTTTAGTGGGAACTAGATAAATTATCACTAAAGCATGAATCATCCAGAACAAATTGACTATGGACATCGTGAAAATCTGGGGAAAGTGGATTTTAGCAAGATAGAAAAAATCCGGTTTAATGTGGAAAAAGAGAAAGAATGGGAAAAGCCAGGGAAATCCAGAGGAAGCAAAATTTCATGAGGACCCCAAAAATCCGAACCCTTCAACATTTTCCTCACCTTTACCAAAATGATTCAAACGACTAAGGCCTACACCTCGACAATGGCTTAACCTAGATCTCCAAAGGATCAAAAATGAATTTAAAACCCTCCCCACTGAAATTCGAGAGGGATTGGCTATGCCCTAGGTCAAGAACCCCAAAAAATACGCCATGAAAGCATGAAGAACCAAGCACAACTTTCTCACACACTAAAATGGGAAGTTTAATACCAATGCAAGCAAACACCCAAAATAATAGAAATACCAGACCAAATATAAATGCTCAATGATCAACCTGATGGACTAGTAGAATAACGGAAACCCCAAAACACCCTGACATGATGTGCACACCCAAGGAAATAACAAAGCCACAAAATACTAGAAAGAAAATGAAGAAAAGTAAAGTGAAAGAACCAAAAAAGGAAGAGGGAATATCTACATACCATGAGAGCAAAAGGACTGGAACTGGTGAACAAGAAACTCTCAAACGCAAGTAAGATACAATCGACACACACAAAATTCAAATGTAGCAGTCGAAACAGTTTTGAAATCCTCAAACCAACAATACACCTGAGGCTCCAAGACTCAAACTCAAATGGCCAATTACTTCCCAAAAATTCAATATATGAATGCCCCAAAAATTTGCACAATCGCCATTAATGTGATCGACAAGAAAACCAAGACAGAAACCTGGAGATTTGATAGGGCAACGAAATTCAGAGAAATCCAGACAGGACGGATTTCCCCAAATCTAGGTCGAAAGGAAATCACTTCCAGACTCCGAAACAAAACTGGGAAAATCTAGAGGAAAGAGATTTTCCCGAAAAGAGTGAAAACTCTAGAATGCATTCAAAACTCAAGATTTTCAATAAAGTTCATAAATGTGTCACTTCAACTGGTAAGATGAAAATCAAAGCACAAGCCTAAAGCAAGAAAAAATCCCCAAGAAAGAAGGGCCAAGACACCAAAAAGATAAAAAAAGAGGGTCCCCACTTTTAGTGGGGCGTGTGTGCAAAACCTGGACAACAAGATTGTTATGTGACCACATATTAGGTAGGACTGGGTTTTTATAGATTCCAAGTTGGTTGGATCACCAGAATTTATAGTGTCTTCTCCCTACTTTAGATTGCTTGACATTATCTCAATTTTTGGACCAATTATGCCTCTGAGTTCACATTCTTTTGCAATAATTTTATCATTCTCATACTTCAGGATTTTTGTTTTGATAAGAAAAGACATCACTTCACCTTATATGTTTCCAACACCACCAATTAGAGGATCAAATGCTTCAGAAATAGTAGTTAACTATTTTTCCAAATCCTTAACCTTATTCTCATTAGCTTTAGGAATTTTTGAAAATGATAAACACGATTTGCAAATATTTCCACCTCCTGAAAAATAATTTGTGCATTCTTCACACATGTGGCTAAAATGATTTTATCTTTAACAATCATTTCTTTCAATACACTACACTTTTTGACATCAAATTATTTTTGCACTTTCACAATAGCTGATTTTTCAAGTGACTCAATGTGAGTACTAAGTAAGTTGATAAGATTTTTCAATTCACTAGAGGAGGAACTAGTCAGATCTTACACGTAAGTGAGGATTATCTTTTCCAATACTCTAGATGAAAGATTTAGCAGTTCACTATCTTCAATGTGTGACTTCAGTAACTATTCTCTGTATTTTTCCTAAGAAAATGATGCTACTTTCATCTTCTAGATTTGACTCAAGGTAGATAGGTCAATAGGACCTTCAATCAATTCTGGATCCAACTCTTTCTTTTGTTCAACCAAAAGTTTCTTCACTGCCTCAGCAATGTCGCTTGCCTCTACTAGGATTTCTTTTACATCATCTTTCTTCTCTTCAAATGTTACTTCCACAATTGCAGGTTCTTATTTATCTTCAAGGATCTCCATTTTCTCAATTGATACATTTTCAGGTATCTCAACTTCCATAGGAATTTTTGTGTTGTTCAATATGGGAGGAATCTATGAATCCTTAGTTGTATCAAAATTTTATTCTTCTACTTCCTTTTTCGGACTAGATGGTGCATCATCAAGATGTGTTTCCTTAGCTACAACATCAATTCTATCATTTTATCTTCCTCAGGATTTGCTCAGTTTCTTTTGTAGCTTCATTAGTTAAACCAATCATTAGCTTATTCACCCTTGTCTTTTCTTTTAAATTTCCTTTTGGATTTGTTCAAGAGTGCCCACATGTCATCCATAGACATTACAAAACAAAATTATGCAAGAATCCTTTCTCTCATCTTCTCTTCTTTTGTTCTAGCATTGAGTCTCCTCATTTCTAAAATGTCATATAGAATTTTGGGAAAATTAGGCATAATTTCAATCAAAAATTTATTGAAAATATTCATATGTTTTATCGTCGCTTCTTCAAGAATTATTTTGTTAGATTCATCAAAAGACTCATACCATTTACATAGTGACTTGAGATTTCCATCCTTAACTAAATCCTTTTCAAGTTCTTCTACTGACATACCTGGATTGTCAGTTTTTGTCTTCTTCTTTTCTTGAACATCTCCATTAGAGGGTTTTCCTTTTGTAATAGTTTCTGCCTTGGTGCCTTGAAGTTTGATTTCTCTAACTTCTTCATCAGATTTTGTCACTTCATCTATAGAAATTTCACATAGACTCTTTTTCTCTTATCTTTCTTCCTCTTACCCTCTTTGTCGAATCCCTTAGATTTAGTTTTCACAAGGATTGATTTTGTTATAGGGGCTAAATGGGATGTAGAGCTTCTGGTTGATCTATCTTGGGAAGATGGTACTACTAGACTAGCTGATTGAGTTTTTTCTGCCTCCTTAGTTACTTGTTTTGTTGTTTCATCTTCTTCTCTTTTCTTTCTAGCTTCTTTTAATTTATTTGTGGATATGCCCAAACTTTCTACAAGAAATTCTACCTCTTTTTTGACTCTTTTAGTTACCATAGGTTTCCTGAGCTCATTGTGCACCAGTATGTCCTTTTCAACATAGGTACCAAACCTCTCTTATGTCGGATCCAGAGGTTTACTTAGTAAGTATTGCGCATACATATCCAAAATTTCCTCTTCAACTTCATACCCCATAGGCATGATCCAAATTGTTTTGGGATCAACAACTTCCATCATACATTGATCAGCACCTACCATGAAGCTAATTGAATCCTTGTAATTCTCTACAATGGAAGTGGGAATCCTCTCTCTGGCTTCCATCATAGTTTGAAAACTATTGAAGTATCCCCAAATAGTAGAATTCTTTATTTTGGTATCTGCATATGTGTGAAAGAGATCTCTGATCTAAGAAACTACCAGTATGTCTTTTTGCCAGTGAATCTTTCCAAATCTCAAAACCTCACCCATGAAATAAAAGAATAAGCATAAAATAAATTTACCATACTTGAAAGAGTTTTTCTTATCTTTCTTAATCTTTGCAAGATTTTCCATTAGCTGACTCCTCAGTAGTTCTTACAGATCATAGTCTACATTTTATTTCACCATCTAATAGGTGGCATAAATTTGTTGGAGTGAAAAAGACACTGAGAGGGGGGGGTGAATCAGTGATTTTTAATTTTTTTTACAATTTTAATGAAACTAAAATAAACCAGACGTATGCTCTCACTTATCAATGATAAACTTATTCATGTATTGAATTCAATCAAATAAAATGAAATGAGAATTGTAATAGGGAAACATAACATATTAAAGCATCCATGCACTGAATAAGATGAATCACATATAATCAAATAAACACAAGATATTCTGAGTGGAAAACCCTCCTTGGGTAGAAAAACCACTCCTTAACCTGCTACCTTTTTCAAGATTTCACTTCAATAATCATTTTTGACAATGCCTCATAGGCTAATTTTTGAGCACCAACTTAAGGAGCACCAACCCCTTTTATATTTTTAGTAAATGATACAATGATACAAAGGATTTCTCTTTTTCTCTAATTTCTATCAAGTGCCTCATGATGGACAATGTTTACAATTCTTAAGGTTCAAGTATGACCCTTCATAATTCCACCCATTGTCAAGCCTTGAGAAAACTTGAGGAAATAACTCATATATTTGATTTTCAATCTCAATGCTGAACTTCTATACAACACTATTACATTGATGTTCTTACACTTAGTTTTCAAACATGTTCTCATACATATTTTCTGGTTCTTTTCAAAATAGTTAACTCCGTCTTTCTCTATGTTTTCTTTTAGTAAAAACTAATAACCCTATTTTTCACTTTTGTTTTTTTTCCAGAAATATTAAAGCCCTAATCTCTTTGTTTTATTATTTTTATAGATTTCAACATTTCATACATTTTTTTGTTATAACAGTATCTTGTATTGTAACAAAAAAACAAAGGTGATCATCAGGTTACCAACTTCTAGTCGAACAACCTTGCCAAATATTGCAGAGTTCCTTAGAGAAAGATTTTTTTCTTGACAAGAATAGTATGCAAATATAGAAAGGAGACTGAACATTTTCTAGCCTACATAGACTTTTCTCAATGAACCAACATCAAAACAATATATATCCCATCAACAATAGCCACTTAAATAGCTGCAACTTCTAAGTAATTGAAAAAAAATGCTCTATAACCAAAATCATATAATCATGCTTTTAAGAACACTTACCAAAGACTCCAAGTAAGGATCTAAAGAGATTCGAAGATTTCATGATTACCAACAAACAAAAACCACAACCCATAAATTTGATATGGCAACCTTTGTGAAATGCAGTCTAGATTATGTGTAATCATTTTAGATCTGACCATGTAAACCAATTTTTCATCTTCCATTTAGAAGTAAACACTTATCTCTTATTAACCTTTCTAGTAAAGGTAACAGTTCCACAAAGCAATCTAAAAGAAGAATACCTAAGAAAACATGAAAATATTTTTCATTTGCAATTAACCAGACCTACAAAGTAGCTGAGTAGCCCCAACTTCTTCCTAATGTGAGTTATTACCTGATGGAAGGTAACTAAAAAATGAATCAACCATTGTAATAGTCTTCCAACTTTCCACATATGCTGTCAAATATTTCTAGAAGTCAAAAAAAAAATGAGAAACAACTAAGAGAAGTTTTCCATGGTAGCAGCTAAAAGAGGGTTTGAAACCCATGAACAATGAAATGGTAAAAATGATTTCCCTAATATTTTCTAGCTGATATCCTTTACAAAATATGATGGAGTTTGAAGTCCAAAAGGACTGACTTAGTAAATCAAAAACTCAAATTGCATTTTGAAGTCCATGGCCTAACCAGTCCAATGCATGTCGACAAGCATTATTCCCATTTATGAATTATTAAAAAATGAAAATATTGACCAAACAATGCTTTGAATAAACTGACATGATCACTTTACCCATCAAATTCCGATTAACATAGAAAAGTTTGTTTCCTAGTAATTAAAACCATGTTACTTCCAATGTGACATTTAAAATAATAAAAAAAATTATACCTGTTGTAGGCCTTAAGGCCTAGACTTCTGTTGACCAAGAAACCAAAACATATGCATAGGAATAATAACAAGTTTTCCAATGTTCAAAAATGTTTTCCACCATTATAATACCATGTATACCCAAAGAATTGAGAGGAATAATAAAGGCTAATATTCATGCTGAATCTAATATACCTTTCACCCATGCCAAATTAACAATCTCATATGCTATATGCCCAAGCCGTTATCAATTCAAGGAAACCCGATAGGGTTTTATTGAAACATGAACACTAACTACATCTTACAAACCAAAAACCAAAACTTAACTGAAGGAAATACTTGATAGAATCTAAGCAGAGAATAACACCTCTGAGATGTTTAGAAATTAGAATGTATCAATGTCATAATGATAGAAAGACTGAATAAGCCAACATCATAAAATTTTGTAGATCACTGAATAAGCCAATATTAAATAATCAATTGTTTAATAGAGAGTTGAATAAGTCAATATGAAGTGAATCACTGTAGAAAAAATTTCAAGTCAGAAACATGTCACGTGACCAATGGAACATAAACCTATAATGAAGATTCCTTTACCGAGATTTGCACATGGAGTCAAGAGATCAGTGCCACCAAAGATAATATCATAAATGAAGTAAATATGCCAACTAGAGTCGAAGTAGTACAACTGATTAAACAAACACAAAGATGCTAGAATGTAACACATATTGTCATCAAGGACAAATTAGCAAAAGAGAGACTCAAAAATCTCCCCCTTTGTCCTTGATGGAAAAACCTAAGCCACCTGTTGATGGTGAAAATGACACAAACGATGTTAAAACAAAATATTTCTACTCTATTTCTCTTGAAAAAGAAAGACAACATATAATAGCCTAACTCCCAAGGTCCTGGTAGTTGGTTCTCAATTGTCTGGTGTCACTCAATCAACTCATGCAACTGCAATATTCAAGGGGCCTTTGTTGGTAATAAGGAATGCAAGCAATGACTCATTCATTGAACTATCTTTAATAAAAGGGGTTTTTTAAATAAAAGAAAAAGATAGATCAAGGTGTACATCAGCAAACATCAATAAAACTTATCTAAAATTGAGACATATATCTTCAGCAACAAATTTTCTTCCAATAGATCAAGAAAACCAGAGCATGATGCAATTTACAAAACAGTCCATACTATTACATGCATCTAAGGTGCTTAATTTAACATCACAATCACACATCATAAATATCTCAAAAATAAAAGAACCCACTATCATTCATTGCCAAGACGATAGATCAACAAACTTCGATAAATTCAATTCACATGGTGAAAAGTGGAATTAATCTATTGGTTGAGGACTAGTCCCACATTCCTCAACTTCACCTCTTCTCTCTTCAATCTCACCTATAAATTCAAGGGTTTTTCTCTTTCATTATCATCTACCATTTGAGCATTTTTACTAGAGAAAAATTGAGTTAATCTTGCATTTCTTTGTCTATCATCATTATTTTTTTTCAAGGATTGGGAAAGGGCTTCTTTCTACACAACAAAGTGGCACCAATCCAATATGGGATAAATATCCTTCATGTTTTTCTTTATATGTTTTAGTTATCTTGTTATTGGATTGCATTTTAAAACATATTGGATTATCTCATATGGATGTTGAATATTTGCTTTGTTTTGAAATACTAATCATACTAATGGTGTGTTAAAATTTTAGCCATTTTCAGATTTTAATGTCCATAGTATTAGAGCCTAGTTCCTCAAAAGGAGTTTGACAACTTGAGGTAGATCTTGGAATGTAATGGACTCTGGTAGTCTTTAGCAGCAGATTTTGGTGGCACTCGATGATCTTGATCAGTCTAAAGTAGAAGTCTGGGAATTGAAATAAAATATTAGGGATGCCAAGAAATTCATTCAAACATTAAAGGACCAAATTGTTAAATCCAAGGAAAGGAGGAAGGATCTTTGTGATCAAATTAAGCAGAAAGAGAGAAAAAAAATGGATGATGCTCACTTGAATCAAACCTTGAAGGAAACAACTCAAGAATGTGAAAAGCTTGCCAAAGACAATGCTACCCTAAAGCATGAAATGGAATCTATGGTGATGAAGTTGACTAAGGAAATTGAAGAAAGAAAGAAGAATGGAGAATCTTGCTCAGTCCTCAAAAGAAAGTTCTAATGAATGCAAAAGAATAAATGGATAATTCATTCAATTATAAAATGAACTACAACAATCTAGAAATAATGAAGAAGAGCTTGAAAAATAGATTGTTATTCTGAGGGATGAACTTACTACTGCAAATGAATACAAAGAGAAGTTTAAGATCAGTTCAATTAAGCTTGATGAGCTGATTCAAAGAAAGAAGAATGGAAATGACAAGTGAGGTCTTGGATATGAGAAAGGAGAATGTTCCAAATCAGGAAAAAAGAATTTTAGGCAAGGAAATCAGATGAACAAAGGTGGAAGGTATCCAGTAAGACAACCTAATGCTCAAAAGTTTAATGGATACTATTTTCTTGCAATAAATTTGGTCATATGACAACTCAACGTAGAAGTAAAATGAGATCAAGTGACCCATCATTCTTTGGTCAGTGTTTCAATTGCAACAATTTTGGTCATAATTCAATTGAATGTAGAATTATGTCAAACAACTTTTTCAATAGAAGGAATGTTGAATGTTATACCTGTGGAAGATATGGGAATATTTCTAACCAATTCAAATCAAGATGAAATCAATGGAATGATTTTTTTGGACAAGGAAATATTATGTGCTACAATCACAATAGATATGGTCACATTGCAAGATTCTGTAGAAAAAAAATGTGGATAGAAGAGGTCTAACATACAAAAATAAAAATACACAAAAAGATGGTAAATAAAAAGGAAAAGTGACTGAGGATGAAATAAGTGATCAGATGAAGAAGACATGGGTAAGGAGAAAAAACCTGATGCTAGAAATGGTTCCACATTGGAACTTGCTTCTAGTAATTCCTTTGGAAACTAATTTCAAGCCATTGGCCTAGGGGTATTTTTCCAAGAAAATCCTTTGTCCTCCTATCGGTAGTTAGCACTAGAATGCAAGAGACTATCAATGGTTGTGATAATAGTTTACAGATACATTGGAGATCACTTGTACACAAATTTGTGAAGTTAAGGGTCCACAAAAAAATCCATCTCTCGCTATCTAAGAAAGAAGGGTATCCAAAACACCTAGGGAAAAATAATTTATTACAAAATTTAGGTGTGCGAAGTTATAAAAACAAATATTGGAACCCTCATTTGTCACTTTGTATCAAAGAAAAGAAGAAGAGAGGAGAAAAATAAATTGTTGTTTGTACTCCTCCAGTATGCAAGACTCCAAGAGTTGAAGGAAAAGGAAAAGAATAGGTGGTTGTAGATATTCTAGATGAGGAATAAAATAAATAAATTGAGGACAACCTAAGGGAAGAATTAGAATCAACTAAACCAGATCAAGAAAAGGCAAAAGGAAGTGAAGAAGAAGGTGATTTATCCAAGGAAAAGATACTGTAGCTTATTCATGAGGAAGATGGAATATAGCAAATTGCAAACTTGTGGTCTATTAGACCTTCATATAAATAGGATGTATTTTTAAGTGTACTAAGTGCTCATGTTGTGCACAACCAGATCAAATGAGAGAATTTGCAGAATATTTTTCTAGAAAAGATGATTGAATGTATCAAGGAAATCATGGAATCTGAGTCTCAGAACAAGAAAGAAGAAGAAATAATTCTACCCTTGAAGGAGTATTTCAGGCTATCACTTACCAAGTTAAAAATGAAAATGAATGAGAAGAGGCAATGCATAAGTAAAACAAACAATATTTATAACTATTACATTCATTGGCCTCATGCAGCTAGGAAATACAATGAAAAGTTGGAGCAAATTGAAACAAAGTTAAATAGGATTGGACCAAGTTTTGATATGTTTTAGGATCAGGATGGTGCAATTAATAAAAGGATTCAAGAGTTATATTATGCATATACAAAAGTTCAATTCACCAGAAACAAGCTTGTGGAAACTTTTTGGAAAGTAAAGGACTTAATCCAATGCAAATTGGAGTAGTTAATTGAGATTTTGAGGAAAGGAGAGAAATTAGAGGATACGATCTCTATTCTGGAATATCTCATCAATATTATCAACTGGACATCTAAAAATAACAACATGATCATAATCATTGGGATTGCAGTAGAAGCTTGGAATAAATTTTTTCTGGAGATGAAAGAAAAATACAAGATCATCTTCTAACTCAAGTAGCAGTTGTTATGTTTCAAAATTTTGAATCAGTTTTGAATCAACAAGTTTTTGGTCATATTTCAAAGGGGATATTGAATACTTTATTGTCATTGATGTCAAAGGGGGAGAGAGAGTAGTGAAAAATGCCTTATCAAATTCAAGCGGAGCTATGTTTTGAATCTTAGTCATTTTTCACTAAGTGGTTCCATGAATGCCAAAGGGGGAGATTGTTGGCATATGTCTTCTATTATAATAATTTATGGCAACCTAAGTCATTTATCTGATACATACTTTTGCATCTATTCATACCGGGATTAAGAGTGAAGAACAAGGTATCCGATTAAAGTTTATTTTATCAATCAATATGCATTATCTTCTTATCAGTTCATGTAGCGCATCTCAGGGAAGGTCATTGGGTATCTCAAATACCTTATTCTTGAGTTTTGTGTTGGTACATCAATTGGTGTATGAGTTACAATATTTGATGTATTGATTTTATGTTTACCAGTGCTAGAAGGCTGACTTGGTGGATATAGCCATTGCAGATGTTTAAGGAGAAATTTCTTAAATGTTTTTGTGTTAGAACTTGTTTATTTAGGTCCTCACTATGCTATGGTCGAATTTGGATGGTACATATTAAAAATAATTTGAGGATTTAGCCGATAGTTGGAAAATATTATATGTTTTCTTAAAGCTGACATGAAGATAATATAATCCTTTGATGTAGATATATAAGATTGATTGTTTATATATTTTTGGTATCGAAGGAGGATAAAAGTGAAGTGTATTACTATGTGATACAAAATCTAGAAGGGAAGTTGTGAGATTTCATTTATGCATATAATATTTGTGATGTGAGTTGTAGCTAAGCAGAGAAAAAGAGAAAAATCATATAGAAGGTCTGAAATTGACTAATTTGCTTAATCGGAACTGAAATCTTGAATTAGTGGATGTTATTCATTTAGTTCAACCCTTCAAATGGATTTAATTTGAACATTTTGTAAGGAAATGAGCCTTCCTATTTTGAGCAGTGAGCTCTAGGAAGTGTTCCTGAATGCGAGTTAATTCTCATTTTGTAAAACTTATATTTTAGTACTCAAATTGTGGATTGACCTCCATCGTGGTTTTTCCCCTAATAGGGTTTCCACATAAAAATCTTTATGTTATGGTGTTGTGGATGATTGCTTTATTTTTTTTTCATTTTTCCTTTAGTTCAAAGTGGTAAATGGTTTAAATATCAAATTATAAAGTTGAAGATTGTAGAACATTGATTCACCTTAACTTAATCTATTATTAAGAATAAACATGAAATGGAGATAACAAAAATTAAACACCGTAGACACCAGATTTACATGGAAAACCCAATGAGAGAAAAACCACGGTGAGGATTAACTCACAATATAGTAGTAATGTAATATAAGATAGATAGACTCACTACCTAGAAACAAAGGATCATTGCCTACAATAGGACTCATTATCCAAAAGGAGGCTCACCACCTACAGATAAAGAAAAGATAAATAGAGATCAACAATAATAGGTTTCACACATTCACAACTTGATCCAAATATTATAGAAACCATAAAATCACTACTTTCAGGAATATAACACATCAAATTATTACTATCTTGATTCACTCTTACACACTCTACCTTTTAAACTTTTTCACAAACTTCACTTCATTTATTTTCAATTCACAACAACTTGGCTTGATTTTATACCATCTTCAATGCTAGAGGCTTTCTTTAAGGTTTCCTATAAATCCTTCATTTTACAAATTAAAATTAGGTTGACTACTCAACGTTTGCATGGTACATATAATTAGGACCCAAACAACATCTTGGATCAATCACACACTTCCTTAATTCGATGCAAAATATTTTATGTAACGTGTAAACACGAGGTCAAGCAAACCTAATGAAAACACCAATGATCTTTGAAGTACACACATCTACAACAAGATGATCACATGTGGATCACCCATAATGCTTTAAAAAAAAATTGAACATCAATTAGAAACCTTCAACTATATCCATAGCAACCACAACAATATTCATGTACAAAAAAATCTTCAACAGTCAAACCAAATTAAGAAGCAACACACAATAGTGTTGATGGTGTTCTCATGCACTTCTCAACATAGGTAATGTGTAGGTGCATTACCTCTCTTGAAAGAAAATTTTCCACAATCAAATTGCAGAACACTATCCCAAGGTCTCTCGGATGTCAGGTCTTGACTGTGCTTCTAATATTTCAGTTGTTTATGCGATTTTCTAGAATCACAAGGTGGACTTATGGATGAGTTACAAAGCAGGGAAGTTAGATCTGCAAATGGAGTTCTTAAGATGGGGAAGATGTTGAGTGTTTGTTGTAGGTTCAAATAGTAGTCTGGAACTCCATTTCAACATAAGATTTAGCTTTACAATGTGCAATGAACCTTGTCTAAGGTTACTTATTAAAAAAAAAGGAAAAAGGGGGAGGGAAGAGAAAAGGTTCCTAGATCTGAAACTACAAATGAACAGTGATCATCGAGGCTGCTACAGTAGACAAACTCCCTAAACTAGGTTTTGCTTGGCCAAGAGGATCCCACAGTTACAAAAAACTAGTGCAATCTTCTAAGGACTGCAGATTTTTAATTTGCATACACACATCATGAACATGCAAATGAACTAAGTTGCAACAATCAAATAAAAAAAGCCCAGGCTAACTTTGCACAGTAGCTTGTCATCAACAAGTGCCAAAATTATGGCCTGAAAGCTCATCAAATACTATAACAACAATCACCATTACCACTTCCATTCAAGAAACTACAACTAAAACTAACTTGGAAGGTAGAACCATGCACACATAATGAGCAAACTCAAAAGGTAACACCCATAGATCATGCAATGCTACTTTCTATTGCTGCAGAATGTTTTTACAATAGCTCTCCAACACGTACAAATGAGGGGAAGACCCCTATTTATAGTTTACCAAAGCCCAAATGAATGGCCAGGATTGATTTACATTTTTTGGATTAGATTCAATTACATTAGGGCTTCACCTACCCCACAATATTCAGTAATTTAAAATACATCTTTGTCCTTTCCCTTTTCTATCTTGTAGTGGTCAGTCACTGTAGCATTTTTATCTCCTAACTAATTTCCCTTTTACTGTAGTTGAAACTGCCTAAAAGCTTCCTTCTTCCCAATGGACTTGCAGCATTCCTCATTGCATCAAATGGTTCTGTTGATAGACCCATGGTAGGCTTCTTGAAACCGGAAATGAGAGGCCAAAATGTTGTTCTAGAAATGCTATTTTGAAATAACCGACGGAGCACAGAACTCCGGATGGTATTTATTAGTTGCAATCTTGGAATTTGAAAGGTCAGGGGAGGATAAAACCCCATTTTACTATCTATTTTGAAGTCCATTTTCAAATTGGAGGTGCGCTTGGACGTTCCGGAGATTGGATCCCAGAATGCCGTTTTGGAAATTTTGTTTTGAAAACAGCTGTGAGAGCATGGATCTCTGGATGGTACCTCCTGGTTGAAAATTTAAAATTTTGAAGGTCAACGAAGGATAAGATCCATTTCTACCATTTGGGTCGAAGTCCTTTTTCAAATTGGAGGTGCGCTTGGATGTTTTGGAGATTGGATTCTGGAATGCCGTTCTGGAAATTATGTTTTGAAAACGGCCGCGAGAGCATGGATCTCCGGATGGTACCTCCCAACTACAAATTTAAAATTTGAAAGGTCAAGGGAGGATAAGATCCATTTCTACCATCTGGGTCGAAGTCCATTTTTAAATCGGAGGTGCGCTTGGATGTTTCAGAGATTGGATCCCAGAATGCCGTTCTGGAAATTCTGTTTTGAAAACAGCCGTGAGAGCACGAAACTCTGGATGGTATCTCCTGACTAAAAATTTGAAATTTGAAAGGTTAGGGTAGGATAGGATCCATTTCTACCATCTAGGTCAAAGTCCGTTTTCAAATCGGAGGTGCACTTGGATGTTCTGGAGATTGGATCCCGGAATGCCATTCTAGAAATTCTATTTTGAAAATGGCCGCGAGAGTATGGAACTCTAGATGGTATCTCCCTACTACAAATTTGTAATTTGAAAGGTTAGGGGAGGATAAGACCCCATTTTAACATCTGGGTCAAAGTTCGTTTCTTATTTGGAGGTGCACTTGTACGTTCTGGAAACATGAGGCTAGAATGCCGTTGTAGGAATGCTGTTTTGAAATGGCCGATAGAGCACGGAAGTCCGGATGGTACTTCCCACATAAAAATTTGGAATTTGAAAAGCTAGGGGAGGATAAGACCCCATTTTAACATCTAGGTTGAAGTTCATTTCTGATTTGGAGGTGCACTTGTACGTTTCAGAAACATGAGGCCGGAATGCCGTTGTAGGAATGCTATTTTGAAATGGCTAACAGAGCATGGAACTCTGGATGGTACTTTGCACATGCAAATTTGGAATTTGAAAAGCCAGGGGAGGATAAGACCCCATTTTATCATCTGGGTCGAAGTCTATTTCTAATTTGGAGGTGCGCTTATATGTTTTGGAAACATGAGGCCGGAATGTTGTTTTGAAACGACCGACAGAGCACAGAACTCCGGATGGTACTTTCAGCATGTAAATTTGGAATTTGAAAAGCCAAGGGAGGATAAGACCCCATTTTAGCATTTGGATCGAAGTCTATTTTTTATTTAGAGGTGTGCTTATATTATCCGAAAACATGAGGCCGGAATGCCGCTGTAGGAATGATATTTTGAAATGACTGACAGAGCACGAAACTCTGGATGGTACTTACTGCATGAAAATTTGGAATTTGAAAATCTAGGGGAGGATAAGACCCCATTTTAGCATCTGGGTCGAAGGTCATTTCTGATTTGGAGGTGCGCTTGTACGTTTTGGAAATGCTATTGTAGGAAAGCTGCTGCAGGGAAGCCACTGCAGGAAAGTTGTTGCAAGGAAGCCATTGTAGGGAAGCCATTATAGGGAAGCCATTGCAGGGAAGTCACTGCAGAAAAGCTATTATAGGGAAGCCGTTGTAGGAAAGTCATTGTAGGGAAGCCCCTACAGGAAAGTTGCTGCAGGGAAGTCGTTGCAGGAAAGCCACTGCAGAAAAGCCGTTGCAGGAACATAGTTTTGGAATTTTCAAAACTTCTTGAAACATTTTCAGTTCACTTAGGCACCACAAAAACATCCAAAATCCATAGGAAATCTATCCCCAAAGTCAAAGAATGAAGGAAAAAGTGAATTGAGTGAGCGGGGGAGGGGCAAAGCCCAAAAAAAACCCAAGACTTAGCCACTTTTTATTTTAGGGGCAGAATATGGTCAGCCAAAAATGAGACTTTGAAGGGCATGTTGACCAACTAGGATAGTAAAATGAGGGGCACGCAAGATGAGACGGGAGAAAAGAAGCTCGTCGGGAGCGAAAAAAGAAGGTCCTTGCCAATGGTGGAGCATGTGTGCAAAATATGCACAACAAATGGTGACTCACTGGGGGAAATGCTTTAGAGAATTTTGATGACAAACTAGAATCAGGAACCCAGAATCTCTAGCTTCAAATTTCATGCTAGGGAAAACAAGCCAAACACTCAACCAAAGGATCAAAACCACTAGTTAACCCAACCTTCAGTATGCTAAAAAATCAAAGTGTGTGCAATTGCGTTACTTCCCATCCTTCAGTTGCTGCAAGAATCCAAGCTCCATCAAGTTAAGCTACGTAGTTTATTCCAACTCCAAAAGCATCCAGGACATTGCCTCCATGAGGTTGTCGCTATGATTCTCTTGAACATTGCTCTACTGCTGGCCGAGCATCCATAGCCTCGGTAGAGTTATTCGTATACCCCTAAAAAGTTGAATTTCTCTTCTTTTGATTTTCAATATTTTGTTTTTTTTCCTTTTGTTTCTTTTTCTCTTTTCAATTCTTTTATTTCAACCTACAAGCAATGAAGCTCGCGTTCAGGGCTAAGAATCATAGTGGCGCTAGAGCAGAATTTTAGATTTTTCACTTAACTAGACTTCACAAAAGGCCTACAGTGACCGTCAAATTCTTAAAATTTGTGAGAGATATAAGATTCTAGAATACTTCAAAATCAGACCGACCAATGACTTATCCACTTTGAATCAAACATCTAGATCACTTGATACTAACAAAGGATCCTCACCATCCACTCTAAAAACTTGATTATAGTTTGACAAAGAAATACATAGAGAAACCCCAGGTGATAAGAAAGGTTGTTGTGCGCACAGATGCACCTAGCCAAAAATAGAGGGACCCCAAGCAAAGCGGCAACAAAGTGAGAGCAAACAAAAGAAAATGAAAAGCAAACACCAAAATGAGAAAGCAAAAGAAAACACCCCAAAGCAAGCAACCTACAACAAACCAACTAACTTAAAGAAAGCAAGAAAGTGGATTATTTACAAAAAACCTATTCTACTCAAAACGAGTTATGTACAAAGATATTTACAAAGAACTACATTCAGGTAAGGTGAGCTGATGCTCATGCTCATTGGATTTTGAAGTGCGTGCACAAGCAAACAGCCAGTCGTTATAGTTCTCAACCATGTAGATTTATCCTTATGTTTAGAAAAAATAAATTCAACATTGTAGCATTCAAATTCAGTCACCCGGCTAGGGAAAATCAATAATTGAGGAGGCTTGCTAAACCCATGGTTAATCCATAAACATGTTCATTTTTCCTCATTTCCATAATTGAAAGGATAGGTGCAGCTATAAAAATTAATAGGAGAAAGGAAGGATAAAACCTGGGTGTTGTCACATGGAGGTGGAAACATTTGACAATCGAGAGCAAGCACCGCATCGTTAGTCTTTGCATCAGCAACCTTGGGTGGGTACGGTGGAAGGAGCAACACTTCATGCATCAAGTCTGTAAAAGGTAGGGAGAATGGGGAAAAAAACACTTCCTCCACATCTTGTGTAGGATCAGTAATCCCCCTTGGCATTTCTTCGAGAAGTACTTCTCCACATTGATCATCTGCAAACTTGGGATCCACTTGATTGTTGGCCTCAAAAGGTGGCACGCTGTCCCATATCATTTCCCAAGTGTCGACCTTATCTTCATGATGCTTAATGTCATGGGATGATGACATGTATGAATCTATCCTATTGCAGCCATCTGAATATGAAGGAGGATCAGCAACGATCATGGCAGAAGGACTCCAAGTTGCATCTTGTAGTCGATTGGGTGCTTCATCTCTATTGGTAGCTATCTCAGCACCCCTACCTTTATCTTCTTCTCTTTGTTTTTCATGCAACTCATCATGACATTCACTCATTTCCCCTTGCTCACTATCACTGTAAATGGAGAAGGAACCCCTCTCCCAATCTGAAAACTCTAGTGCACCACCGTTCGAAGGTTCAAGGAGTATGTCTTCATCGCTACCATCTTCTGGGATGTGGTCTTCCTTGACATGAGCATACCTCTGTAGTACAACTCCCAATGGAAAGAAGTCATCAATTGATGGCACCTCATCAAGGGGACCAAAATCCACCATGCAATCTCCCTCCAAGGACTTGCCATGAAGCCCATCGTCCATGGTGCACAAATTTTCTTCAAGAGGAAGAAATTCTTGATGACTGGTGGACCGCATTCCTATTTGATCTACTTCATCACTTGGAAGCTCAAGACTATATTATTGTCCTCCCTCTATTTCTATTCCAGCATCCTCTTGAGGACTTCCTTTAGCTGAGTTGTCACTTGGATCGGGCTCTTGATCCTCATGTTCCATCGTTAAGGAAATTGCAGGAAGTGGTGTACTTGGCTACCTTGCTTGTTCTCTGACTTGCTTCATGGCTTCTTGGCATAGTCCGCATGTGAACTCAGAGTGGGATGAATCATGGAGCCTACACCAATTTGGTAGTAGCAATACCTCTAAATTCACCTGACATTTCAGATCTGACCAATCCTTTGCTAATCTAGAGACGAGTTGGTCATATCTTTCTGCTGTCCCAAGGCTGTCAACCTCTTCCTCTTGCTGATTTGCAACATCTTTATTGGCTGCCCTAGCATACACTACTGCAAAATTGATTGACTCATCCTCAACTGCCAATGGCTCCTTTTCCTAAGTGGAGGACTGTCCCTTACTGGAAAAGGAGAGGTTTTCCAACTCCATTCTTAGTGAACCTTCACCAAAGCTTTTTGGTGTCCCCAAAAAATCATCTTCTTCCTTTTCATTTTCTGCTTCAACATTTGTTGTCCCAGCATCTATTTCTATCGAGGTTCTTGGTCTATCTACAATGTGTTGTCCTCCAGATGCTGATAGCTTTTCTGCCTCATGGGATGACTCATTCTCCTTACTAGTTGGTTGCTCCAACCTGCTCAAATTACCTTTGACTTGGGTGATGATGCTTGCACATGACAGAAAACTAAATTCTGAATGTGGTGCATTGTGAAATCTGCACCAACCTGACATTAGCTCTTCAAATGCCTTGGCTTCCATGGTTGTCAATTCCTCCTCTAGGTCTGCAAGGGCCAAAGGCTGATATATTTCCCAAAAGGGAATCTCTCCTTGCAAGACTCTTTCAATTTTTCTCAAGAAGGTTAGACACTCCAATTCATTGTGCCTACAAGTGCAATGGATCCTACACTTATCTACCAATGCAAATTGCTACAATGGTCTCTTCAATCTCCTATTTAAATTTGCATGTAGCTGAGCGATGTTGATTTGTAATTGCTGCTCCATTTCGACTCAACTTCTTTTGCCTTCAAAATTTTCTAATTTTATGCTTCAACATTAAAAGAGATCTCTCTATCTTAGATTTCTTCTTTGAATGTGCTCTTATAAACATCCAACATTCAACTTTGTGGCCTCAACATGTCATGCGGCCCTCCTTCTAGTGCCAGTTCTGTTGATGGTGTTTTCATGCACTTCTCAACATAGGTAATGTGTAGGTGCATTACCTCTCTTGAAAGAAAATCTTCCATAATCAAACTATAGAACACTATCCCAAGGTCTCTCAGATTTCAGGTCTTGACAGTGCTTGGAATATTTCAGTTGTTTATATGATTTGCTGGAATCACAAGGTGGACTTACGGATGAGTTACAAAGCGGGGAAGTTGGATCTGCAAATGGAGTTCTTAAGATGGGGAAGTTGTTGAGTGTTTGTTGTAGGTTCAAATAGTAGTCTGGAACTCCATTTCAACATAAGATTTAGTTTTACAATGTGCAATGAACCTTGTTTAAGGTTACTTATTAAAAAAAAAGAAAAAGGGGGAGGGAAGAGAAAAGGTTCCTAGATCTGAAACTATAAATGAATAGTGATCATGGAGGCTACTACAGTAGACAAACTCCCTAAACTGGGTTTTGCTTGGCCAAGAGGATCCTATAATTACACAAAACTAGTGCAATCTTCTAAGGATTGCAGATTTTCAGTTTGCATACACACATTATGAACATGCAAATGAACTAAGTTGCAGCAATCAGATAAAAAAAGCCCAGGCTAACTTTGCACAGCAGCTTGTCATCAACAAGTGCCAAAAGTATGGCCTGAAAGCTCATCAAATACTGTAACAACAATCAACATTACCACTTCCATTCAAGAAACTACAACTAAAACTAACTTGGAAGGTAGAACCATGCACACATAATGAGAAAACTCAAAAGGTAACACCCATAGATCATGCAATGCTACTTTCTATTGCTGCAGAATATTTTTATGACAGCTCTCCAACACTTACAAATAAGGGGAAGAGCCCTATTTATAGTTTACCAAATCCCAAATGAATGGCCAGGATTGATTTACATTGTTTGGATCAGATTCAATTACATTAGGGCTTCACCTACCCCACAAGATTCAGTAATTTAAAATACATCTTTGTCGTTTCCCTATTCTATCCTGTAGTGGTCAGTCACTGTAGCAATTTTGTCTCCTAGCTAATTTCCTTTTTACTATAGTTGAAACTACCTGAAAGCTTCCTTCTTCCCAATGGACTTGCAACATTCTTCATTGCATCAAATGGTTATGTCAATGGACCCATAGTAGGCTTTTTGAAACCAGAAATGAGAGGCTGAAATGTTGTTTTGAAACGACCGACAAAGCATGAAACTCCGGATGGTATTTCCCAGCTGCAATTTTGAAATTTGAAAGGTTAGGGGAGGATAAGACCCCATTTTACTATCTGGGTCAAAGTTCATTTTCAAATCGGAGGTGAACTTGGACATTCTGGAGATTGGATCCCGGAATGTCGTTCTAGAAATTCTATTTTGAAAATGACCGCGAGAGCATGGATCTCTGGATGGTACCTCCTTGCTACAAATTTAAAATTTGAAAGGTTATTAGAGGATAAGATCCATTTCTACCATCTGGGTTAGAGTCCATTTTCAAATTGGAGGTGCGCTTCGACGTTCCGGAGATTGGATCTCACAATGCCGTTCTGGAAATTCTGTTTTGAAAACGGCCGCGAGAGCATGGATCTCCAGATGGTACCTCCCAGCTACAAATTTGAAATTTGAAAGGTGAAGGGAGGATAAGATCCATTTCTACCATCTAGGTCAAAGTCCATTTTCAAATTGGAGGTGCGCTTGGATGTTCTGGAGATTAGATCCCGGAAAGTCGTTCTGAAAAATTTGATTTGAAAACGGCCGCGAGAGTATGAAACTCTGGATGGTACCTCTTGGCTGCAAATTTGAAATTTGAAAGGCCAGGGGAGGATAATATCCATTTCTACCATCTGGGTTGAAGTCTGTTTTCAAACCGGAGGTGCGCTTGGATGTTCCGGAGATTGGATCCCCGAATGCTGTTCTGGAAATTTTGTTTTGAAAATGGCCATGAGAGCATGGATCTCAAGATGGTATCTCCCTGCTGCAAATTTTAAATTTGAAAGGTTATGGGAGGATAGGATCCATTTTTACCATCTGGGTCGAAGTCCATTTTCAAATTAGAGGTGCATTTGGACGTTCCGAAGATTGGATCCCGGAATGTCGTTCTAGAAATTCTGTTTTGAAAATGACCGCGAGAGCACAGAACTCCAGATGGTATCTCATGGTTGTAAACTTTAAATTTGAAAATCCAAGGGAGGATAAGACCCCATTTTAGCATCTAGGTCGATGTCCATTTCTGATTTGGAGGTGCGCTTGTACATTCTGAAAACATGAGGCCGGAATGCCACTATAGGAATGCTGTTTTGAAATGGCCGACAAAGCACAAAACTCTGGATGGTACTTCCTGCATGAAAATATGGAATTTGAAAAGTCAAGGGAGGATAAGACCCCATTTTAGCATCTGGGTTGAAGTCTGTTTCTCATTTGGAGGTGCGCTTGTACATTCCAGAAACATGAGGCCGAAATGCTATTATAGGAATGCTGTTTTGAAACAGCCGACAGAGCACGAAACTCTGGATGGTACTTCCTGCATGCAAATTTGGAATTTGAAAAGCCAAGGGAGGATAAGACCCCATTTTAGCATCTAGATTGAAGTATGTTTCTAATTTGGAGGTGCACTTGTACGTTCTGAAAACATGAGGCTGAAATGCCGCTATAGGAATGTTGTTTTGAAATGACGAACAGAGCACAGAACTCTGGATGTTATTTCCTGCATGCAAATTTGGAATTTGAAAAGATAGGGGAGGATAAGACCCCATTTTACCGCTATAGGAATGTTGTTTTGAAATGGCCGATAGAGGACAAAACTCCGAATGGTACTTCCCGCATGCAAATTTGCAATTTGAAAAGCTAGGGGAGGATAAGACCCCATTTTAGCATCTGGGTTGAAGTTCATTTCTGATTTGGAGGTGCGCTTGTACGTTTTGGAAACATGAGGCCAGAATGCCATTGTAGGAATGCTATTTTGAAATGGCCGACAGAGCACGAAACTCTGGATGGTACTTCCCTCATACAAATTTGGAATTTGAAAAGCTAGGGGAGGATAAGACCCCATTTTAGCATCTGGGTCGAAGTCCGTTTCTGATTCGGAGGTGCGCTTGTACGTTCCAGAAACATGAGGCTAGAATGTGATTCTAGAAATGCTGTTGCAGGAAAGCTGTTGCAGGGAAGTCACTGTAGGAAAGCCATTGCAAGGAAGCCACTATAGGAAAGCCATTGCAGGGAAGCCACTACAGGAAAGCCACTGCAGGAAAGCTGTTGCAAGAAAATCGTTGCAGAAACATAGTTTTGGAATTTTCAAAACTTTTCTTGAAACTTAATGAAACTTTGTTAGTTCACTTAGGCACCACAAAAACATCCAAAATCCATAGGAAATCTATCCCCTAAGTCAAAGAATGAAGGAAAGAGCGAATCGAATGAGCGGGGGAGGGGCGAAGCCCAAAAAAAACCCAAGACTTAGCCACTTTTTATTTTAGGGGCAAAATATGGTCAGCCAAAAATGAGACTTTGAAGGGAAAGTTGACCAACTAGGATAGTAAAATGAGGGGAATGCAAGATGAGACGGGAGCAAAGAAGCCCGCTGGGAGCAAAAAAAGAGGGTCCCTGCCAACAGTGGGGTGTGTGTGGAAAATATGCACAATAAATAGCTTTGGAGCAAGTCTTCAAGAGCACCAAACCACAAGCATATTTTCCAAAACATAGAGAAAAAAAGTATTAACCTTCTTCGATATCCACAAGATATGAAAAAGACCACCAAAATATTGTGGAGTGAAAAAATGTCTCCCAATCCATAGACAAATAGTTCTACCAAACCAGTTCACACATCGATGAACATATCTTTCACTCTCCATTGACTCAGAAGCTAAAAATTAGGATATATTATCCATTGAGGCTCATGAACAATACCACAGATCTATACATGCATATGATCAACATAGAAGAAATGTAGAGAACATTATCAAAGCACACTCAGAACACACACACTACACAATCTTCATTATTTCTTAATTTTCTCAAAATAGTTTGGCAACAACACAACAACAATTTCATAAATATAGCTCCACGTACTGTAAAAATTTCTACAATATCTCAACTATACAAGTACCACCTATAATCACTCTTAATTGTGTTGACATCAATGACAAAATTAATGACAACACCACCAAATAAATCCATAGTTGCAACAACATTCTATTTGTTCCAATGATATGAAAAAAGGAAATGCCATTTTTACTCAACCAACTAGTTGTTATAAAATTTAAAAGTGTGCTTCATATAATTTTTGGTGCATATAAAATAAATAAAAAATCATGAATAAATAATTGACATGACATAGTGTGTTTTCCAACATTGCAAACAATGGTAGCATTTAATTTTTTCCAATCACATCGAAAAAGGAAATATGGAATTTTCACTCAAAAAAAAACTTGTTCTAAAAATTGAAAGTGGACTTCATTACATTATTGCTCGTAAAAAACCAATTACTTTTCATAAGAAAATAACTGAAAGGGGACAACGTGTTTTCTAATAGTGCAAGCAATGCAAGCGTTTTATGTGTTCCAATCAGATGGAAAAAGGGAAATTTCATTTTTAGTGTACCAAATAGTTTATCTAGGAATTGAAAGTGTAAAGGAAATGTCAGATAGGGAACAATTTTTTTCCCAACACTGCAAAAAAAATTACCATCTTATCCCTTCCATTCATATGGAAACATGGAAATGCCTTTTTTACTATAGGAGACATTTTTTCTAAAATTTGAAAGAAGACTTCATTAAATTTTTTGAGGTCAAACAGTTTATATGTTAACATATATTTTTAGTTTATAAGAAAGCTACCATAAATAGTAACAGTTGAGCTAGCATTTCCTACCATTATTTCACATTGTTGGTAATGTACTTATACAAGGTCATGAAAAGGGTGATATGAAATGGATAAAAAATAGTGTTCAAACATATGAAAATAGTATATCTATACACCATAATTCTTCAATAAAAAAAAAATTATAGAGGGCCATGAAAGGTCTGATATCAAATTTATAACAACATAGTGTTCAAACATATGAAAATGGTATATCTCTACATCATAATTGTTCAATAATGAAATACTGAAACCGAGAATGCATGATGAGTATTGTGAGCCTCTCTCATCATATCCTACACAACCTATTCTTTTTAATTGAGTTCATGCCTACGAAAAATAGGGAATGTTTTTTTGGGTTATTGTGTATTTCATGAGGGGTGATTCCAATTCCATGAACCCTCATAGATGATGAACGTGAAATAAAATATTTCTGGAGAGGTTGTTCTTTTTCCTTGGCACATTTTTGGAGAGGCTCTACTTTTTCCTTGGAATTTTTTTGGAGAGGTTGTTCTTTGTCCTTAACACTTTGAACACCTTAACCCTATAAAAAATAATTTGAATAATTAATGTGTGGATGGAAATAAATATAAGGTAGTATGATATATACATCAAATATCATTTATATGTACCTATTAAAGAGAATGCTTCAACTCAAATAGCTTCCATACAATGAATCTACCAACACACTCTTCGACGATCTTTGGGCCAAGACATGGAAAAGGCACTGTGTAGTCACTAGGAATGGCCTCAACAATGCTGACTCTCACACAATTGTATAGGTACATAAAGCCATGAGTGGAACCATTTCTTTTGAGAACATGTGAAATGCCTTTAACAACCAATTTTTATTTCCTCCAAAGATCAACATGATCACCAATCCTATAAGTGATGCCCTTGAACTCTATCATCTATTCATCAAAAATATTTGGCTGCAATAGAAACATCATTGATGTGAATTATAATTCAAAAAATATTAAAGGATTCATAAGTAAATAAGAATAGAAGCATGGAAGTGTGTTGGGTATGTTACTAATATAGATGGTAGGCCACTACTCTCTCGGTCCCCATGTCCATATTTATTGCCATCTCCCCATTGCAGGACAACTCTCTCCTCATCCCCATGTCCATCTTTATTACCCATCTCCCACTTGCAAGATAGTGCTCTCCCCATCTCCATGTCCATCTCTATTACCCTATCCCACTTGTAGGATAGTGCTCTCCTCATCCCCATGTCCATCTCTATTACCTTGTCCAACTTGTATGCCACTGCTCTCTTTGTGCCCATGTCCATATCTATTACCCTATCCCACTTGTAGGCCAATGCTCTCCCCATCCCCATGTCCATCTTTATTTCCCTGCCCCACTTGTAGACCATTTCTCTCCCCATATGCATGTCCATCTCTATTAGATTCTCTAATTTCAATTGCAATAACATGGCCAATCAGGTCAAGGCCAACACTCCATTAATCATCATTTCCATATAATATCATGAATTGTAATGTCACATAAAATTGAGCTGCACAAAACTAATTCATTGAAATAATGAAAAAAACATTAAATAGAAGAATTGGAATTCACTGTTTCTTCTAGTTTCTCCATGTCAAGGAACCTTGAAATTTTTGATCATGTATGCTCCTACTCCTTCTTCTTATTCTCAAAGTTAGAAGGCAGGTTGGGAGGAAGAACATCTTGTTCTTGCATGGGCACTGCTTTGTCTTTGAAATCAGCAGTACCTTCTTCGAGGGTAGCACTTCCTTGTTCATCGTTTCTCTGTAATAAAAACAATTGAAATAAATGAAATTCAAAGACACACAACCAATTCATTCAAATAATCAAAAGAAACATTAAATATAAGATTTCAAAATCACCACATTTTTTTTCATTTCTTCTTGAGAGGGTGAGAGGAAACCTTTGCCTATGTATTCTCCTTTTTTATTTTTCTTAATGTTGCATGATGGGTTAGGAGGAATAATATCATCTTGTTCTTCCATTGGAATTGCTTCATCTTCCACATCAACATTACCATGTTTGAGGGTGTTCTTCTATTAGCAATGCTTTGTCTACCAAATCAACATTACCATGTTTGATGGGAGGAATCTTTCGTTCATCATTTCCCTATAATAATAGGAATTGAAATGTCACATAAAAGTCAGATGCATGCAATCAATTCATTGAAATAATCAAAACAAACATTAAATAGAAGATTTTGAAATCACCATTTCTTCTCATTTCTTATTGTGAGGGCATTAGGAAACTTTAAACTATATACACTCCTTCTTACTCTTCTTCTTCTCAATGTTAGACAATGGTTTGAGAGGAACAACATCATGTTATTATTCCATGGGAACTAATTCATCTTCCAAATCATCAATACCTTGTTTGAGGGTAGCACTCCAATTTTCATAGTTTCCTTGTAATAGAAGGAATTGAAAGGTCACATAAAATTGAGATGCATATAACCAATCCATTGAAATAATTAAAAAGAACATCAAAATAACCATTTGTTCTTGTTTCTTCTTGTGAGGGTGTTAGGAAAATTTAATCTATATATGCTCCTTCTTCTTCTCAATTTTAGACAAGGGGTTGGGAGCAACAACATCATCTTATGCTTCCATGAACATTGCTTCATCTTCCAATACAACAAACACCTAATCAAGGGAAACACTTCATTTTTCATCCTTGTCATGTAATAGTAGGAATTGAAATGTCACATCAAATTTATATGCATGCAACCAATTCATTCAAATAATCAAAATAAACATTAAATAGAAGATTTCAAGATCAATTTTTGTTCTTGTTTCTTCTTGTGAGGGTGACTTGAAACTTTAAACCATGTATGATGCTTCTTCTTGCTAGAAAAAGTGCCTCAATGATTGCTGACTTGGAACTCTTGAAAGAGTAGTATCGGTGAGACCCTTCGAATATCTTGTCGACAAGAAACTATGCTCTAAACTCTTTGAGGGATCAGATCGCTGTGACCTAGGACTTGTCTTGCTAACAAAAGTCATCGAGGTGACATGAATTTTCAGAGTGAGACTCCAAACTCATTCTGACAATAGAAGTTTAGGTGATATTGACATGAACCCATGATTGTCTTGTCGATGAGAACCATCAACGTGACTAGAGCAGTCAGAGTGAAATTTATAGCTCATTCTGATGGTAGGTGTCTAGGTGATGAAGATCATCGAGGAGACTCTTGCCAATGGATGCATCGGGGAGACTTGAGATATCAACATGAATTCCTAATCTCTTGCGGATAGTACTACTCTTGCCGATGGATCTGCTCCTAATGAATGATCAGTGTAACTCTTGTTGATATGTGTGCTCTTGGTGTTCTTTGGGACATCGGGGAGACTTGAACCATCGGTATGACCTTCTAGTTTGTTGTCGGTAATGTTGGTCTTGTCGATGGTCCTGAGATCGGGGAGACTTCACCAAGTCTGAGTGATAGACTAGTAGAAGCTGGTGCAATGTGTGATGGTATATGGGCAGTGTGGCACCGGTGAGACAAAGTTTGTTGTCTTGTCGATGAGTGACAAATTTGAAGTATTTTTGACTAGGTGCCTATCCTATGTGGTTTTTTTTGGACCAATGAGAGAAGCATAATGGAAATTGATTGGTAGTTGAACTATTGTGACCATTCTCTTGTGGGATACAAACAAACCACTTGAGTAGGAATGAATAGTTTTGTTGAGGGTCTGGTTGGATAGTTCAACATATGAGTGATCAAAATTTGGTGAACTTCATTGTATGTTGAATGAAATCATTGCAATAGTGTAATTCGATACAAGTTTGATCAGGGAAATGTTGTTGATATAGAATTGTCATCTGAAAAGGAGAGTCCCTAACTTGTATGTAAGTTTTTTTACTATAATACAGGTGATCTATCTTTGGTGTGGTGGATTTTTCTCCTGTAAGGTTTTTCCCACATAAATCTAGTGTCAATTGTGTTTGAATGTATTTCTCAATTCTGTTATTTCTTTCATATGCATCTTAGTGAACTATAATTGAAAATTTTAAAAGGAAAATCTCTTTCTCCTCTTAGTTTTGACATTAGGAAAAATTTATTCCTCAATAAAAATTTTCCTAACAAGTGGTATCAAAGCCTGCCTAGTTGTGTTATCCTTGTGGGTAGGTTAGATTTTTTGTGTCAATTTCTATTAAGTGGGAGTTTTGTAGAAATATTGAATTGTCTAATTATAGATTGAGATGGAAATGAAAAGAACTTCTGGAAGAATTGATATTGAGAAATTCAATGGCAACAATTATGATTTATGGAAACTCAAAATGAAAGATCTATTGGTTGACCATTATATTTGCGTTGTTGTGTCTGAAATGAAACCTACAAGAATGAAGCAAGAATATTGGGACTTCATAGATCAAAAAGCAAAGGGGTTGATAAGGCTCTATTTGGTAGATTCAGTTCTTCTAAATGTTAATGAAGAGAAGACTGTATCTTCTTTATGGAAAATACTGGGAGATATTTATCAAGGAAAGTAATTGGTGAATAAGTTGTTCTTAAGGAAGAAGTTGTACTCTTTGAAAATTTAAGAAGGAACATCTATTCTTGATCATTTGAATACCTTTAACATTTTTATTTCTTAGTTAACATCTGTAGGTGTGAAGATTGATGAAGAGGATCATTGTATGATCTTGTTGTGTTCTTTGCTAGATTCATGGGATCACTTGGTGATGGCGATTGGGAGCATGACAACAACTTTCAATATGGAAGAATCGGTTGCTTCTTTTTTATCAGAAGAGATGAGAAGGAAGTCTTTTGAGATGGTGAAGGAGGCTTTGGTTGTTTGAGGAAAAAGGCAAGAAGAAGGACAAGAAGTCTAAATCAAAATCAAAAGGGGGATAAAAGTCTCTTTCCAATAAGTCCAAGGTGAAGTGTTGGAATTGTGGGTAGCCTGGTCATGTCCGAAGGGATTGCAAAGAGGAGAAAAAGAAGAAGAAGAAGAATTCTGACAATGATTCTTCTCGGAGCGAAGCAAATTCCTTCATTGCAGCCTTGGCAACCCAGGTAGCAGATGATGTCTAGCTAATTGATTTTGGAGCATATTTCCACATGACATCTCATAGAGATTGGTTTATAGAGTATGAAGAATACGATGGTGGAAAGGTGTATTTGGAAAGCGATTCATCTCTGGAGATAGTTGGTCATGGAAGAGTCAAAATTCAGTTTCTTGATGGTAGAATTAAGGGAATTGATGGCGTAATGCATATACCAGGTCTAGCTTGAAATTTACTTTCTGTAAGAAATTTGAATGTTGTTGGAGTGTAAGTCTCATTCTCTAGAAATGGCTATAAAATGACTAGAGGCTCTATGGTGCTAGCTAGGGGCACCTGAATTGGTACTCTGTACAAGCTCGACACACTGGCTATTCAATGCAATAGTGTCTCTACAAAGCCGCATAAGGTTGCTTGAAAAGAGAAGAATGAAAATGTTCCTATTGTTGAAAATTCCTTGGAAGTTAAAATTCTAGCAGAAAAGACTATGCTCTAGCATCAAAGGCTCGATCAAATTGGTGAAAAAGGTTTGAAATCCTTAAAAAATAAAAACCTCATTGAGGGTTTTGATGATTGCAACCTAGAATTTTGAATTTTGTGAACACTGTATATATGGAAAACATCACTATGTTTCATTTTATTCTATTCCTCATAAATTTTCTTATGTTCTGGATTATATTCATTTTGATGTGTGTGGTCCAATGGATTTTCCTTCATTATCAAAGTCTAAGTATTACGTTTCTTTCATTGATGATTATTCGAGAAGGGAATTTGTGTATTTTTTTAAAAGTAAATAAAAAGTGTTCAGTCATTTTAAGGAATTTAAAAACCTTGTGGAAAATAAGTCTGGAAGAAAAATAAAATGTTTAAGGATTGAAAATGGTGGTGACCTTTGTTTTGATGAGTTTGAAAGGTATTGCAAAGACCATGGGATTAAGAGGCATAAAACAACACCTTACACTCCAAACAAAAATGGAGTTTCTAAAAGGTTGAACAAGATGTTGATGGAGAAGGCAAGAAGTATGTTGAGAAATGTTGGTTCGGAGCAGAAGTATTGGGGCTGAGGTTGTGGCTACATCATGTTACTTGTTAAATCGGTTGATAAAACACCTATGGAAATTTGGTATGGTAAGAATCCCTCTCTGAGACATATTCGTGTCTTTGGCTTTGAAGCATATGTTTATGTGCTGGATGTAAAGAGATCTAAACTGGATAACAATATGAAAAGTGTATCTTGATTGGTTATCATCTTGGTGTGAAAGGATACAAGCTTTGGAACCCTATGACTAAGAAGGCATTGTACAATAGAAGTGTAATCTTCTAAGAACTAAAACCTTCTTAAGTGGATCTACATTTAGGGATGGAAGAAGATTAAAAGGATAATGATGTTGTTGAGATACATCTAACTCCAGAATAAGAGGAACGAGACATTGAAAGTGTACATGAAATTTAGGAGAGTTTGAGCAACTTTGAGAGTTATGAACTAGAAGAATAACCACAACCTCAACCTAAGCCTATGAGGAGGTCTACACGTGAAAATAAATAGCCATATAGGTATGGATTCTTTATAATAGATTCTAGTTGTGCCTATTCTTCGATTACTAATATTGATGAGCCTAGGACTATAAAAGAGGTAATTGAAATGTCTGATTTAGATTCCTGGTTGGAAGCCATGAATGAAGAAATTTCATCATTAAAGAAAAATGATACTTGGGATCTAGTCCAATTTCCTGAAGGTAGTGTAGACATGGAAAATGTACAAGTTCGTTTTGGCACACCTTATACCGATTTACTGACAACATTTCCTCTTAAATCATTTTCTCAACATTTCATCAACATTTTATCTCTTAATTTAATAAATCATTATTTATTGGATTAAGTCTTCTTTCAGTGATTAAATTAATTAATTTAATTGAAGTAACCTTAAATATCTATTTAATTAAGTAAATCATTTTATTTGATTAAATTCTCTAAAGTCCTCTTATTAAATTAAATACATTAAACCTTATTTAATTTAATCTAACATGTTCCTTCTTGATTAAATAAATCAAACCATTTATTTGATAAATCATTTCCTCTCAATTCTTGATTTAAATTAATTCATAAATCTAAGTCTAAATGGTCACATCACCTAATTCCTCATTAAATTAATCAAAGCCTTGATTAAGTTAACCCCTCTCATTAAAATTCTCTAGAGAATGCAACTTGCACAATAAATCAAATACTTTGATTTATTAATTCATCTATTTTCCCTCACAAAGCATCAAAAGGGAATATTCCCTCATTTGAATTAAAAAAGGCCAAGTGGACTTGGTCCTCCCAACAAGACATTCAATTCCTCTTACATGTCCTTGGCATTGAGCCAAGTGACATTAACTCCATTTCTCTTTCCCTCTCACATGTCATCTCACAAATTCAAATTTAAATCCAATGACATTTATCATGCACATTGACAAAAATGTGCTCATTCCTCAACCATTCATAGCTTGACAAGTGGCATTTGGACATTGGATGTTGAATAATCCCACATTGCTTATTTTCACTCATTCTTCCAAGATTGGAATCTATAAATGAGAGACTCTTCCTCTCATTCAAACATCCACAATTTGAGTAAACCTACTATACTCAAATCCATCATCATCCACAATCATATGAAAAGTTACTCTCTTCACATTGAGGGCCAATTTTTCCCATTTCAATCAATCACTCATCATTTTTCAAGATTTGCAACAAGGTTATGCTCAAATATCTTTGGAGATTTGACCATTTCTCCATCACATACCATTTCTACTTAGGAATTGGGAAAGGGCCAATTACAACACTTCATTGGCACCAATTCCCCCATAAGATCATCAGGCTATTAGCTTAATTAGGATTGAATCTCTTTTATTTTAAGTTTATTGTGTTCTTCATTTCCTAGTTTAGTTTGAAGAGATGGATTTTATGGGGAATCTCTCATACTTTTTTTCATGCATATGATCTAACAACTAATGTGTTTTGTTGCTCTTGTGCGTTTGCAAGTTTAGGGGTTCACAGGTAGAAAGCTTGTGGGCTACAAATGGGTGTTTAAAAATAAATTTTTTTTGGATGATTGTGTCGAAAAGTATAAAGCGAGATTGGTTGCAAAGGGTTATTCCCAAGTAGAGGGAATTGATTATGGATAAATTTTTTCTCCTATACCTAAGATGACATCTATCAGATTTCTTATGTCAATTGCAATAGTGTATGACTTAGAGATTGAATTGATGGATGTGAAGAAAAAATTTATTCATGGTGATCTTGAAGAAGAAATTTATATGTCCTAGCTTGAGCACTTTGTGAGAAAAATTAAAGAAAATCTGGTTTGCAAGTTGAAAAACTATTTGTATGGATTAAAACAATCTCCTAGAATGTAGTACTAGAAATTTGATACTTTTGTTTTATCATTGGGATTTTTAAGATAAAAATTGGATCATTGTGTGTACTACAAGACTTAAAATGACTGTGTTCTTATTATTTCCCTTTGTGTTGATGATATGTTGTTCATAGGCAATAGTAAGTTAATGATTTCTGATCTAAAATCTCAGTTGTCTGCAAAGTTTGAAATGAAAGATCTTGGTGTAGCCAAGTATATTTTGGGGATACAAATAACAAGGGATAGAAAGGGAAAAAATATTTGGCTTAGCTAGGGTAAGTATATTAATACTTTTCTTGAGAGATTTGGTACGAATGATTGCAAGCAACTAGTTGTTCCAATTTTGCAAGGCACGAAGCTATCTATTGAAGATTGTCCAAAATCTCCTACTGAGATGGAGGACATGACCAAAGTGCCTTATGCTAGTGTAGGTTGTAGTTTAATATATACAATGGTCTATACAAGGCTAGACATTTCCCAAGCAGTGGGAGTTCTTAGTTGATTTATGGTGAATCTAGGAAGAACAAATTGGGATGTTGTGAAAAGAGTGTTTAGATATTTGAGGGGCATGTCAGAATATGCTCTATGTTACCATGGAATTTTTTTGGATCATAGAGGAATCTCGAAATTTGTGGATATGTGGATTCTAATTGGGTAGGGGAGATTGATATTAGAAGGTCCACCAGTGGATAGAATTTCATGTTGAATGGTGGTGCAATTAGTTGGATGAGCAAGCGATAAGTTGTAGTTGCTTTGTCCATTATGGAGGATGAGTACATGGAAGAAAATCATGCCTATAAGGAAGTATTTTGGCTTAGAATATTGTGTTCTAATATTGGTTTTGATGCAGAGAAGATTACAATTTACTATGATAGTCAGAATGCTATTTGTCTAGCGAAAAATCCTACTTTCCATGCCAGGATGAAACATATTGATGTGCAGTATCACTATGTTCAAGATATGGTGGAGGATGGAAAGTTATATTTAGAAAATTTGGATACTTTAAAGAATGTTGTTGATGCATTAATAATGCCAGTGAGCACAAATAAGTTTAGGTGGTGTGCAAGTTTGATGGGCCTTGGTACCCATGAATTTCAATCATTTTGTTGTTCTCTGGAGGTGTCAGTAAGATCTTCATCAAGTGGGAGATTGTTGGAAAAAGTGTCTCAATTCTTAGTGACGTGGAACTCCTAAAAGAGAAGTATTGGTGAGACCCTTGGAATGTCTTTCCAACAAGAAACTATGTTCTAAAGTCTTGGAGTGATCAGATCACTGTGATCTAGGACCTACCTTGCCGATGGAAGTCATTTGAACTGTTAGAGTGAGATTCCAAACTCATTTTGATAGCAAAATTTTGGGCAATATCAGTGTGAGCCCATGATTGTCTTCTTGATGAGAGCCATTGGCATGACCAGAGCAGTCGAAGTGACATTTATAACTCATTTTGATGGCATGTGTCTAGGCGATGAAGATCATTGAGGAGACTCTTGTCAATGGACATGTCAGGGAGACTTGAGCAGCTGATGTGACTTCCTGATCTCTTGTCGATAGTACTACTTTTGTCGATGGATCTTCTCTTGAGGAATGATCGATGTGACTCTTGCCGATATGTGTGTTCTTTGTGTTCTTTAGGACATTGGGGAGACTTGAATCAGTATAACATTCTAGTTTGTTTCTGATAGTGTTGGTCTTTTTGATGGTCCCGAGATTGGGGAGACTTCACCAAGTCTGGTCAATAGACTAGTAGAAGTCGATGCATTATGTGATGGTTTATGGACAGTCCATTATTGGTGAGACATAGTTTGTTGTCTCATTGATGAGTGATATAGTTGTAGTGTTTTTGACCAAGTTTCTATCCTACGTGGTTTGTT
Organism: Sequoiadendron giganteum; assembly: GCA_007115665.2. NCBI lineage: Eukaryota > Viridiplantae > Streptophyta > Pinopsida > Cupressales > Cupressaceae > Sequoiadendron > Sequoiadendron giganteum. Next base: position 803,683,532 of record CM021101.1, read on the forward strand.
TTGGACCAATGAAAGAAGCGAAATGGAAATTGATTGGCAATTGAACTATTGTGACCATTCTCTGATGGGATATGGACAAACCGATTGAGCAGGAATGAATAGTTTGGTTGAGGGTTTGGTTGGATAGTTTGATAGATGAGTAATCAAAATTTTGCAAGATTCATTATATGCTAAATGAAAGGATTCTAATAGTGTAATTCGATACAAGGTTGATTAGGGAAATGTTTTTGATATAGAATTTTCATCTGAAAAGAAGATTTTGTAAATTTTATGTAATTTGTGAAGGGAAAAAACATACAAGATCTAGAGACCCAATAGTGTAGAATACATTTCCTTAACACTAATAAAATAGAGGAGAAGAGCATAAACAAGTTTCAATAGCATCTAAAATACTTGAGATAAAATAAATGCAACATAAAAGAGATTAAAAAATTGAGCATTCACAGTTGACACAAGATATACGTGGGAAAACCTTTATAGGTAAAAAACCCACCACACAAAGTCAAGACAATTGTATTACAGTAAAAAAAATAGTTACATACAAAATTGTAGTCTTCTCTAATCAAATCACAACAACAATTCTTGAATTCTCTCACTATTACAATGCTATCTCTAACATATAGTTAGAACCAAAAAACCTCTTCTTCCTACAATCACGTACTCGACTTACTAAATTCATACGTTGCATTCAATTCTCTCAATCGATTGATGATCACAAGGTACATGAATCTTTGATCCAATCACACCAATGATTTGCCCATGTCGACTTCCTACATCGAGACACCTAGGAATTAATGCCATCATCCAAATCGGGTCATGTTTTCCAACCTAAGTTAGCTTACACTTGTTGCAATTAATACTTTGGTTTCCAACCAATTATCGACTGACATAGAGCCACATGTCCTTTCCACATTTGTTGACGCTCTTTGAATTTTTGGTCGAACTAGTCAAACTCGGCCTCGAGCTCGACCGAGCTCCGTAAGTCCTTACCACCATACCACAACCCTACCGAGATCAACTCATGGTATGATGGTGAGTTCAACAGAGCTCACCCTGACTTCACCAAGCTATATCCTCCAATCTACTGTGCTACCACTACAGGATTTAGAACTCACCATGGTATGGTGGTATCTGACTTGGCTGACTATTGGTGGTCTTATTGTGGCCATCATGGTCAGTCACTTGACTAGCCATGGTATGGTGGTAACTACTAGCTAGGCCACTACTGGTCTTACCATGACCATCGTGCTTAGGTGCTTGATTGGCCATGGTAAGGTAGTAACCACCAGCCATACTACTAGTGGTCTTAAAGCGACCACCGTGGTCAGTCACTTGACTGGTCATGGTAATGTGATAACCACCAGCCAATCCACTAGCGGTCTTACCATGGCCACTACAATCAGCCACTTAACTGGCCGTGGTATGGCGGTAACCACTAGACCCAGCCATAGGTGGTCTCACCATGCTACCATTGTGAGTATATCCTCCACCTGCGGTATGGAGGTAATCACTAGGATAGCCACCGCCAGAGCTAGACTTAGCTGCCACGGTAAAGTGGTAAAGGTAGGAATAAAATAATTTAATGCCAAGGATAAAAATATGGAGCTTCAACTTGGAAGTTGAGACATAGTTTCTCAACAAGCTCTCACTTGGCGAACACTTCTAGCTAACCCCATGTTTTCAAAAATCATTGTTTGTCATAGGCCCCAAGGCCCATTGATTCTGCGCACCATTTGAAATGTTTTGTACTCATAGGCTTCATAAAGCATCTGCAACATTCTTCGAGGTATCCACCTTTTCCAAACTGACCTTGCCATCTTCAACCATATCCCTCACGAAGTGATACTGCACATCAATGTGCTTGGTCCTAACATGAAAGGTCAAATTCTTTGCCAAAAAAATGGTACTCTGACTGTCACAGCAGATTGAAATCTACCCAGCATTAAATCCAATGTTTGAACATGGACGGTTTAACCAAACAACCTCCTTGTATGCATGATTTTAAGCCATGTACTTTGCCTCTATCATGGATGAAGAAAAATAGCCTGTCGCTTGCTCATCCAATTGATTTCTCCACCATTAAGCATGAAAGTGTATCCACTAGTGGATTGCCTGCTGTTAATGTCCCCTTCCCAATCTAAATCAACATACCCATGAATGCTGAGAGTCCTCTATGATGCAACCAAATTTCCATGGTAGCATAGTGCATAATCTGAAATCCCCTTCAAATACCTAAATACTCTCTTCACAACATCCCAATGTGATCTTCCCAGATTTTCCATAAATCGGCTTAGAACTCCAACTACTTGGGCAATGTTTGGCCTTGTACAGACCATAGCATACATCAAACTACCAATAGAACTTGCATAAGGCACACTAGACATGTCCTCCATCTCAGTAGAAGATTTATGAAAATCTTCAATAGATAGCTTCATTCCTTTCATGATTGGAACAACTAGTTGCTTGTAGTCATCCATGATAAACCTCTCCAGAACTGTCTTCACATACTTACTCTAATTGACCCAAAGCTTTTTGCTTGTTCTGTCCCTAGTTATCTCCATTCCAAGTTGGAAGTTTTACCTCCAAAGAATTTTCAGCCAAAGAAATGACTTCATCTTTCTCTACAGGTGCAACATTGCATGACTTTATAGAGGCACTATTACAAAGAATAGGTTGTGCATCTAGCTTGTATAGAGTGCCAGTATAAACATCCTTATCCAACACCATTGTAACTCTATCCCTTTTACATCCCTTACTTGAAAAAGAAACTTCTACACCAGCATAAGTTAACTTACTAACATAAAGAAGATTTCGAGCTAGACCTGGTATGTGAAGTACGCTCCCGATACCTTTGACTCTCCTATCAATAAATTGAATTCTAAATCTTCCTCTGCCAACTATCTCCAACATTGAATCACTTGCCAAGTATAACTTTCCATAGTCATACTTCTCATATTTAGAGAACCATTATGTATTGGATGTCATGTGAAAAGATGCACCTGAGTCAACCAACTAGACATCATCTGATGCCTGAGTTGTCAAGGTTGCTGCAATGAAGGCATCTACATCACTTTGAGAAGATTCATTGTTAGAAGTATTATTCTTCTTCTTCTCCTTGTAGTCCTTCTGGATATGACCAGGTTGCCCATAGTTCTAGCATCTTACCTTGAACTTTTTACCAGGAGACTTTGATCTCCCTATAGATTTGGATTTTGACTTGTTGTCCTTCTTCTTGCCTTTCTCCTTTGGTCTACCTCAAACATCAAGAGCCTCTTTGGCCATCTTTGAAGACTTCCTCTGCATCTCTTTAGACAATAATGAGGCAACAATGTATTCCATCTTGAAAGAAGCAATAGTGCTTCCAATGGCCATCACAAGATGATCCCAACTATTAGGTAGTGAACACAACAAGAGCATGCAATGATCCTCCTCCTCTATCTTTACACATACATATGCCAATTGAGTAACACTCGTGCTCAATGAGTTCTGATGGTCTGCAAAAGATGCACCATCTTCCATCTTCAAGGAGTACAACTTCTTCCTTAGGAATAGCTTATTTACTAGAGACTTTCCCTGGTAGATATTAGCAAGATTCTTCCATAATGAAGTTCTAAACTGCTCCTCATGGACGTTCAGGAATACAAAATTGACTAGACTCAGTGTTATCAAACCTCTTACTTTTCTATTAGCAAGATCCCAAGCTTCTTGCATTGTACTTTGTGGCTTAGTTCTAGACAATATAATCTAGAGGTCTCTATCCACAAGAAATTCTTCTATCTTGAGTTTCCATAACTCAAAGTTACTACCATTAAACTTCTCAATATCTACTCTGTCTAATGCACTCGCCATCTCAAATAGAAAAAATTTTCAACAATGCAAGACTCCCACTCAAACTGTATTAGCACAAAAAACTAATCTTTCCTACAAGGATAACACAACTGGCTAGGCTCTGGGACCACTTGAAGGGAAAAAAAAAAAGGATTAGAGACCCAATAGTGTAAACTACATTCCCTTAACACTAATACAATAGAGGAGAAGAGCATAAACAGGTTTCAATAGCATCTAAAATACTTGAGATAAGATACATGCTGCATAAAAGAGATTACAAAATTGAGCATTCATAGTTGCCATAAGATATATGTGGGAAAACTTTTACAAGTAAAAAATTCACCGCACAAAGTCAAGACAATTGTATTACAGTAATAAAAATAGTTACATACAAAATTACAGTCTTCTCTAATCAAATCACAACAACAATTCTTGAATTCTCTCACTGTTACAATGCTATCTCTAACATACAGTTAGAACCAAAAAACCTCTTCTTCCTACAATCACGTACTTGAATTACTTAAGTCATACATTGCATTCAATTCTCTCAATCAACTGATGATCACAAGGTACGCCAATATCTGATCCAATTGCACAAATGATCTTCTCATGTTGATCTTCCTACATCGAGCCACCCAGGCATTAATGCCATCATCCAAATCGGGTCCTGTTCGCCAGCCTAAGTCAGCTTGCACCTGCTGCAATTACTACTCTGGTTTCCAACCAATTATCGATTAACACAGAGCCATGTATCCTTTCTGCATTCGTTGATGCTCTTTGACTTTCTAGTCCAACCAGTCAGACTTGACCTCGACCTCAACTGAGCTCCCTAAGTCCTTACCATGCTACCACAACCCTACTAAGATCAACTCGCAGTATGGTGGTGAGCTCAACTGAGCTCACCCTAAATTCACTGAGCTCTGCCCTCCAATCTACCACGCTACTACTATAGACTTTAGAACCCACCCCGATATGGCAGTATTCGATTTGGCTGACTGCTGGCGGTCTTACCATAGCCACCGCGGTCAGTCACTTGACTAGCTGTGGTATGGTAGTAACCGCCAGCCAGGCCATTGGTGGTCTTACTATGGCCACCGTGGTTAGTCACTTGACTGGCCGTGGTAAGGTGGTAACTGCCAGCTAGGCCACTGGCAGTCTTACCACGGCCATTGTGGTTAGTCACTTTACTAGCTGTGGTAAGGCAGTAATCGCTAGCCAGGCTGCTGGCAGTCTTACCGTGGCCACCGTATTCAGTCACTTGACTAGCCACGGTATGGCAGTAACTGCCAACCCAGCCGTAGGCGGTCTGACCATGCTATTGTGGTGAGTGGATCCTATGCTTGTGGTATGGAGGTAACTGTTAGGACAGTCACTGCCAGAGCTAGACTTAGCCACTGTGGTAAAGCGGTAAAGGCAAAAATGAAACAATTTAATGCCAAGGCAAGAAAGATGGGGCTTCAAGCTAGAAGTTGAGACATATTTTCTCAATAATTTGTTTACTGTAATACAAGTTATCTTTCTCTGGTGTGGTGGTTTTTTCTCCTGTAAGGGTTTTCCCACGTAAATCTGGTGTCAATTGTGTTTGAATGTATTTCTCAACTCTATTATTTCTTTCATATGCATCTTAGTGAATTATAATTAAAATTTTTAAAATTATCGTTCTTTCTCCTCTTAGTTTTTACATAAGGAAAAGTTTGTTCCGCAATCAATTTTTTCCTAATAGTTCTAAATGTTAGATGTTGGGTTCGGAGGAAGAAAATCATCTTCACCTTTCATGGGCACAACCTCCTCTACCAAATGAACACTACTCTACTAGGCGGAAAGAATCGCTTCTCAACCATAAGCATTTCATTTCATGTAATTTAATATTAAAAGAACCTTGTATGCATTAGAACAAAAAATATAAACCAACTAGAATTCTGATTTAATAGTTCAATTTGACATTACCATTCCTTCCTTTGTCTTTCTCTCGTGCAATTTTAATATTTTTTCCTTCTCTACTCCTTCTCCTCACTATTATATAATTCCATTTTCTTCTTCACCTCATCCTTTCCTTGTTGGGGAAGTTGAAGGAAGCTATGCTTCCCATACTTTTGACATACACTTTTAATAGCATGCTTCTACTAGATATTTTGTCATAGATTCATTTGGTACTCCATATTTTCCACCTTCTTTTGAAGGTAATCTTTCAATTTCTAATGGGGAGGAGGGGTTATTTTGGTTCCACCCCGAAACACTTTGGCCATGCTTTGGTGCTGCAAGAATAGGAAGATGGTGATGCTAAATATTATTCATGTTGAAAAATATCCAATCATGATATTTTCTTGTACATTCTTCTATAATATAGTAATATATGTATCTTGTATTCTCCACTTCTCTTCTATGTTTAGCAAAAATCTGCACAAAAAATTTGGAAAATAAAATTGCTTAAAATATTTAACATTAAAATAATTTGAATGCACAACATATAGACACAACCAAATAATGCAATAATTGAGTTATTATATCTACCTTCTCATCCACCACATCACCTCATTCTTCACTGGGTCCCTCCCCATCCTTAGTGTCTCCCTTTGCACACTCTTCCTCATTGTTGTGGACTATGGCAAGAGCATGATGATCTCCCTAATTATCGTCCTAAATGGAAGGAATGATATACTACCAAAATCAGAATGTTTGTAACAAACATGATATTTTCTAGCTCGAATTGTAAAGCATTTTGATTGATGTATTGTTGGAAGTTCACAATCAATTATTGAACACATTTCCGTCTTAGGGTTCAAAATTTTCCTAAAATGATGGGAATTCCTTTTTACCAAAGTTGTTGCCTCCTAATTGAAACATTCACACTTTCTATTCAATGTCATAACCACTTATGAAAGAGTAAAATTATACATTTGATTGCATCTTGTAATTACTAAATCTTACCTACACGTTTGTGGAACATAGCCATCTAGAAGAATATGCACCACTACACACCCTCTCAAGTGTGTTGAGAATCTCAACAACATTATTCCATGTACAAAGTACTTTCCCTTTAGCAACAAACATCGTTGGTTTTTTGACAAATGTAATTACAAGTGTTACTAATAGTTAAAGTTCCAAAATTTATTGCACCATTTGTAGTAAGAAAGCATATCTTTTTTCAATCATAAGAGGAATTTGGAACACATATTTTGCTCTACCTAAGAATTGTGATAAATTTTGAAGGTTCCTTTCATTACATTCTTTCTGTCTAAATAGAAAAAGGTTTTCAATGCATTCCTATTTTTAGCAAAATTGCAGGTTGTAAAAGAGATGGCGTTATGAAACCTACAACCCACATAGTGTTGTAAAATGCTATACAAGTAACCCGTTGTGTTTTCCAACATGCAATTATTTTGTGCATTTATTTTTTCAATCACATGAAGATATTGAATTTCAATTTATACCGTAACTAACAATTGTTAATTTTTGAGGTGTCTTATATTACATTCGTACTGTCTAAATAAGAAAATATTTTCAAGACATTCAAACTGTTATGTGAAATTTGAGGTTCGAAAACACTGGATGTTATACATATTGCAACCCACGTACTATTCTAAATCCCTTTACAAGTAAAAACACTATAGGCTACTCACCCCTCACCTCAATTTGGTATGTTTTGTGATTGTCTTGAGAACATTTATCTTTGGAGATAGCAATAATGTAATGAAATTGGAAAACAAAGGCATTAAGAAACCTACAACTGAATATATCCTGCATGTGCAATCCTCACCATCCTCTCAAGTTTTTATATTTAAACATGCAGAATGAAACAACTGACAACCCACATTGTGTTTTCCAATCTTCCATTATTTTGTGCATATCTTTTTTTCAATCGTATGAAGAAATATAAATATTATGTATACTGTAACTAAGAGTTATTATATGTTTTGAAGGTGAAATTAATTACATTATTACTATGTACAAATAAAAAGGCTTCCAAGGCATTCATACTATCAATAATATTCTAGCTAGAGGAAACATAAAACTATCCAAATCCATGTGAGGTGTGATCAACCAATTGGGTTCTTTCTATTTACATAACCAAAACATTGTAATTACATTCCTATTGTCTATGTGTATTGATCTGGTTGTTGCATGAAAATTTTGAGCTCTCAATTTCATATACAAGCATCAGATAAGATGCGTGGAAGGCGGTTAAACCATATCACGAATCACACAGACAACATTGGCTGCCATGAAAAGTTTTATTTCAACATAAAAATAAACCATTCTTCCACAGGACCCATGTGATTACTAATTAGAGATTCCCACTTAAGGAATCTCATTTCTTGGAAGATTGTGCGAGAGACTCAATTCCTCTATGTGAGCAATAATATTACATAGAAGATATGGGTGGTAGCTGGTTAACAGAGTATAGACACATGCTTCAACATTACACAACATCTTGCATAGCTACATAAACAAAATCATTATCTTTCACATCTTCACCATACAAAGAAGAATTAAATAACACATACACCACTATGTTTTCCACCCTGCCAATATGTGGTGATTTTTTGTTTTGTTATGACATCAACATTTGCAGATGATACCACTGGAAATCTCTTAGAAAACCCACATCAAATATGCAGCCTCGTTTCTCCTTTGACCTCTAGAAGTAACCTCCACAAAAAAATGACAACATTTCAAGACAATTGGGCAACTTTGAAGAATGCATTTCTCATTTCCAAAACATGAACTTCTCTCCATCATACATCAATGACACCTTTTGACATCATGGACCTCAATTGATCAAATTTTCAAAAGAGGTGGTGATGTGTGTTGGAGAGAAGAGCTTGTTTTGAAAATATTGCAAAGTTGCTCCAAATAAGACTAGTTGTCATGTTTTTATAGACATCTTATCTAATGTGTGTATCGAAAATTGATAGATCAACCTTTTCATACAACTTCAAGGTCAATAATGAGTAATTACAGGTTGGAAAACACTAGATGTTATTATAACTACAAGCCAAATATCATTTTAAAACCATTCACAAGTAACATCCAAATTCCTTACTCACCCCTCAGTTGAATTTGCATGATTTTATATATCCTACACTTGCAAGTCCACTCTATGCTTCTCAAACCTTCAACTTTGAAGGTGCAGAATGAAAGAACTCACAAGACACGGTACTTTTTGTTGGTTATTTTTTAGTGTAACCAAGTTTATTTCCTAATCTACCTATGGAATTGCCAATCCTAATAAGGGGTATCTTGAAGGAATTGGACCAACTGACGAGAATTTTAATAAACCTCCTACACTTTGGGCTCTACAAGACCCGAGGGGGTGTTCCCTTAATGCATTTATAATCTCTCCAACAAAATCATAAACAACATTAACCAAAACAAATAATATCACTTAATAGCTCAACAAAATAGGATACTACTAAATAGAATTGGTTTTTCAACACTAATATCAACCATTTGGAGCGTGAGATAATTACAAGACAACTTTATAGTGAAAGATAATCATTAGTTTTAAAATTTTAGCAAGCTCCATGTGAACACAAACAAACACTGAATCACAAAGAACAAATGTAACTCAGACCAGTGCCATACTTCCATTGTAGGAGTCAAATTAACCAACACCTAATAGTTCATAGAATATTCAACACATAGCATATAATATCTCTGATTATTTTGCCTTAAAATATCACCAATTTGTACCTCAACTCTGTTGCATCTCAAAAACACTGGTTGAATGTACCACGAGAGGTTGCTACACTCTCACTATGTTTTTGGTCAACTGACAAGGCCAACCAATATGGTTGAACCCTCTACTCTTAAGGCTCTATCAAACCTAGGTGGGTGCACCTATATGAGTAACACAGATTTTGAATTACGTTTCTTACTTGACCTAACTATCCACAAATGGAGATTTGATAGTGGAAAAGATATGATCCTACATTGGTATAAATTGTATATGCAATATCAAGGTATTAATTAATATGTTCAATTAAGAGATGTAAAATCAAATGGATAAAACTAATGCAATGAAAATAAGGGAGACCAGTGCCTTATTGGGTAAAAACGAAGTCAAAATGAAAGCTTTAGATAAATGATCTCTATCTGGCAAGGATTCTAATTATTTGGCATATGATATTTAGTCTATAACTTGTATAAACATGCAGGAATGTAATTATCAACTCTTCTTAATGATCGAAATGATAATTCGCGGTTACTCTGAATGACTTGAAGGAATTAATCTTTACTTGAAAGAACCAACCAATCACACCACACAAATACAACAAATGTGTATTGATAAAATGAGAATATACTTGATATGTCAAGTTAAATAACAAAGAAATATCAACCTTGGAGACAACTTGATAATATTTTAGTTAACTTTAACAAATAATTAATACTAGAATAGCACCACAATATCAAATTTAAACATCCATCATAGTCTTCCTGAATGCCATCATTCTAAAAATATTTTGCTTATAGTAGTCTATCCTATTTTAATTCTATATTATTTTAATTTATCCAATAATGGATATTTGTACATTAGTTTGCAAAAGGACGTGCCTTTTAGAAAAGTTTAAAGCATAAAAGTTTTAACAAAATCTCCATTTAACTAATTTTTGTTAAGTCAAAGATGGACTGCAGACATATGCTCCATATAATCCTGGTGCTCACGAGTGTCAGCATCTCCCAATGCATTGCAAATCACAATCTCCATCATTATCATTCGCTCATTCTACTCACATGCTTCATCCAATGTTATGTCCTCCATAGTGGCCGCTTTAAACCTCTCTTGGAGTATTGTTTCCCACTCATTTTTCCACGTAGTCGCTTCTTTCATTTTCCCTTCATCATCACATAACTTGGTCAATCTATATTCAACAACCTCTATCAATCCCTGTATATCTCTTTGCAACTCCTCAAAGAAATTCCTATACCTGTCCATGATACAATTAGCATTTTCAATCTCTTCATTACTAGGATTATCCTTCTACTCTAATTCCCCAATATTTTCCTAAATTCTTCTATCGACTCTCCTATGTTCCTTTATTGCATCCACAAATTGTGAATTTTTTCCCAAAAGCCTATTTAATCAAGTGGTTAGAATGACCTACCTTCTTTTGATTATTGCAGCAAGTGCATCTATTTTCCCTTGAGATTATGCAGTTGATCCTTCCAAATGATCCCTTTCCTGTGAACTCTCACCTTGGGTGAGCATCCTTGTTGGTTCTATTACAACACCCACCAAGTATTTCAAGTGTTCATTTTCTCTCAACATCCTCTCATTACTAGTTTTGTACATCTCCCTTTCCCTTATCAATGCTTGGATTTGAGCTTTATTTAACTTGTCTATATTTATCCCAATATCAGTAGTCACTACAGGATCAACCTCCCCAGCCTTCAAGGTCATGACATGTCCAAATGCCTTTTCAGTATCAATAACAATTGTTTTTTTGTGAGGAGGATACAAGGCCCAAATCATCAATATCTCATCATCATGGTTGTATCTTGATCTTGTGTATACCTCCATCACCTTTTCTATACTTATCTTGTGGGTGGCATTGTTAGCTTATAAGAAACTAACAAAAACTAATGCAAATTTCATATCCAAACCTGGAAAAATTATAACACCTGCCTTTTCTAGCAGCTCCCTTCCCTTTTCAAGGGTCATGTTAATCATCTCTTTGTCTACTTCATCCTTTAAGATTTTCAATAGTTGATCTGCATTTCCTGGAGTGACATTGTCAACTTTTCCCCTTAACTCTTTTCCTTTTTTCTTATATAAAAATATTAAACTCTGAGGTCTTTATAAATTCATCATTTGATATGAAAGACCTATAGTCTTCATGCCTTGTATCTACCTCCATGGTTTCCTCAACATCAGTTTCTCTGGCAACATAGGTATGGTCCCGAGTCTTCATTCTTGAAACTTTCCCAGATGAGCTATGTGGCCTGTGTTCTTCTGATATCGCTTTAATGGAGGATAACAACTCAGCATCCACCAACTCCTAATTATGTTTTTGAATCACAATTTCACCTTCCTCTGCCTCCAAATTTCTCTAAGCAATACCAATCCCCCCAGTTGTGGTTAATTGGTCCATTGTAATCTCTAGGCCTAAGAAACCTTTTCACTTCTTTAGATAAATAAAAATCAGAGGATGGTTGAAAAATCTATACAAGGGTTTCACAAAGAATTCTTGAAAATGCAGGAAATTTGAATTGGAAAACCTATTGTCCCAAACAACAGTCCATTATTGAACAGGCAATGGCCTACCTTCCTTATCGGATTGTGAAATCCTCAGCTCCTAGGGCCATAAACCCAACTCTTGTCCAAAGTACAACACTAAGCAGATTAGCAGTGAGTAATTTCTGAGATGGAGAACATAAGCACCACTCTTTATCACCATCGAACCTACATCCAGCTCTTTAAAAACATGTGCAGCATAGTCAAATGACCTAGATTTGTGATACTAAATATCTGTAGCAATTACCATGGGCACAATTGCCATATGCTCAAGTACCTCCATCCCTAATACCTGTCCCATCGAGTAGTAATTATATTTCAAGTAAGGTTTGAAAAGATCTACATGAAAGGGTGGCCCCTCATTGTCTTCCATTGCAGTAGGCTTGCCACGACACCTAATTTTGTGTAGAGGTAACCTCCACCCTTTATAAATGGTGTCCATCCTTCTGAACTCACTATCAAGCTCCTCACTTACTAATTTCTCACTGCATATTCCCTCCATCCTGAAAACCTTAGAAATTACGTTCTCGGATACATGTATCAACGGGTTCCCTGAAAAATCACATATAGCTTTTCTTTTTGGGTCATCATGTCCAACTAGCATCTTTACCAGTTCAACATCAACAAAAACATTTGGGCACACCAATTTCCCTAAATTAAGCCTCCATGGATTGCACATCGGCTCAAAGCGATCTCTCCTATGATAGTGGAAAATGAATAACTCATAGCCCCTAATCAGAGTCCAAACATCCCCTATAAATTTGCATTTGTCATCCAATTTGTCAACTTCCGCTTTGAGCTATGTAGAACACCTAGCTCTAGGTCTAGAACCAAGTAACTGGTCTATGAGGTCCTGATTCAACTTCCTTTCAATACCTTTTGGTTGCAATTTAGTCTTTTTCTTTTTTGCTTTTGATTGGCTACCCTCCTTGGGTTTTCTTCCCTTTAGTTTTCCTGAACTAGTGCCTTCCATAATTCAAATATTTACAAATTCTGAAAGGAAGAGAAACTTACTATAAATTTCTTGCAAACTCAAGCCATGTGAATGCCTTAATTGCTCTGCAGGCTCCTTTTCTCTTTTTTGCTTTGAATTCTATGAGGAAATGATTTTAATTGATCATACCCTGATATGCAAAATATCCTATGCTTCATGGTGCCATTAATGTTTTTATTGAGACATGAATACTGCAAGTTTTTTCAAAATTCTCGTTGTCACATCAGGGCTCATATCAGCAAGACATTTCAAATCTTTGGCTGATCTACCTGTTCAACGTTCACCCATCCGCTAAGACGTCTTGCAATTTCCCTGACTTCACAAGTCTCCCCAATAGTTTCTTTCATTTTTCTCTTTATATCGCCATGATTTTCATCGAAACAACTATCGCTCAGACTTAATGAATCAGGCCAGCAATTCTTTACCTTACTCCGAGAGTATTTCATCTCACTGAGATGCTTGCTTTACTTATTTATGTCACCGAGACTAAGCAATTTGTTCTGCCGACAAAATAATATTCGCTGTGATGTCTCCTATATCTCCCCACGATGACATGTCTCTCTGATACGCCTCCCTTTCAGCAAGACAACGCGCATTTTCTTCCCAACATCTTTTATTTTCGTATGCTTAGTTTCTGTCGGTGTAACCTGAGGGGTCGGTAAGAATTTTTGAACTCTCCCCGACATCATTTGTCTCACCGAGTGAGTTCTCCCTTTGCTTTATTAGCAAGACCAATAGCGCTTTAGGTAGCATTTTGAAATTTCTCTCCAATGAACAAAGTCTCCCCGATAGGCTTCACTTTTCTCTAATCGGACCAAGGTAACTTAGCTCGATATGGCCTTACACCATCACGCCGATACCTTTTTTCTTGCCAATAAGTAATACAAACTTGCATTCTCCTAGTGTATAACTTTATCGGTATGAACCATCTGATGTCTAGCTGATATATTGAAGATATCTATATTATCATCGATGAGACCTGCATCAACTTATGCCGATATTTTCATATGCCAATGTTTCAATGCCAGATGAAACTTGTGGGGTTTTATGACAAAATTTAAACCTGATTTTGTAAAAAAGATGGTATGTGAGGATTTTTGTGTCTGTATTATGAAAATTTTGGGAGGCTAATAATAATGAAGGGTGAATAAAATGGCCAAAATTTCACAGTTTCAATAGTGGCTCCGTCTTGGGATGAATGATTGTGAGATCATTGCAAGGATCTAGATCTCTGGGAGAGTAGACCAAACATTATGGATGAGAGCAACTGGAGATGGAAAAAATGATCCTAAACTACTGTACATGGAAAAATATCAAATAAGGGTTTCCAAGATTGTCCATGTACTAGTAATTTCTTGTATCCTTTACTTCCTATACTACTATGCATGGAAAGTTTTTATGAGAATTTTTTCTTCAAAATTTGTCCATGCACTGGCAACCTTTGATCCTGTGTGACTTTTAATAAAAAAATTTCTTTAGAAATCGCCCATGTACAAGAAAATCCTACTCTTCACCACTCATATTTTGTAAATAATATGAATCCTCTCCTTGACTGCCAATAATAACAAAAGGTCCTAACCACAGTGCCTCAAATTTTCCACGTTTTCCCTTCTCTTGGCATCTAGCGTTCCACATCAATAATAGATCATCCTTTTCAAATTTTCTACTTCTTTCTTTTTTTCCAAACAAATATTTCATTTGTGCCTGCAATTTCATCTTTTGGTTTTGAGCTATTCTCCTTATTTCATCAAGTTCTACAAGTTGCTCCATTCTCTCCTCCATTGGCTCAGGAACATCTATATCTTCTTGAAGAATAAATTTGTAAACTGGCAATAAATTTTGCAAAGGCGTCCTAGCTTGTGTTCCATAGACTAATTCATATGGGGATTTCCCAATTTCCTTTTTAATAGTAATTCTATCTACCCATACAACCAGTCTTAAATTTGAATCCTAAGATTTTTTGTTCTTAAAAAATCACCCCTTTTATGAATTTTAAAAGACTCTTGTTGCTAGATTCTACCTGTCCATTAGCTTGTGGATGATATGGGGTAGAAAAAGAAACATTGATACCATATGTCTTACAAAACTCCTTGAATTTGTCAGACCTAAAACACATGCCATTATCTGTAATCACCTTCAATGGTGTACCAAATCTAGTAAAAATGTTATCCATTATAAATTTGAACATAACTTTACTTGTTGCTTGCTTGGTTGGGATTGCCTCCACCCATTTGGTGAAGTAATCAATGGCCACTAGTATCCACCTATGTCCTCCACTCGATTTCTCTTGTATTTCCCCAATGAAACAATGCCACATTGGTGAAAAGGGGCTTCAACCTACATAGGTCTGAGTGGTAGAGCTCCCTCATACTTCATTTTCCCTGAGAAATTTTGGCATGCCTCACATTTCCTTACATATGAAAATGAATCATTGAAAATTTTTGGCCAGTAATAACCTGCCCTAAGGATTTTATGTGCAGTTGTCTTTGCTGAATAATGTCCTCCATAGACTCCTTCATGCATTTATTTTAGAACATGATCAGCCTGTGATTCATCCAAACATAACAACAACATTCCATCTCTGTTTTTCCAAAATAGATCTCCTTCTATAAATACATTTTTAGAAGCTTGAAGTTTTAAAGTTCTTTTCTGGTTATCACTCAGTCCTTCTGGGCAATTTTTGTTCCTAAGGTAATGCATAATGTCTATGTACCAGGGTGTACGTTCAATACTTACAATTGCATTTCCTTCTCCTTGTACATTGC
This sequence comes from Sequoiadendron giganteum, assembly GCA_007115665.2. Classification (NCBI taxonomy): domain Eukaryota; kingdom Viridiplantae; phylum Streptophyta; class Pinopsida; order Cupressales; family Cupressaceae; genus Sequoiadendron; species Sequoiadendron giganteum. Next base: position 803,699,355 of record CM021101.1, read on the forward strand.
AGATTTGATTTGCCTCAATGTTTGTTTCTGCCATCGATTTGGCCAATCCTTGGCCTCTTACCAATTTAGTAATTTGCATTTCCATATCAAATTCTTGAATTTTGTTAATCCATTTGCACCTTTTCCATGTCACTTCTAATTGTGTCAAAATGTCTTTGACTGCTGCATGAGGGACATATGCAATTACTTTGGCTCCAACAAGATATGGCCTAAAAGATTTTGTGGCCTTTAGCAGTGCAAAGGCTTGTTTTTCCATTATGTCATACTTCAATTCTGATCCCTGTAAAGATTTACTAAAGAAAGATACAGGTTGCTCATGACCATCCTCATTTTTTTGTAACATGACAGTAGCTATTTTATGTAGGGAGGCAAATGAAAATATTTGAAAAGGTTTTGTGAAATCAGGAGATTTGAGGACATGGGCTTCCTTAATGGCTCTTCTAATGGATACAAAGGCTTCCAATGCTTCTGGGGTCCATTCAATCTTTTTCCCTTTCTTTAACATTTTTGATATGGGTTTGACAATCTTAGCAAAGTTAGATACAAACCTCCTAACAAAATTAATCTGTCCAAAGAATGACTAGATGGCTTTCACATTTTTAGGGATAGAAACTTTATCTATAACCTCAACTCTCTCAGGATCTATCTTAACTCCCTCTTTTGATACAATATGTCATAAGAGCTTCCCCTCTGTAATAGAAAAATGACACTTCTTAGGGTTCAAACTAATGCCATATTCTAAAGCTTTAATGAATATTTTTTCAAGGTGCCCTATATGATCTTCAACCATTTTTGAGTAATCTGTGAGGTCATCTTGATACACCACCATTATAGCATTGATCAAATCAGGAAATGCTAAGTCCATAGCCCTTTGAAAGGTTTCTCCTGCATCAGTGAGACCAAAAGCCATTCTCACATATACATATGTTCCCCATGGGGTTGTGAAAGTTGTTTTATACTCCTCACATTCCTTGACCTTAACCTGGTTATAACTAGAAAAACCATCCATCATAGAAAACAACTCACACCCAGTTACTTTGTGCAGTATGGCTTCCATGTTAGGCAATGGGTAGTTATCTTTAAGAGATGCTACATTCAAATTTTTGAAATCTGCACACAATCTTATATCTCCATTTTTCTTTCTAACAGGAACAAGGTTTGATACCCATGTTGAGTGCCTCACAGGTTTGATAATACCTCCATCTCTGAGCTTGGTCAATTCTTCCTACATTTTTGGTTCCAGAGTGGGGTTAATGGGCCTTTGTTTCTATCTAAATGGCTTTGCATCTTCTTTCAATGGAATCTCATGCTGAAATAAATTCTCCCTATATGCCTTGAGGTCTTCATAAGACCATGCAAACACATGTTTATACTTTCTTAACAATGAAATCAGCATTCTTCAGATAGTAGGGCTTATCTTTTTTCCAATATATACCTTCCTTGGTGATAATTCGGTCCCCAAGTTTACTTCTTCAATATCTTCCCTTTTGACTGGTGTTTGTTTCATAGGGGATTGATCACTTCCATCGTATACTCTTTCCAAAGCTACCAACCCCTTGGGAAGTTTATTAGTTTTGAGTTTCAAGACCTTCTTTCCAAACACTGTCTCTTTTCCATTTATTTCTTCCACAAAGGCGTTGAAATCAATTTCTTGAGCCTCATACTGGTCTATACACTATAGGAATTTCAAAAGGTCAGTGTCATCATTGAAAACTTGCCAACTATATACATTGTCAGGTACTGCAGGTCTTGTTTTGAATTCCACTTGGGAAGCTCCTACTAATGTGATATCATCTTGTTTTAATGCTACATTTTCCAATAAATATGCCATTATGTTCTTTGATTTTTCCACCCAATCAATTGAAAAAGCATAAAATAGTTCAATTGTATCCCATATTTCATTTCTATACTATTTCAGTATTTTACTTTTTGCTACATATTTTGATCTGATTTGAGATACAACTAGTTCTGAATCTCCAAAAACTATTAAGATTTTGATCTTGTGTTTAATAGCTAAATTCAGACCAGTCAGCAAAGCTTCATATTCCACTACATTGTTTGTACATTCAAATTCTAATAGAAATGAATATTTATAAGTTGAACCATCAGGAGATATAAAAACTATACCAACTCCATTACCCTCTTGGCTGCAGGCTCCATCAAAATACATTTTCCATATTCCTTGTTGATTTTCAAATATATTTATATCAATTGGATCTTTGCTTTCCAACTCAGTTTGAGATAGTTCTACTCTAAAGCTTCCTAGATCAACATCAAAAAAACAATTTAGTGGATCTTGAGGAGCATATTCAACAATTTTATTCACTCTAGGTTCTCTATACAATTTGACCTCTTCTCCATTCACCGGTATGGTGGCATATGACAATTCAAACTGTACATTGCCTCCTACTACAATAGTCCACTATCTTGATAGAAGCATCCCAAATTGGGGTGGTGTATCAATTACAATTATGTCAATAGTGTAAGAGGTTTGTGGGTAAGTTGCCAACCCAATTTCCACATTTTTCATGATTCCCACAACCAGGATAGGCCTACTATCCATGGCATAGCATTTACCTCCCTCCACATCTATCCATAAACCAAGCTACTTCATTACCCCTACTAGCATGATATTCATAGAAGCACCCGAGTCTATCATAAAATTTCTTACTAGTTTGTCGCTTATGGGTAAAGTGCTAAAAAATGGGTCAATTCATGGTGTGTTCATTAAGCGAGCTTCTGGGATTTTTACCTCCTTCCTTTTATTATTTATCTTTGAGACCTCTTTGTTCCTAGGGCTTATATTTTGATTTCCATTAGAAATTACTTGTATCGTGCTTTCCCTATATTCTTTGATTTTCATCATTTGAATTAATGGCACATACATTTTCAACTAAGATAGAGATTGTATAAAATAAAAGGATGTACCTTCAGTTTTGATTGCCCTTTTAGGTTCAGTGCATTCTCCTTTGTTTTCTTCCTTTTCCAGTTTTGATGTTTGATCTGTCTTTTACTTTTCAATGGGAGGTTTCTTGCTTTCCTCCTTAGGGGTTCCTTTCTGTTCTCTTTTGTCTGATTGTTTATCATCAGTTCCTTTTGATGTCTCATCTGATGCCTTTTTATTTTTTATAAATATCCCCCTTGGGACACCCTCATCTCTATTCACCATTCTGTTTCTCAAATGATATTTGTTTCTGACATCCTCCACTACTGCAATCATCAATATTTTAATCTCCTCTTCACTTGGTCTTCTTATATTGAATCTATTAGCATATTTTGATGCAACAGGGGGGTCTTTCTCACTTTAATTTTCCTCATGGTTAGAGAAAACATGCTGCTCTGCCATGTGAATGTTGTAGATTTTGTGATCAATATTGTATTCATATCCCTCCTCCTCTGAAGATTCACACTCTTTCTCCAAAGGATTAAGAGTGTGGGAGGTTAGGCAAACATTCTGATCTTCACCACCATCATCTTCATGTGTATCTTCCTTTGGTATTGACTAAGTTGTTACACAATGTTCAGGAAAATGTGGTGCATAACCGACTGAACACCATGGACTCTTATCTACCATGTATGCTCCATTTCTTTTTAGTGGGTCCGGTGTTTCCTTATTTCTTGGCCTATCACCTATCGGCTTCCCATCCTTCCAATTAGTATTATAAGGCATGTCACACAGCTTTGGTCTCTCATTCCTATATGTATTCTCTTGTTTGTTTGGGGGAACATATTGGAGAACTCTAGGGTTTTCCCTCTTAGAAAACATCCCTGCATCTTTTCTGTTATTCTCAATAGTTAAGGCTATATTTTGGGCCTCAAACAGATTCCTAGGACCTTTATTTCTTAATTCTGTAATGATCTAAAAAATCCTGCAAGATAAGATTCAAACAATTAGCTGTACCTGCAAGTTAGTTTAATATCAAGCAATGAAACACATAAGAATATAAAAAGGAAAATAAAGTGAAATGGAATGATCTCACCAATCTTCTCTATTCATGAATGCTTCCATTGCACCTTCTCAAGCCTTGCTGCAATGATGGAATGCCCTCAGATTTCTTTGTGAGCAAACTTCTCTAATGCCTAGCCTTAACAATGCTTTTGAAGGATTTTAAAATATCAAACCATGTACACTAGAAAGCAATTTCTAATATGCAAAGAGTAAATAAAGTCTATGATCTCTAGAATGCCTATAATAAAAGTTTATATTAAATGATCATGTATCCGAAAATGAAATCAAGATTGTCATTTTATAGAAAATGCAATCTTGAATGAACGGACAAGATGAGAGATTGAAGAATACCCTAGAATCAAAGGTCAAGATTCAATAAGGCAACCCTAATTAGGGTTAGGGTAGAATACTCATAGGTGTAAATAAGATTTAATTAAATGAATTAAATCTAGACTGAATGTGATAGTGGAGATGAAATTAGTAAGAAATCAGAAGACAAGAAGATGAGATTTTAGAAAATCAATAATTTTGGAAATTACTTGATTTGTAGAGGAATAATTCCATTTTGAATTAAATTAATTCAAAATAGAGATTTTGTGAGATAATAAGTAATTGATTTTTGAAATCAATTACTAAATGAAGAATCAATCAACTATGTGAAGATATTTTTAAATGATTTTCTTTATTTAAAAATATAGAAGTGTCACATAAGGCAATTAAATAATTAATAATAATTATTTAATTTGAATTAAGAGACAATTACTTAATTAAATAAATAAATGAATTTATTTAATTAAGAGAGGATTTAGGAATTAAATCAATATATTTAAAATATATTAATTAAATAAATTGATGACTTTATTTAATTATTAGAAGACTTTGACAATTAGTGACATATTAAAATAAATAAATAAGATTTATTTATTTAATAATCATGAAGAATGAGAGATTGTGAATTAATTAAATAATTATGAATTATTTAATTAATAGCTGAATGTGGGTTAGAAACATAATTAAAATGTCACAATTATGCTAGGATGGGAAGTGGTAAAATAGTGGTCATAGGTCTAGGTCATTTTTATGTGTCTACATTTGCCCCTCTTTGTCATAATGCAGCTCATCACATTATGGCAAAGAAAAACAAATCTAGAATATGCCCCAGTGCAGAATAAGTTAAGGAAGAATGACGAGGAGGTAGCGGTATGCACCCTCGAGAGGATAGTTGGGTTTCAAGAACACAAGTGTGCTCTCGAAATTGATGAGAAGACTAGAATATGGTGAGACAAAGAAATGTATAGGAAAGATAAATAAGGATGATAATGACGCGGACTAGAAGAAATATTTAGAGAGAAAGAGATGAATGTTAGGATAGAAGACATGGATGTCGATATGAGGAAGGAGATGCAAGTTAGTGCGAAAAATGAAATGCATGTTAAAATCCTTCAATATTTGCCAAGGTACTAATACGTGTTGCTCGAATCATCATTGGGCGGTGAAAATGACACAAATGGACAACAAACACCAGGGTATGACATAGACCAAGGTGTGCAAGGTCATCCACTTGCAAGACAGACAATTGCAGACAAGGAATGTCCTAACTCATACTAGAGGACCATTTGCCCCAGTCTTTTTGTTAAGACAATCCATAAACAACAACAAAAGAAAAATAAAATAGGTCATGAGACATCGTCGCACCTCTAAATCCTTCAGGGGACATCCTTGAGGTAGCTAGTAACATGACCAAAAGACAAGTCAATAAAAAGATAAGACAAAATAGCCAATAATTCACAGTCATTTACTTTGTATTGCCAATGTTTGTTTGTCGAAGATTAATTGTTTGAAAGCTTGATAGTTTTGATGGTTCTGACAGTTTGACGGTGCCTAAGGTCAAGAAGGACACATCATGAAAAGGAAAATGACACTTTGACGAGATCCAAATCCAAGAAGGACACATCTTGAAGAAGATTAAAAAGTGACGAGATTGACATTTTGACCAATGGTTTGGCAAGCTGACTGATGCTAACTGTGTAATTGATTTACTTATGTTGTCTGATTTGGACTTGATTTTGACGTTTGACATTTCAAATGACTGTTTTAAAAGATGTGACCAAGTTTGAATGACAATTTTATTTTGACAAACCTAAAGGACTAACCTAATGTCTCGGGGATTCAAAGATGAATCTTGCCTACGTAGCAAATGCACAGAGACAACGTAGTTCAAACATGGAAAAAAGATTAACTGACGAGACTGACCAGATAGAGATTGACTTTGACTTTGTTTTTGGGATTTTGACACTTTTTTGAATGTTTTTGTATTTTCTCAAGACGTTTTTCAAATTTTTAGGTCTTTTTCAGGACTTTTTCTGATTTTTATGACTTTTTGATGTTTTATGGAAAATTGTGACAAATGCATGTGGATGATGCCGACACACATGAATCCAAGGACAACCATGATTTTTCTTCTAGCCAAGTTGAATAGCGATGGATAGGTGATGAAGATGATGACAACTTTGTTTGACGTGGGAAGGACACATCCCGAAACAACGTGAAAATGACAATGTTGTTTGACGTGGGAAGGAAACATCCCAAAACAATGTGAAGATGACAATGTTATGACAAGAGTATAAAAGTTTGCAATAGGTCTAGGGACAAAGCCAAGGAATGTTTTGGATAATGTGCTAGGGTGCCATATTGTTGCATTTGAAATGACTTGGATGGAATGACGAGGGATTTGTAAACTATTGACAAGGGAAACCAAGATGGGTGACAAGTATAAGGCAAGAAAGATTGATGACTTGGACTAGGAGAATTATCATATGGTCTGCAAGGATGATGTTTCATAGTGAAAAGGAGGCTATGAAGATAATGAAATGGTATTTTTTGACTAGTGTATGACCAAAGGATGGACATGTCAAAAGTTTTCCAAATTTTTATTTGTGTTTGCACCTTAGTCTTTGTCAAGATCAAAGTAGGTAGAAGAATGGATGAACATGATAGAGCCAAGATGGATGAATGGAAAGATGTCATGGGAAATGCATGGGAGATAAGACAACTTGCCCCCAAGTGTAATGGTCTACATAGATGATTTATTCTACACATGATGCCTGTTTGCCAAGTTTTCATCATGGTACTTATCCAAAGCACCTGTTTGCCAGGTTTTCACTGTTGGACGATATTTTTCTCTTCACTATTTTTGATATTTTCTGAATTTTTTTTTTTGGTGTCACCAAGACGCCTGTTTGCCAGGTTTTCATCAAGGGACGATTTTTTTGATTTTTGATTTTTTTTTGCATTTTTGCATTTTTGTCGAATAGCCTCGATGCTTTATATGACCACTGTCTATGCTAAAGCCTTTGACGATGCCGATGTAGAGACTGGTGCCATGACATGCCAATAGTGACCTTTCTGAAGTAGTTACCTTGTCAGGATGATAGCGCTTGCATACACCTAATTGATGTCATTGTGATCTTTGTTGATACTAGAGTTGGCTTTATCAGAATATGCACATCGCGATAGAGTGCCATGAGAGTCCTTATGATAGAGAGTTGTTGCCAAGATGCGACGAATTTTTGACATGGGATGTTTGGACTTTAAGGATGATGTAGGATTATGATGGATGATGGTGGACGTGGACAGGTTGGTTGGATGTTTGGATGTAGCTATTTTTACTCTCCAAACTTTGGGTGTTGGGTTAGGATGTTGTTTGGAACCAACATTTTCATATGTCTTTCTTGATGGCCAATTTGATGGAGGTGGACATGTATTGTATGTGGGAATCCTCTTGTGTTGTGGCTCCACATTTTGATTGACTTTTGAATTTTGCATATTTTCTTTGCCTGATTCTTGACTTGATCCATTTTGTTTTGGGATCCATTTTTGCTTCATTTGTCCACTTGACTTTTTGTCTGATTTGATGGCCTTTGTGGTTTGATTTTGTATTTTGTAAGACCTTTGTTGGTTCCAAATGGAAGGTTTATTCATGATGGAATGCTGGTTTGGGGTGTGGAGGGAAGGGGTATTGGCAACAATCTTCTGACAAGGACTACTCATGATACCCTTTTTGACATTTGTATTAGATAAAGTTACCCCCAACATCAAGCAGGGACCACTAACATCCTTTGATTTTCCAACTAATGGATAGCCAAGACCTTGATGTCTATAATGTGCTTGAACTTGTACGGGTTCCAAAATTCCTTGCTCGTGTAGGCCTAATCCTTTTCCCTGATAATGCATGTTCTGACAAATTTTGCTTGCAATGGGATACTTGTTACTTTGGAAGAAAGATGCTAACCCATCATTATTGGGGAAATTAGTGCTTGAAATCTTCTCCTCTGTAGGAAAGCTTGCTCTGAAAAAGATAGATGATCCTAATTGATAGGATGTTTTAGCTTGATTGATATGTTGGATAGATTTTTGATTAACATCTTTAGTCTAATTTTCTAACATGCCAGATTCTGATGATTCTGTTGGTGCTTCCAAGTCTATGTCAAAACCGTCTTCATGGTCATTGTCATAGAGCCCACTAAATTCAACTATAGCTTGATCATTTGCAAATATGATCATGCTAGGATATTCTTGTTTTATTGGTAAATCGTCTATGTGTCCCATGGAGGCAAGTGTCTCGCTTTTGGAAGTGTCAATACTTGAAGTTTGGATGGAATCATCTTCAAGTGTTTCGTCATGAATGGCATAGAGGTCTAGGAGTGGATCATTTTGGACTTCTTGATCAAAGATAGTTTCTTGATCAAAGATGGGTGCCTTTTGAATGTCATGATTGGAAATAAGATCTTGAAATAAGATAGGTTCCTCTTGAATGACATGGTTTTGGATGGACTCTTGACCAAAGATAGGTGTATTTGTGATGCCATTATTTTCTAGGAGGACTTCTTGAATAGACGCAAAGATGGAGTCATGAAATGGACTACTTTGATCTTGACATGATGGTGATGTTATAATGTTGTGCTTTGGACTTGCCTCTTGACATGTATCCTCAAGTTTAGGAGATGGGATGGGACTTTGGAGACCATGACTAGATATGTTTTCATGACAAAATGGATTGTCTTGAAATGGATTGGTGCATGACGGAATAGGATAGGACATGGAGTTTTGTACTTGGTTGAGGGATGATGGGCTAGAGTAGTACATGAATGTATGCCAAGTATTTATCGTGGATGAAGGACTAGGATTAGGATTTGACATGGGTGGAGGACTAGTATATGAAAAAGGACTAGGATATGACATGAATGGAAGACTCTGATATGACGTGGATGGAGGAGTAGCATATGATGAAGGACTAGGATATGACATGAATGGAAGATTTTGATATGACGTGGATGAAGGACTAGCAGATGATGATGGACTAGGATATGACATGAATGGAAGATTCTGATATGACATGGATGGAGGACTAAGATATGATGTGGATGGAGGACTAGCATATGATGAAGGACTAGGATATGATGTGAAGGCTTTGACTGGATTGATGGGGGGTTGGTTTCCCTTGTCAAAGTTAGGGTGGGTATGACTAATGGAAGTTTGTTGTGATTCAGTGCCATGTATGGTGTTAGGGGATCCTTGATAGTAGATGGACAAAGGACCAGGACTATTGGACTATTGGTAAGAGAGATAGGTGGGTGGACGACTAGAGGTTGAGGTGTGTTTGGACTTGCATTGGAGGTATAGCATTTTGAAGTCTCTAGCAAGTTGTGCTTGACCTTGACTATTGAATTGGAATTCAATTTGACTAGCAAGCATGTCATCGTGACTTGAAGACATGATGGTGGATGAAATGAGACTAAGACTATGCAAAGAGATAATACAAAGTGATAAAAGGGGATGCCTTATGTTGAATGATTTTGAGGAAAGCTTTCCTAACCACTCAAAGTCTGGCCAAATGTCTTGATTTGGATTGTCAAAGGACTGATTTGAAGGATAACATGATAAAATGACAAGGTGAGATTTCCACACTAGACTTATGAGTTGGAAATGGCTCACCAAAAGGATAATGACTTAGGATCGATTTGTTTTGACTTGGTCCAATGACAATGTGTTTTTGAGACAAATGGTTTGACAAAGGAAGGAAAGTTTTCCTATCCCAAAGATGTACAATGGAGCACCTAAGAATTTTCCTATGAAGATGAGGATGATGGATTGCAAGCTAGATGAAAAATGCAAAGATGGATGACTTGGACAAGTGATTTGTTGGTTTTAGATAGAAACTTCTGGGAAAAGATGCCAGTAAAATATGCTTGAAAGAGCTTAGCCTCTAGTTTTTGATAGGAAATCTGTTTTTCCAACTGACAGGCAAATGCATCATTTTAGGTCTCAAATACGGTGCACTAAAGTAGATGCGTTGCAGGATTTTGACTTATTTTTGCAAAATGGCAAATGCGGCATTTTAGACAACAAATGTGGTTTGGTATGGCAAATGCGGCTCACTAATTGCAAATTGCATTTTGACAGAGCGAATGCGGCTCCTGATGGCTCAAATGTGGCTCATCAGATTGAATGTGGTTTTTTAGATGTCGAATGCGGTGCAGCAGAGTGCTTGTGTTGCAATATGCAACTTTTAGGGAAAAACCCAAACACAGTTTGTAGTTTTCAACCAGTTTTTATGATTCCAATTTGTGATTTTGTAATTTGTTTGAAGATAATTAAGAATTATTGGAAAACATAGAAATAAAAAATATGAAATGCTTGTTCAAACAGACTCATTCTTAAAATTCAAGTGGATCATCCTCGCAATCATAGCCCACATCTTAAAATCACGTCGACTCACACAGCCTTGTCACCCCCTAGAGGGCTCCCGTGTTTTTGTCTTTTCCAAGTGCGTACTCAAGGTGACGGAAGTGGATACCGAATCCCCTGAGCAAACAGTCTGTGGTGATTATATGGTGAGTGTCTTGGGGGGAGATTCTTCCCTCCCCTTGCACTGTGATTGAAAGGATGTCTGGTTACGGACACGGCTGGCTACTACACTAGGTTCTTAGTAAGTCTTTCTATTCAGTGTGACAATGGATATACTCCCTCGAGAGACCTCCCAACCTTTAGAACAAAGGTTTTGGGGATGGTTATCTTGTCAACTACTGTCAAGTTGGATTTTCATCAACAACTTGCTTTTGATTATAGTGGGTTGGAAACCTTGACTTTAGGTGTTCCCACTTAGGTCATTCCCATAGGGTGAGTACTTTTTCCCACTACGGCAGGCCTGCTAAAGGTTGTATGAAAGCAGTAAATTCATAAGTATGAAAGAAAAGATAGGTCTGGCTTTTTGATCACCCAGTAAAGGGGAGAGCATATGCCTACTATCCAAAACATACAAAGCAAGTGTTCAATTTTAATCCCACAAAAAATATTTTCTAATCTAAGTGAAGATGTTGCTTCACACAGACATGGTGTTCATTTTAATTCAACAAAATTTTGTGTGGTGACTATCCTAGATTGATAAATTCCAAATTTAAAAAATGCCTACCCTACGGTTGATAAATTTAATCCTTAAGTGTGTCTACCCTATGATTGGTTCATTTTAAACCCCCCCCAAAAAAAATAAAAGTAAAAGACTGGCCGCAGTTGCGTCGGATCCAGATTAGAATTCTAAAAGGCGAAATTTTTACCAGAATTTATAAAAAAATAGCAAATAGTAAAATGACCATAACTTTCTCAAATCTTAACAAAATTTTAAATCGTTTGAAGTTATAGAAAGCTAAAAACAAGGCCTACAAAACTCAGATAATCATTTCTTAATTTTTCATTCACCCATTTTTCTGTGCTCTAAAGAAGATGATGGGATTTTGTGTGAATTCTTGGCTATAACCTGCAAAACAACAAAAACAAACAAGAAAAGCAACAAATCTGCAAAAAAATGTGTTAAACAAACTTGTTGGGTTCACCAATGTAATGATCTAAAAAATCCTGCAAGATAAGATTCAAACAATTAGCTGTACCTACAAGTTAGTTTAATATCAAGCAATGAAACACATAAGAATATAAAAAGGAAAATAAAGTGAAATGGAATGATCTCACCAATCTTCTCTATAAATGATTGCTTCCATTGCACCTTCTCAAGCCTTGCTGCAATGATGGAACGCCCTCAGATTTCTTTGTGAGCAAACTTCTCTAATGCCTAGCCTTAACAATGCTTTTGAAGGATTTTAAAATATCAAACTATGCACACTAGAAAGCAATTTCTAATATGCAAATAGTAAATAAAGTTTATGATCTCTAGAATTCCTATAATAAAAGTTTATATTAAATGATCATGGATCCGAAAATGAAATCAAGATTGTCATTTTATAGAAAATGCAATTTTGAATGAATAGACAAGATGAGAGATTGAAGAATACCCTAGAATCAAAGATCAAGATTCAATAAGGCAACCCTAATTAGGTTTAGGGTAAAATACCCATAGGTGTAAATAATATTTAATTAAATGAATTAAATCCAGACTGAATGTGACAGTGGAGATGAAATTAGTAAGAAATCAGAAGACAAGAAGATGAGATTTTAAAAAATCAATAATTTTGGAAATTACTTGATTTGTAGAGGAATAATTCCATTTTGAATTAAATTAATTCAAAATAGAGATTTTGTGAGATAATAAGTAATTGATTTTTGAAATCAATTACTAAATGAAGAATCACTTAACTATGTGAAGATATTTTTAAATGATTTTCTTTATTTAAAAATATAGAAGTGTCACATAAGGCAATTAAATAATTAATAATAATTATTTAATTTGAATTAAGAGACAATTACTTAATTAAATAAATAAATGAATTTATTTAATTAAGAGAGGATTTAGGAATTAAATCAATATATTAAAAATATATTAATTAAATAACCAAGATAACTTTAATGATAAGGATTAATTAAATAAATTGATGACTTTATTTAATTATTAGAAGACTTTGACAATTAGTGACATATTAAAATAAATAAATAAGATTTATTTATTTAATAATCATGAAGAATGAGAGATTATGAATTAATTAAATAATTATGAATTATTTAATTAATAGCTGAATGTGGGTTAGAAACATAATTAAAATGTCACAATTATGTTAGGATGGGAAGTGGTAAAATAGTGGTCGCGGGTCTAGGTCATTTTTATGTGTCTACAAATTCATACCTGTCTTGGGGTCAAAAGCCTTCAAATAGATACTCAAGGTAGTAGGGTCAGCCAACTTGGATGCGTGAGGTATTTTATTGTGTAATTTAACCAACCTTTGGTTAAAATGAAAGGTTGACTCATTTTGATATTTTTGAATTGTCACTAACTCATGTAATGCAAAATTTGATGCACACTGATTTCCATATTATTGAAGAAACTGGTCATCAAATACTTGAATGGAATAAATATATGTTGTTGGTAGACTATTAAACCAATCTCTAGTATCCTCAATTAATGACATCATGAATAGTCTCATTTGTACATCCTCATATTGCATGTCCAAGTCCTGAATGCTGCCTTAAAATTTATCAGATGTTCATTAGCTTTAACTATATTACTTCCTATAAATTTAGGAACTAAGTTCCTCCAATTGTTGTCTAGGGGGTAAGGGTAGATTTGAAACCCAACAAAATCAAATTGTCTAATCATAGTTGTGCATTGTGGGGGGGGGGGGATTTTGAAAATGCTCATTTTGGTAGAGTGGGTTATTTTTTGCCATATATTGTGGGCCTTGTGGGGGTGCATACTATTGATGAGGAGGTGGTTGGATATTTCAGTGTTGTGGTGGATCATTAGTGTTTCTATATCAATTTTTGGGCTGATTTCAATGGGCTTAATGGGGACTTGGTGGCTTCATATTATTGCTTCTATGGGGGGGTGTATATTTGGGTGATTCAGTTACTGATGTTTTGTTTTGAGCCTTGTGTAGCTTCATCTTTCTCAATTCTTCCATTGCTTGAAGTTGTTTGTCATGCTCTATCCTTAATCTTTCTACATTTTTCCTCATTTTTTCCCACTATGTATCTTCTTCATCTCATGCCGTAAATTCATGCTTTTATTTGAATGTCTCATACTCAAGACCTCCATCATAGAATGTTCATCCTTGTTCATCTTCATATTCTCTCCTTTTTCTAGCTTTGAATTCAACCATGTACTCATCAACTTTCCCAAGGTTCACTAGATGGGAAGGATTTCTCCTCGCTTCAAGAGTATGGATCTCTTTAGATGGGCTCTCTTCGTTTGCAGGTGTATCGTATGAATTGTGTGTTTCCAACAACAACATTCATTCTTTTTTTTTGTTGTTGTGTCCAATTCGTTAAAAACTTTCTTGCTCTGATTATTTTTGTAATTCAACTTTCCTTTACTATCAGAACCCTCCCCCTCCTTGTACAAATATCTCCTTCCTTGCACGTTGTGAGAAACTGTGATGGTCTAAACTCTAGGTTGATTCCTTTCTGATTTGTATCTTATTATATTGGTTTCAATTTTTTTATTCATTTAGAGTTGCCACCCACTTTTTCTAAAAGTGAGAAAAAAGCTTTGTGGTTATCTTACCGAGCGGAGTCAATTTCTTTTAAATTTCAATTATGGTTTTCTTTAGTGACTTTATATGGAAAGGCTTCCTACTACCAGACAATTCTCTAGTTTTTTCCCTAGCAGGGTCACCAATTTGTTGGGTCTCAAAAACACTAGTTGAATGTACCATGAGAGGTTGCCACACTCTCACTATGTTTTTGGTCAACTGACAAGGCCAACCAATATGGTTGAACCCTCTATTATTAAGGCTCTATCAAACCTAGGTAGGTGCATCTATATGAGTAACATAGATTTTGAATTACATTTCCTACTTGACCTAACTATCCACAAACGGCAATTTAATAATGGAAAAGATATGATCCTACTTTGGTATAAATTGTATATGCAATATGCAATGAAAATAAGGGAGACCAGTGCCTTATTGGGTAAAAATGGAGTCAAAATGAAAGTTTTAGATAAATGACCTCTATCTAGCATAGATTCTAATCATTTGGCATATGATATTTAGTCTATAACTTGTATAAACATGCAGGAATGTAATTATCAACTCTTCTTAATGATCCAAATGATAATTCCAGATTACTATGAATGACTTGAAGGAATTAATCTTTACTTGAAAGAACCAACCAATCACACCACACAAATACAACAAATGTGTACTGATAAACTAAGAATATACTTGATATTTCAATTTAAATAACAAAGAAATATCAACCTTGGAGACAATTTGATAATATTTCAGTTAACTTTAACAAATAGTTGATACCAAAATAGTGCCACAATATGAAATTTCTTTCATTTGATCCTTCAAAATTTATACATGCATCATAGTCTTCCTGAATGCCATCATTCTAAATATATTTTTCTTATAGTAGTCTATCCTATTTTAATTCTATATTCTTTTAATTTATCCAATAACAGATATTTATACATCAGTTTACAAAAGGACATGCCTTTTCAAAAAATTTAAACCATAAATTTTTTAACAAATTCTCCATTTAAGTAATTTTTGTTAAGCCACAGATGGACTGCAGACATATGTGTTGTGCAGTTTTTGCACACATGCCCCACTAAAAAAGGGGACCCTCTTTTTTTTCTCTTTTGGTGTTTTGGCCTTTCTTTTTTGGGCATTTTTGCTTGCTTGGGTTTGTGCTTTAATATCCTTTTTTGCCAATTGAGGTGGCACACTTTTGAAATCTATTGAAAATTTGAGGTTTTGACTTTATCTCAGGTTTTTCATTGTTTCCGAGAAAATCTGCCTAGGCCGGATTCTCCTGGTTTCCTCCCAATGTCCGAAATTGCTACTTTTTGCCCTGCTTTCAGGAAAATTCATTCCATCTCGATTTTCCCGAAGTTCGTCACCATGTCGAATCCCTAAAGTCCATGGCAATGTCGAATACTCGAAGTTTTTATTGCCATGGCTATCTTGTTGAATGCATTAATGGCATTTGTGTGGAGGTCTTAGGGCTCTGATATACTGATTTTCAGAGAAGTAATTGATCATTTGAGTTTGTGCATTTGTTCTCATTCGGGCTTGTGTCTTGTGGTTCTTGGTGTTTTGTTGGATATCTGAATTTTTGAAGCCATTTGGATTGTGCATTTTCATTTCCTATGCATAGATTGTATCGAGTTTGCATCAAATGGTTATTTGTTAGTTTCATCAATCACAACCTTTGCGCTTCCATGGTATGTAAATGTGCCCTTTTCTCTATTGATTTCAATTTCTTTTTTTTGTTTTCTTGGGAGTCCTTCATGATTTCTTGGTTCTTCTAGGTGCACGTCATCATTGAGCATTTTGGGGTTTTTCATTAATGTACAAGTCCATTTTGTCTGATTGAAAGTTTATGCTTGGTCTAGTGTTGTTGCTTATTTTGGGCATTTGCTTGCTTTAGTTTTAAACTCTCCATTTTGGTGTATGAGTGAGTCATGCTTCACCCCCTTGTGCTTTCATGGCAGACATTTAGGGTTCTTGACCTAGGGCATGGCCGACCCTCTTAAAATTTCTATGAAGAGTGTCCTTAGTTCATGTTCTATTCATCAGAATCCTAGGTTGAGTTGGTTTCAGAGTTCTGGCCTAGATCCGAAGTGATTTGAATCATTTTGGTGAAAGTTGCAAAGATATAGATAGGTTTGGGTTTTCGAGGTCCTCACAGAATTTTGCTTCCCTCGAATTTCCCTGACTTTTCTATCTCTTCCTCTTTTGCCACCATTTACTAGATTTCATTTGGTTTTGCCAAAATCCGTTCTATCCAAATTTTCCCGAGGTCCGCAGTTGGGTCGTTTTACCGATTTCATGCTTTAATACTGTTATATCCGGATTTCGCCAAAATTCGTTCCATCCGTATTTTCCTGAATTTTCCATGTCTCTTCATTTTTCCCAGGTTAGTTATAACCATTGCTATTTTCACCAAAATCCATCCCTGGCGGATTCTTTCGGGTCTTGTCTGGGAAATGTTGAATTTGATGGTTATAAATGATGGGTTTATTGGTAAACTATTTGAGTGATTTAAGGAGCTTATGCTAAGTATTTTTAATGATTTCCCTTTGATTAATTGATGAATTTAAGTGATATTATGGGATTTTGTATGTTTGGTTCACTGGAATCTGCTTGGTCCAGATTTTCCCAAAATTCCATCTGAGTACAGAATCCATGAGGGGGGCTAAATCCCAAACTTTGAGGTAATGACCTTCTACACTTGTTACTTCTTATGGATCTAATTATGGTTACCTTTATGTGTTTGTAGGTAGGATCGAGACAGAATGTTTTTGGTCAAGGCAAGGGGCAAGCAATCGATCCAGGTGCAGAGGCTTTTGCCATCTCAGATGTAGAAAAGGTTAAGTTAGATATAAAGAGTAGAATTCCTGAGAGTAAGTTGACCTCAATTTGGTTAGGGATCATAGATACAAACGTAGACATGTGGGACTACAAGGAATTGAATGCTGAGATGTCAGCACCCAGCCCTGCTCTGTTGGTAAAAAGAATGGTGGAGTTTGGGTTGGCTCATGTGGCAAGTTTCCCTTGTATAATGCAGTGCTACAAGTTTGTGCTTGAGTGTGCCAAAATTATGATAGTAGGATAGCGAGAATAATCAGTTCCCAGGGAAGGATTCTTGTTGGTTTCAGTCTTGTGGCCATTGCTACAAACATTGACATGCCTGATAGGTCCCATGTGGTGGGCTTTGACATGGATGTTGCTAGAAAGCATTATGAGGGGAACATTATCAAATCTCAATAGGTGATAAACTCTTGGCTAGAGAAGCCTAAATCCCATTTCTCTAAGTTGCCTAAGCAACTATTCAGGCTGAAGTTCAAGAGAGAGTACTACAATGCCATCACTCTTCTGAGCAGGTTGGTGGGATTGAAGAGTGCAAGTGTTTTTGAAACTTGGATGTTTAATGTGATTACCAGAATGGAGTAGGGAATTGACTGTCATTGAGTAGGTGTTATCAGTAATGTGATCCATCATCAGTTGTGTAATGTCTTGTAGACCAAGACCTTCACTATGACCTCTTACCTAGTGTATTCATTGGTTAGACTTCATCCATACAAGGGGTTGAGCACTAGGGGTGTTTTTGGGCAAGATGCTATCTATGAAGTGTATCCATAGTTGCACTTGACTAGTGGAAACTATAGGAGGTTAAATGATGCCTTCACAATGTACATTACCAGACTGGTCCAAGGTGCAGAGCATGTGAGAATCTCAGATAAGGCAAAAGAGTTGATCTAGTTCCTGACCTTCTCATATATCAGAATTGATGGTTTTCAGAGGGCTCCCTACAGACTCCCTAGATATCCAATAGATCATATTGTATTGTTGGAAGTCACTAGATAGATCTATGACTTTGACAATGTTGTGAAGGGAGAGATGCATAGGATAGGTTTTGGGAACAATTTCCCTTTAAAGATGGGGATGGGAGAAGTTTGTGCCTCCATTCAATCTGCTCTCGCTTCAGAGGAAGAGATAGGTACTCTTGGGATCTCTTTTCATTCTAAGAGAGCAAGGTTTGATGTTACTGGCGAGGCCCAAAAGAAGACCAATAGGGATTATAGCCATAAGGCTCATATTGAGGACTACTCGATTAACCTTGATAATGAGTTTGAGGTGAGAAGGAAGAGGTTTTCCAAGTTGCCAATGGACTTGGTGAGATTGTACAATGTAAAGGCCATCCTAGACTAGGTAAAGGAGGATGGAAATGTGATCTAGGGTCATGTTTATGAGGCAGTGAAAGATAAACCAATTGGGGAAGTTGACTGGTTAGAGGAAGAAAAGACTAATTTAGATCAAGTTATGGCCCCAATGATCAAGTACACCAAGATGTGGTTAAAGCAAAAAATATTGGAGTTGGAGAGCGAGGGTGTTCCATGCACCTATGAACTAATGGGAGACTTAGAGTCTCATTTTTCTTTTGAGGCTTCACTTGAACCAGATCCAAAAGGTAAAGAGAAGGTGGATTCTCCTTTTAGAATCCAGGTAAGAGAGGTTTAGGCTGAGAAGGCTGCAGATGAAGGCAAGCAAAGGAGGCTTGTTGCAAAGAAGAGAAAGCATGCCTCTAGGAAAGAAGTTGAGAAGAACCAAGATGAAGAGGAGGAGGTTGAAAGTGTTCATGCATTGATGAAGAAGAGAAGAGTCACAAGGACATCACAACAGGTAGAGGAAGCCCCTAGGGTTGACAAGGAAATTGAGCCACCAGTGGTAGAGGTGGAAAGTTTAGGGGAAAAGACACAGGTCTACAAGAGGAGATCAAGGACTCCTTCCCCAAGGCATACTACAGCACAAGAGAATTTTATAGTGAGTATCCCCATTGTTGAACAAGTAAATCCACCCATTCCTTAGGATGCTAGTAGTGTACGGGGAGAACCAAAGTAGGATGAAAGTCCTAAGAATTTAGGCGAGGAAGAGTTCCAAGAAGGAGACCTCTTTAGGGTAGAGGCATAATTTGATAGGGTGGTTCAATCTCCCTTGGTGGCATATGCAGACTCTCCTGCAAAAGAGCAAGTAGACAAGTCTCCTCAAAAGGAGGAGGAAATACCAGCTAGGTTTCCTTTACCAGTGCATGTGCTTGTGGAAGAGTAGGTACAATAGGAAGAGAACCCAACAGTGGATGTTTCTAAGAGTTGAAGTTTTGAGAAAGATGCAACTACTGATCATTAGGAGAAAGAACAAGATAAACAAGACACGGTGCCTGTTGGGTCCACTATTCCGGATTCGCTTGAGAGGGAATTGAAGAGAAAAATGGTAATAGTGGAGGATGCTCCTCCTAATTGGGATGCCCTCATGGCTAATGTAGAGAGGGAATAGACTAGAAAGAAAGCAAGGGTTGTATCCTAAATTGAAAGGGATGGATCAGGTAACTAGGTGGCCCATATTGCTACCCCTACTCCAAACAAGGATAGGGAAAATGTGACTACCCAAGACTATAATGTGCAGACTATTGATTTGGGAAATTCTACTGTAGAGAAGTATATTGAAGAGTATGAGGGTTCTAGTGCAATGATTGTGGGGAGATTGAAGAAGGCAATACAAATTAGGCATGAGCTAGAGAAAGAGAATGAAAAACTAAGGAAATACTTGCAGGAGCTGATGAAACCCTTGCAAGCTATTGGCTCCTCCTCTTCTATTACGAGATTCCTACCCAAGGAAAAAATCTCTGAGTTAGAAAAGATGAAGGGCACCTCACATGCTACAATTACCTAGTTGAAGGATGTCCAAGCTAAAGGAGATGATGCCATTAAGGGAATATTGACAACTGGTGGTGATGCACTGAGATTGATAGATTGGTTGAAGGCTACATTGGCACAAGATGATGTGGATACCAACCTCTTGCTATAGAAGACTACAACAATCATGGGATTTACTGAGGACAAATTGGTACATTGCAAGATTCTTCCTTTTCCAAGAGTTTCCAAACCTTGGGAATGGTTTGAAATCCTACAAATGAAGGAAAAAGGCCCTGAAAAAGATCCACAAACAGGCAAGGTAGATTGAAGATGCTCTGACCAACATTCATGATAGGTGCATTTCATTCTTTGAGGTATAGGGCCAGTTATTGAACATTAGTTGGATGATGCTGCAACTTATATTGTAGTCATTGATAGGTATTTGACCAACAAAGCCGATTGGGATGGTATAGTTAGGAAGGAAAGAGAGGATATCAAGTCTCTTGAGAGAAAGGTTAGGGTTTTTCTTATGCCACCTGTTGCTGAGCTTGATAGGGTCCTATTGGCCATACATGGCGAAGAAGATAAAGCAAAGGAAAAGGATGGGGAGTAATTATATAGGGTTACATTGGTATTTGTGCTTCCCATTAATTCACATGTATTGGGTTGACCCTTTGGCATATTGGCAATTTTTGGATGAAATTGGTGCCAATGGCACATTTCATATGTTCAAATATCTTTCAAGCCGACCTCTTGTAGGTCATGTTTTTATTGTAAATTATAAATTGGGTTGACCTATCTTGTCAAGTCTCTATAAAATACTAGCATGTTGCCTCATTTGAATAGATAAATATATATAGAGATTAGAAAATAGATATAGAAGGATAGGTAGATTAGGAGAGAAATAGTTAAGTGATATTAGGGAAAATTAGTGTTTGTTCTCAAGGAAGTGTTGTAACAGAAACTAGAATTGGTCCTATTTGTGGATGATTTAATATAAGAGGGATATTGTGTTTGGTATCTATCTTCTGGAATTTTATCTGGCATGGTTCTTGTTATTCTATCTCTCAAATTGCTTAGTGTTTTATGTTAAATTATTTGGTAATGCTTAGGCTTTCATGTTTGGAATATTTGCAGTGATCTCTAGTCCATACTTTTTGCAGTTAGCTAATTGTTAGCTACTTTGCAAAGTTAGCCTAGACCTATATTTGTGCTCAATTCAATTATGAAGGTTTATTCACCTCAATTGCAATAGTATTGACTGAATGAATGTCTATAATTTGAAAATATTTAAATACCTTAGAAGATTGTACTATTTATTTGGAATTGCAGATTCATCTAGGTCAAGGAGAAAATAGTTTATGAGAGATCGGTCCATTTTGAGCATTTTTTTTCTTTTGCATTTTTAATCTTAGGGTTAGAAGTAGCTTTAAGATTATCTCTGAAACCTTTATCTTTTGTTGTTTCTTTATTATCAAGGTTCCAATCAAGTTTCAAAGTATCAATTCATTGTTTATATCTGATAAGATTCAAAATCCAGTATTGCTCGTAGTAAGGTCCCATTGTGATTACCGGCATTTTCACATTTATCACTAAGTTGTTTTACTGCATTGTCAAGACCTGACATTAGAGACCTTGGGGTTATTACTTTTCCATAGAAATCTACCTTTCAAGGGAGATAGGATATCATATTCTGTCTAAGTTGTTGTTGTGCAGAAAACACCATCAACAATATGCTCAGTATAATCCTGGCGCTCATGAGTTTCAACATCTTCCAACACATCGTGGATCACAATATCCATCATTATCATTCGCTCATTCTTCTCACATGCTTCATCCAATGATACATTCTCCATAGTGGCTGATTTCAACATCTCTTGGAGTATTGTTTCACACTCATTTTCCACGTAGTCGCTTCTTTCATTTTTCCTTCATCATCACATAACTTGGTCAATCTATATTTAGTAGCCTCTATCAATCCCTGTATATCTCCTTGCAACTCCTCAAATAAATCCCTATGCCTGTCCATGATACAATTGGAATTTTCAATCTCTTCATTACTAGGAGTGTCCTTTTGCTCCAATTCCTCAATCCTTTTTCTGAATTCTGCTATCCACTCTCCTGTGTTCCTTTATTGCAACCACAAATTGTGAATGTTTTCCCCAAAGCCTATTTAACCAAGTGGTTAGAATGACCAGCCTTATTTTGATTATTATAGCAAGTGCATCTATTTTCCCTTGAGAATATGTAGTTGATCCTTCCCAATGGTCCCTTTCCTGTGAACTCTCACCTTGGGTGAGCACCCTTGTTGTTTCTGTTACAGCACCCACCAAGTCTTTCAAGCATTCATTTTCTCTCAACATCCTCTCATTACTAGTTTTATACATCTCCCTTTCCCTTATCAATGCTTGGATTTGAGCTTTATTTAACTTGGCTATATTTATCCCAATATCAGCAGTTGCTACAGGATCAACCTCCCCAACCTTCAGTGTCATGACATGTCCAAATGCCTTTTCAGTATCAATAACAATTGATTTTTTGTGAGGAGGATACAAGGCCCAAATCATCAATGTCTCATCATCAGGGTTGTATGTTGACCCTGTGTATACCTCTGTCACCTTTTCTATACTTATCTTGTGGGTGGCATTGTTATCTTTTAAGAAGCTATCAAAAACTAATGAAAAGTTCATATCCAAACCTAGAAAAATCATAACACCTGCCTTCTCTAGCAGCTCCCTTCCCTTTTTAGGGGTGATGTTAATCATCTCTTTGTCTACTTCATCCTTTAAGATTTTCAATAGTTGATCCTCATTTCTTGGAGTAACATTGTCAACCTGTCCCCTTATCTCTTTTCCTTTTTTCTTATATAAAAAAGTCTTAAACTCTGAGGTCTTTATAAATTCATCATCTGATATAAAAGACCTATAGTTTGCATGCCTTGTATCTACCTCCATGCTTTCCTTGACATCAGTTTCTCTAGCAACATAGGTGTAGTCTGAAGTGTTAATTCTTGAAACTTTCCCAGATGAGCTCTATGGCCTGTTTGCTTCTGATATCCCTTTCATGGAGGATAGCAACTCAGCATCAACCAACTCCTGATTATGTTTTTCAATCACAATTTCAGCTTCCTTTGCCTCCATATTTCTGATTATGTCATCAGATTTATAGGGTACATGATGGTACCCTTCCAATTTTATCTTATGTCTAGCAGAGTGGATATACCCTTCCGAATCAAATTTTTTTCTTACTGGTGCTCTTCTCATGTTATAGTGCAACAATTTATCCAGAATTAAATCATAACCATCCTTGGCTAATATAGTGAAACCACTAAAACATAATGTACTGGGCATAAATGCCTATTTCCCATATGAACTTAGGTTCATAACACTGGAGTAATCCATTTTCTTAACAATTTCTAGGTATGCAATCCTATACAAGACAGTTTTGGGCAAAATGAAAGGTCCATCCTCAAAGCCATAAACCCTAATCATTGTAGCATTCTCTAAGCAATACCAATCCCCCCAGTTGTGGTTAATTGGTCCATTGTAATCTCTAGGCCTAAGAAACCTTTTCACTTCTTCAGATAAATAAAAATCACAAGGATGGTTGAAAAATCTATACAAGGGTTTCAAAAAGAATTCTTCAAAATGCAAGAAATTTGAATTGGAAAACCTGTTGTCCCAAACAACAGTCCATAATTGAATATGCAATGGCCTACCTTCCTTGTTGGATTGTGAAATCCTTAGCTCCCGAGGCCATAAAACCAACTCTTGTCCAAAGTACAACACTAAGTGCATCAATAGTGAGTAATTTATGATATGGAGAATAGAAGCACCACACTTTATCGCCATAAAACCTGCATCCAGCTCTTTAAAAACATGGGCAACATAGTCAAATGACCTAGAATTGTGATACTAAATGTTTGCAGCAATTACCATGGGCACAATCGCCATATGCTTAGGTACCTCCATCCCTAATCCCTATCCCACCGAGGAGTAAGTATATTTCAGGTAAGGTTCAAAAAGATCTACATGAAACGATGGCCCCTCATTGTCTTCCATTGGAGTAGGTTTGCCACGACACCTAATTTTGTGCAGAGGTAACCTCCACCCTTTATAAATGGCATCCATCCTTTTGAACTCATTGTCGAGCTCCTCACTTACTACTTTCTTGCTACATATTCCCTCCATCCTGAAAACCTCAGTAATTGCATTCTCAGATACATGTATCAATGGGTTCCCTGACAAATCACATAAAGCTTTGCTTTTTGGGTCATAGTGTCCAGCTAGCATCTTTACCAATTCAACATCAATAAAAACAATAGGGCACACCAATTTCCCTAAATTAAGCCTCCATGGATTGCACATCGGCTCAAAGTGATTTCTCCTATGATAGTGGAAAATGAATAAATCATAGCCCCTAATCGGAGTCCAAAAATCCCCTATAAATTTGGATTTGTCATCCAATTTGTCAACTTCCACTTTGAGCTATACAGAATGCCTAGCTCTAGGTCTAGAACAAGGTAACTAGTCTATGAGGTCCCAATTCAATTTCCTTTCAATACCTTCTAGTTGCAATTCAGTTTTTTTCTTTTTTTCTTTTGATTGGCTACCCTCCCCTGGTTTTCTTCCTTTTACTTTTCTTGAACTAGTGTCTTCCATAATTCAAATCTTTACGAATTCTGAAAGGAAGAGAAACTTATTGTAACTTTCTTTGAAACTCAAGCTAGGTGAATGCCTTAATTGCTTTGTTGGCTCCTTTTCTCTTTTTCACTTTGAATTCCACGAGGAAATGGTTTCAATTGATCATAACCTGATATGCAAAATCTCCTATGCTTCATCATGCCATTAATGTTTTTACTGAGACATGAACGCTAAATTTTTTTTCAAAATTCTCACTGTCAGATGAGGGCTCATATCAGTAAGACATTTGAAATCTCTGGCCAATCTGCTTGTTCAAAGTTCACCCATCCGCTAAGAGGTCTTGCAGTTTCCCTGACTTCACAAGTCTCCTTGATAGTTTCTTTCCTTTTTCTCTTTATATCACCATGATTTTCATCGAAACAACTATCGCTCAATTTTAATGAATCGGGCTAACAGTTCTTTACCTTACTTCGAGAGTATTTCATCTCACTGAGATGCTTGCTTTACTTATTTATGTCGCCAAGACCAAGCAATTTGTTCTACTGACAAAATAATATTCGCTGTGATGTCTCCTAGATCGCCCCATGATGACATGTCTCTCTAATACACCTCCCTTTCGGCAAGACAATGCACATCATCTTCCCGAGATCTTTTATCTTTGTATGCTTAGTTTTTGTCGGTGTAACCGGAGGGGTTGGTAAGACTTTCTAAACTCTCCCCGGCATCATTTGTCTCATCAAGTGAGTTCTCCCTTTGCTTTATCGGCAAGACCAATAGCGCTTCAGGCAGCGTTTTGAAATTTCTTCCTGATGACCAAAGTCTCCCCAATAGGCTTCACTTTTCACCAATTGGCCCAATGTAACTTAGCTCTATATGACCTTACATCATCACACCGATACCTTTTATCTTGCTGATAAGTAATACAAACCTGCATTCTCCTAGTGTATAACTTTATCGGTATGACCTGTCTGATGTCTCGTCGGTATATTGAAGATATGTATATTATCATCGATGAGACCTGCATCAACTTATGCCAATATTTTCATATGTCAATGTTTCAATTCCAGATGAAATTTATGGGGTTTCACGACAAAATTTAAACCGGATTTTGTAAAAAGGATGCTATGTGAGGATTTTTTTGTTTGTATTATGAACTTTTTGGGAGGCTAATAATCATGAAGGGTGACTAAAATGGCCAAAATTTCACAGTTCCAACAAACTCAATACTACTTATGAAATCCTTGTACATAACATATCAATTTGCGATCTCATTTAAGAATTTTAATTAACTCCTTGAATTAAAGCTAAAATAAAAATTGTACACACCACAATAGTGAGATGCACATAATAACCCTTGATTAATTCATTCAAACTTCAAATACAATTGCACATAAGAGAGACATGAGCCTAGATTTATTAGTTAAATTCAAATGTCAGTACTGTTATGAAACACTAAATCTCCATAAACTCATACCCTACAATAAAAAGACTCAGAATCCAACTTGTATTTTCTTTGTCACTACAGATTTTACAATTTCCTATGCAACTCCACCCCTGATTTTTGACTTGCTAACCTATTACAATGAGAAAAGAAAAGAATATGTAGAGGAAAGGAATAATCTAGAAGAAACCCTAAAACTGATATGGAAATGCCATCTGGAAACATCTTCACCATTGAACAATAATATACAAAATCTCCTTCTCTTCCCATAAAAAACTTTATTTTGTTTCCAAAATAGCATGTGCCCAAGTTGTTCCCCAACAAAAAAATACCCACGTATAGATTCTCCACTTTTTACTTGTAGCTAAGAGAAATATCTCAACCCCCATGAGAACTCTTATTTTTGCTTTGTGGTTGCACCTTATCTTTAACAATATATTCCACATAGTGAATAGTTTTTACTCATTACATAGAATCATCCCATGCATTTAATATTTTTCCCATTTTTCACTTTATTCCCAGCACATAACATTTCATCTCTTACACCAAAATATAATAAAGGCTCGTAAATATCAAACCATGGGACAAAAATAAATTCTCCCCCCCATTCACGTGCTTTATTTTATCCTCATAGATAAAAACTCACCATTTAAAATTTTAAGTTCTCACCTATTTTTAATCTTTCACATTCAAAATATTTCACTCCACAAGTAAATGGAAAAGAAAAATATATTTTAACCATGCTAACTCCTCCACCTTGTGCCGACATCTCAAAACTATCATGAGGCATATTTAAATCCTTATGATACCAATATTTTAAAATTCCCCCAAAGTATATTATATTTAAATAGTATATTTAAAAATACCCTATGGAGTTTCCTCTCAAGCAATACTTAATTCTAAATTTTTCCTTTTATCTCACGGGGCTCCCTTTATCTCTACCTGAGCCCTTTAAACTCATAGAGCCCACCATTCTTCACCTTTCCCATTATCACATGATCAATATCCTATGAGAACTTTTGGATTGTGAAATGGTGAGAAATGGTCAAGATCATGTTCCATTTCATCGGACCTTCCCACCATTGATTTCCAATTTGCACCCTTCACTTGTTTCCCTAATCCTTTATCTCACTCCAGTTTTCTCAAGCTCTGCAAAACATCTCGTGTTTGCAATGGCGGCCATGCATACTTTATTCCCTAGCCACACCCCACAAAAATCCCTCTAGCTTGTGCCTCTTCCAACAACACATGGGCCCCTCACCAATGTGTGGCCACCCACAACATGTGCAAGCTGCACCATTCATGGCTTGATAGATGTCCATACCTGTTACAAAGTTCACACACTGTGCCTATTCTTTCAATGCCAACTACAAGCCATAACCCCTCATTTTCCAGCATTACCATGGCCGTTGATTTTTTCTATGCCCTAACTTCATCCTTTGCTTGCATTTTTATCATGGACACACCCTTTTCTTTAGCAATGGTAGCCCCCTTGGCTGCAAACCAGTCATTGCTCCTCCTTCTTGCTATGCAAGCCTTTTCAACAAATATATTTTTTACATCTGCATTTTCTCATAGCTCTGATGGATGATCATACACCTACAATCATGGCTTTCCATATTTATTTCCTTGCAACAAGTACAAAGGGCGCTTCATGGACAAATCATCTCTCTTGCACATGGCTGCTAATTATAGTTGGTTGTAGTTTCTAAATATTTTTCAATGAATACATTTAGTTCATAGCCAAATGCGAATGGCTCCTCCCTTTTCTAGTTGGTGATGCCATTGCATTTGTTTGGAAGTTACAAAGGTATTTTCAACAAATTGTTGTGCATATCCTCAATAATGACATTCGATGAGATCACACTTATTTTGGCATTTAAACAATTGAAATGTCTTGCCTATGTACTGGCTTCTCCATACTTTGTTTTGATAATATCAAGCTCGCACAAGCAATTCAACTACTCCCATTGTCAAAATTTATTTAGACGTTTCTGGGGCTTCTTCAACAAATCCATTTTACATTTTATGGTGCCCCATACAATGCGTTCTATCCTCTATTTCTCTGGTGATGTTAAAAAATTGGATGTGATTATTCAATGTTTGCAATGATGGTTCAACAATTTCCCATATGGCTTCTTTATGCATAAAAATATTTTATGTTCTTTATTCACCTTGAGATAAATATTCAATAACCTTGAAGTATATAGCCACACATCAAGAAATTTGAACCATATTGGCCTGTCAAATGATTTCCAACCAAACTTAGCCAAATTAAAAAGTGTTGTGACTTTAACTAGATACTTGGTGTGCATCATCCATATAGGAGGAATTGGACTTGAAAATTCAAGATTTTGTTCCTGTAGATGCATCCTCAACCTTTAGGCTCAATAAGTATCTAGAGGCTCCTCAAGTACTTCCAAATTACCATTTGTGAGTGTATCATGGTGCTTACTCAATTCTTGGACTAGAGGATATGCCAATTTTAGCCATTTCACAATATTTTCTTTGACACATTCATGCTTTTTACCCATTACAAATCAATTCTCTTGATGGGATTGCAACATTGGAACCATTATAGGTTCATGACCATGCAAAGCATGTCGAGCCCCATTTAGGTGTCACTAAAAAAAAAATCATTTTCAAACAAAATTTACCATCAAATGACCTGACACTACATTTGGATGAATCTAGAGTTGAAAAAAAAGAAATGGGTTGCAATTAGAATTTTTTTTCTG
The DNA here is from genome assembly GCA_007115665.2 of Sequoiadendron giganteum. Taxonomy (NCBI): domain Eukaryota; kingdom Viridiplantae; phylum Streptophyta; class Pinopsida; order Cupressales; family Cupressaceae; genus Sequoiadendron; species Sequoiadendron giganteum. The sequence continues at coordinate 803,728,270 of CM021101.1, forward strand.
TCCCTTTCATAGAATGGTGAAAATTGGTTAGTCTACCTTAGGAATTAATCTGGGAAACTGGTCAAACGACCCCCTGGAGCAATGAAAAATTGTAAACATATAGTCATTTGACCCAAGAATGCAATGCAACAAACGGCTTGGAAAAAAATGTCACAAGGCGAAATATATTAATTGAAAAAGTTGTTCAATCAAACTTTTCTGAAACAACACTTGCTCTGAACCAATTAACACTCACTCAATTGCCAATTTGTAAAAATAGTGAATCAACCCTAGCGAGCTTCCATCAGACACATAAGTTCATTAAGGTATCCTAAGCACGTGTGTGAAAGGAATTTACTTGAATAATAATTTATCACAAGATATTAACGATCAAAGTTGACCACTCAAAAAGGCTATCAGGAATGCATATGTGAAACTAAACAAATTGCATTAGGTTTCTACTCATTAAAAATAACAAATCAGATCATGAGGCTCTAAAAATTGACACTGGAGATCATTTAGGTATGGAGAAAACAAAACAACACTCGTTTTGACATAAAAGTAAACTGGTTGTGAAATCCAAGCTCAAACAGTAGGCTACTTTATGACACTGACAGTCTCCAAACAACAAAAAAGTGTTAAAAACCTCCAGCTTCACTTTTCAAGACCCTATCAAAACTAACCATGGGAAGCTAAAAATTGACAAACACATTCATACATGTCAATTGAATACATTTGAAAATGTTTTTTTCTTGGAAATCAACAAGCCTCAAATTTTGACTTTGCAAAGTGGGTCACTCAGACTGATCAGTCAAGTGCACTTCTAAAAGTACAGAGGCAATTTTTTTGAAATGGGCACTTCAAATTTGAAAAATTTGAGAGTGTCATTAGTCGCTCCGTCTGGGGATGTATGCCCCCTATGGGCATAGAAATATTCTAGATCTCTAGGGAGAGTAGACCAAATTCCGAATCCACTAGGTGTCGTCAAATGGCTCCTTTATTCATTTTTTCTTTTCAACTTCATCTGGTGACCCCAGGTCACCAAATTAAAAATGGGAGTCAACATTTATCTTTGTCAAATACAATTTTGTAGAAAGAGATGATCTCCCTTAACTCATCCTTGCACTTATCAAACCACAACAACATGAACAATTGTACCTTTGCAAACACAAGTCAGGTTGCCTTTGGGCAAGTAGAAACTTTCTCTTTGTTCAACTTCATTATATGGAAACCAAATCAAATAAGTCACGCCACTATTAATTTCTTCATTTTATGATTTCATATCAAGTGATGTGATTTGAAAATAGTGATCAAGACCATATAAAAACATATTCTGATAACAACCATCTGCCTGATTAAACATGTTAGTACCTCCTAACAGGAAATCATTCACAACATTATCAACATGTTCACAATCACTATGTATCTGAAAGTCAGGCATACTTTCAAAATATTGATTATCATGTGGCTACAACTTATCACATTCATCACTGTGAACCCCTAAACTTGCAAATGCACAAAGAAGTCAAACATTGTTAGTGTTAGATCAAATATGCATGTAACAATGAGGGATTCCCCATAAAATCCATCTATCTAAAACTTAAATTAGGAAATGAAGAACATAATGAAATTATAACATGTAAATCCTAATTAAGCAAATAGCATTATGATCCCATGGGGAATTGGTGCAAATGATATGTTGAAATTGGCCCTTTCCCAATTCCTATGATTGCAAATGTGGATTGATGAAGAAATGGTCAAATCTCCAAAGAGATTTGAGCATAACCTTGATGCAAGTGTGAAAATATGAAGAGTATTTGGATGAAATGGGCAAAATCAGTTCTCACTTGAAGAGAGTAACTTTGCATATGAGTCGTGGATGAAGATTGAGGAGAAGAGTCTTCCAATTTATAGATTCAAATCTTGGAAGAGATAGTGGAAATAAGCAATGTGGGACAAAAGATACTCCAATGGCATTGTGCCACTTGTCTAAATGTGACTGGATAAGGAATGTGCAAGTTTTGGCCAATGTGCCAATAAATGCAACTAGGTGGCATTTCAAACTTGAGAAATGACATGTTGAAGAGGGAAAAAGAATGAAGTTAATGTCACTTGGCTCAAGGTCAAGGACATGTAAGAGGCTTTTAATGCCTTGTTGGAAGGACCAAGTCCACTTGGACTTTTTGAATTCAAATAAGGAATATTCTCTTTTTGATGTTTTGTGAGGGAAAATAGGAGAATTAATAAATCAAAGTAATTGATTTATTGTGCAAGTTACATTCTCTAGAGAATTTTAGTGAGAAAGATTAACTTAATCAAGGATTTGATTAACTTAATGAAGAATTAGGTGATGTGACAATTTAGACTTAGATTTATGAATTGATTTAAGTTAGAAATTGAGAGGAAATGATTCATTAAATAAATGATTTGATTTATTTAATAAAGAAGGAATGTGTTAGATTAAATCAAATAAGGTTTAATTTATTTAATTTAATAGGAGGACTTTAGAGATTTTAATTAAATAAAATGATTTATTTAATTAAATAGCAATGCAAGGTTGATTAAATGAAATTGATTAATTTAATCACTGAAAGAGGAAGACTTAATCCAATAGATGATGATTTATTAAATTAAGAGATAGAATGCGATGAAATGCTGAGAATATGCTTCTGAGAGGAAACATCATTAGTGATCAGGATCAGGTGTGCCAAAACAAATTTGTTCATTTTCCATGTCTACATTTTGCCCCTCTTTGAAGCAATGTACCTGTTGTATTGGTTCAAAGAATAAACTGTTGTGATCAAAGGTCCGGGATTATGAATTTTTTAGATGCCCCACTACTACCCTAGTGGAAGGATATTGCTAGATATTTCCCCCTCGAGAGATCAAAAAATTTTTTTGGATTTTTTGGATGGTCTCATGAAAAAGATGACAAGGTGCCCGACAAGCCAGAAATGCCCCAGAATGCCAGAAAACTACTTTAAAATGCCAAAAGGGATGCAAAACGACTCTTAGTTGGATGAAGATGGGATCAGAGGACCAAAACCCAATCTAGAAGGTCAAATTAGGTCAAAAAACCCTAATTTTCAGGTTTAAATAGACCGCGAGGGGTCATTTTCAATTGATTTTGCAATCGTAGCCTTTAGAAAATTTCAATTTTAGCTCTGAGTTTGAGTGGACATGGTGCAATGATAGCTTCCTAGGCACATGATGGAGAGGGTTTAGACACATCAGCGGCCAGTTGGCATAGGACCCGTGGTATGTACCCCTATCCATCTTTTAATTTTATCATTTTACGTGCATTAAATAGGGTTAAGGTTCAGTTCAAACTATGCGGTGCCATATGGCACTATGGAAAGTATCTTATTGCAACCACATGGTGCTGTATTGCACTACATATGCGAAGTGCACCATGCAGGGCAGTTTGCAATTTGGCATTTGGTTGGCCGAAAGTCCACCGCATGTCTATTCTTCACCGCGCAGCGCAGTTAGGAATTTAGGGTTTGCACCAAACAGGACCACATATGAAAAGTGCACCACGTGGGTCACTTTGCGACTGCTAAAATGGTAAATTCCACCATGACGATGTAGTTTGGAACTTTCAAAACTATGCCACACCCACAAACAGCACCGTACTTGCTAGTTTGAGGCATATTTTAACTTTAAAACTTTATTTTTTCCTGATGCGATAGCCTTCCCTGTGCAAGAGGAGCCTGGTGTACTCTATTCATGGGAGCATCGATGGCCAGGAGTACCCTATTCTTAGCAACTTTTTAGCCAAGGTCATACCACTTGAGTGTGACCCACATGTGCCATTGTGTACCTTAGTTAGAGCAGTCAAGGCTTCCTTGGGTTTTAAACAACGTAGCAAGGTTTTGTCGGTAATTCTACGGAAGAGGGTCTCTCCTAGGATGATGAATTGTGAAGTCCTTTTGACAAAAGTGCATTTTAGGTTCGGAGTGATGTCAGTGGGGAGGATTCCTAGCTTTAGGTAGGTGTATATATCATGATACCAAAGATTTCCAGGACCAACGAGTTCACACACATACTTTGACTCTAGTACCTTGAATGTGGGTACGAGAAGTTGTTCTACATGGAATTCATGTTTTGAGACATTGTGAGGGATGTCCAGTAAGGATCCAATTGTCGCCATTGCATCGGTTGCTCTATTGTTTTTCCTTGGTATGTGCTCAAAGTTAATGTTGATGAAAGATTCCTTGAGGCTTTCTACTACCTTCTTGTATGGTGCGAGCTTATCATCCTTCATTTGGTATTCACCGTTGACTTGGTTGATGATAAGTTGCGAGTCCCCATAGACTTTTAATGCCATGATTTGCCATTGTGCTGCAATTTTGAGGCCTATGGTCAAAGCCTCGTATTTTGCAATATTGTTAGTACAAGGGAATACTAGCTTGTATGATCTAGGTATGCAATCTCCTTGTGGCATGATGAAGAACACACCAACTCCTGATCCATGTTGCGTGTGAGAGCCATCAAAGTATAACTTCTAGTGGTTTGCTGCACCAAGGTTAAAAGGGGACTCATCTAGGAATTCTGATATGAGTGGGTTATCTGTGTAGAGGGGAGCTTCTACCAACTGATCCGCAATGACTTGTCCTTTTATGGCTTTTTGTTCTACATACTCGATATCATGTTTCGATAATATCATTACCCACTTAGCCATTCTACCTGTAAGCGTTGCTTTTGACAAAAGGTACTTTAGAGGGTCTATTTTGGAAATCAACTTGATTTGGTGCGCTAACATGTAGTGTCTGAATTTATGAGCTGCAAATACTAGTGCTAGGCAAGATTTTTCTATTGACGTGTAATTGAGCTCATGTCCCACCATTGTTCTGCTGATGTAGTAGATAGCCTACTCAGTTCCCTTTTCATCATGTTGGGCTAAAAGGGCCCCCAAGGCGGTTGTTGTTGCTGAGATGTATAGGATTAATGGTTTTCCCACAATTGGTGGCATCAACATAGGTGGTGTAAGTTGATATTCTTTTATTTTGTTGAATGCTTGCTCAGATTTGTCATCCCATCTGAAAGTTACTCCCTTGTGAAGTAGGTGTGAATAGGCAATTTGTTTATCTACCAGTTGTGCTTTGAATCTTCAGATGGACTGGAGTCTTCCCTACAATCCTCTTAGTTGTTTTAACATTCTTGGTGCTTCCATTTCAAGGATTGCTTTTACCTTTGCAGGGTCCACCTCTATTCCTCTCATTGAAACTATGTATCCTAGCAGCTTTCCTGATTGTACCCCAAAGACACAATTCTTTGGGTTGAGTCTAACCTTATATTGTTCGAGCCTGTCAAAGATAGCACTTAGAGTTGCTATATGGTATTGTCTCTTCTTTGATTTAGCCAGTATGTCATCTACATAATCTTTGACTATTTTATGGATCATGTCATGGAAGATTAATGTCATGGCTCTTTGGTATGTAGCTCCTACATTTTTCAACCCAAATGGCATTACGTTCTAGCAGTAGGTGCCCCAAGGACATGTGAATGTTGTCTTATGTTGGTCTTCTTTTGTGATCACTATCTGATTGTACCCCGAGAAGCCATCCATTAGGGAGAGCATCTCATGTCCGACCGTCATATCCACTATCATGTCAATGTTGGGTAGTGGAAAGTCATCCTTGGGACATGCTTTATTTAGGTCTCTAAAATTGGTGCAGATGCGGATGCCCCCTTTCGGTTTAGAGACCAGTATGAGATTTGATACCAATTCTGGATAGTCGATCGGGTGTATGAAGACAACATCCAGAAGCTTCTACAACTCAATCTTTACAAGCAAGGCTATTTGTGGCTGCATCTTCCTTAGCTTTTGTCTGACTGGTTTTTCTCTGGGGTAAATGGCCAAATTATGAACTACTACTTTAGGGTCCAAGCCTGGCATGTCTACATAGGTCCACACAAAATTTACCTTTCTCTCCTTTAGGAATGCTACCAATAGTTCTTGTTCCTCTATTTGAAGTGTTTGGGCGTAGAATGTGATTTGTGGCTCTGTTTCTGTTCCCAGGTTGACAGGGTTGCACTGTTCTGCCAATACTGCTGACTTCTCTTGGTGTAGAGTGGTAGGGGGAGATTGAATCCTTCATCCTTTGGTGCCTCAGGGAGGTTTTCACCATCGACTGTGTCCTTTATTTTTATTGTTTTATGGTTAGAGAGTGCCACAATGTGGTTTTCACTCAATAACTCTGAGCTTATTCTTGATCTTTTTCTTTTGCGACTGAAGGACTCAATCATCTCCCCATAGTATGCTTGTGTGTCTAGTGTGATGTTGAATCCAGCCTTGTGATCTCCACATAGGATTATATCCCTTAGTCCCATGAATTCCGAGAGAGACACATCGTTTTTGAATGAGTCTAGAATTGGCGGTCCCCATTGGTCGTGATCGATGAGTTGGGGGTACACTAAGTGGATTTGGTGGGTTTGTTGGATTGGCTCAGTGGGTGAGGCGCTAATGATTAACAAGGTGGACTCCTCGAAAAGCCTAAGGAGACTTGCTATGGTATCCTCGTCATCACTACTAGCACACACATCGATAATGTCAAAGGTGTAATTGTTGAGTGGGATCCCTAAGCAAACAAGTGGTCTAGGGGTTGTTGTTGTTACTTAAGGAGAGGATCAGACTGCTCTTCTGGGCATACCTCTGCCACATATAGTTATACTCAAAGGAGTATAGCTGAGGCCAATGTTTCACATCCTTCTTTCCACAATGATAGGCTCCAACCATCCATCACTATTTCTTCCTAGGCTTTCATTCCTATTATAGCCCATGCCGAACATCATTTGTAATCCTCTGTTTGTTTCCTCCATGGGTAGGGTAGGAGTGGGTCTTTCATCTTGGTACAGAGTATTTGTGATTTCCTCCTTGTCCACATTCTCCTAACTAAGATCCCCCCAACGGTGGAATCTAGAGGGTTTCGTTCTAGTGCGAATAGGTGTTTGAATCAATTGTGGTTGCCCATGTGACCTAGGAGATTATGGTAACTCTCCTACAACAAAAGCATTTCTCTTCATTCTATAACCACCGCATCCATTGTCCCGTATCATGTTTTTGATCTCGGATATGTTGGGGATGGCGGGTGTCTCTGTCATAGAAGTGGAGACGAGATTAGTTGGGTCTATGTATGAAGTGGATGGTCCTTCATCATTTTTAGGTACTTGAAGGATCTTGTAAAACTTGGCTTCCAAGTTTTTGCAATAGGAAAAAGGTTTGGGATCCCCATGTATAGTAACCTCCTCATTTTGATATGAGAACTTAATGCACAGGTGATAGGTTGAGGCCACTACCTTCATTCCATGTATCCATGGGCGTCCCAGGAGGATGTTGTATGGTAGATCAAGGTCAAGAACTTGGCAGGTTGTTTCCATGGTTGTTGGCCCCACTTGGATGGGGATCTTGATAGTGCCCTGAGACACTCTTTCCTAATTATCATATGCTCTTATCATGATGCTTTTGTTCTTATTGATGGAATCCTCGACAAATCCCAATTTTTTTATGAGTTTCAGCGAACAAATATTAAGACCTACACCACCATCTACCAGGACTCGTTTGACTTTATTTTTATGGATTAGGACTTGGAGGTGGAGTGCACGGTTATGAGATAGCTACGGGGGGAAATCTTGGTATGAAAATGTGATTAGATTTGGGGTAACGATGTCACCCACCATAGCCTAAAATTGCTCTGTGTTAAGGGTGGCAGCAATGGTAGATGCAGCTAGTGCTTCATTAAGGATCTGTCTATGGGCGGCAGAGATTTTTAGTAATTCCATGATGGAGATTTGTGTAGGTGTTCTTTTCAATTGGTCAATTACATTATAATCATAGGGGATGGCCTCTGTGTTGGTAATGGGGGTCTTAGCAGGTGCCCCAGCAATGGTAACCTTTTCGCCTCATGTGGTGACTCCACAGTCATTGTTGGCTCCCTTGATATTTATGATAGTGACCATCTCGTCGACACATCTGACTATCTCCTCATATACTAGATTAGCACTAGCATACTTTTTCTTACCCTTATTATTCCCTTGGTTATGATTCGGCATCGAATTCGTGTACATTTTTAGGTCTTGATTTCTGGCTAGCTACTCGATGTTGATGACCTTATCCTCGATGAGGTCTTGGATGATATTCTTGAGTCTCATGCAATTGGCGGTGGTGTGTCCTTTGACTTTGTGAAAGTGACAAAAGAGATTCTCATTGTACCACGGTGGTTTGGTCATGGGCTCTGTGTATTGTTCGTAGTTAGAGATCTTGATTAGGTTCTCTTTGACTAGTTTCTTCATGATAGACTCAATCGATTCGCCAAGGGCTATGAACTTCCTCTTGGAGGGAAACTTGTTGCGGGGAGGTGGTCCTCCTTGATTACCCACATTGTTGACTTGACTGGTGGAAGGTGGTTGTGCCACTACCGCATTATTGTGCACATTATTGTGATTATGATTTTGTAGTTGATGATGGTTTTGGGTATTTTGCTTAGGAGCACTGATGACTACCTTAGCGTCAACCAAGCCGTCGTTCGTGATATTTTTGTTCCTCGACCATGTTCGAGGTTTATCATTGTAGTTGTTAGATGGGTAGTTATCATGCAGTGGAGCGAATGTTGGTGCGCCTTCTCGTGCCATAAGAGCTCTTTCAATGTTGAGCGCCTTTGAAATTAGTTGATCGTATGATGTTGTGCACTACATTTTTAAGTAAAATGCAAGGTTTTTATCAAGGTTGGCTATGATGGTGCAGAATTTTTGTTCTTCTAGCATAGTCCACTTGCTCTGATTGGCCTTGGATCGCCATCTTTGCAAGAAGGATGCGAATAACTCTCCTTTTTCTTGTTTGAGTGCAAATAGTTCTAAACTAACATCCACACCCATATTAAAAGCGTAATTTTTAAGAAAGCCTCCACTATTTCCTCAAATGTTTTAATGCCCATGGGTAGGTGAGAAAACCATTCCATAGCTGGACCAGTCAGGCTTCGAGGGAAGACCCGTATTAAATACATGTCATCATATGTGACTTCCATGCAGTGCACCTGAAATTCCCTGACGTGGTTTTTAGGGTTGCCCATCCCATTGTATTTATAAAATTTGGGGATCTCAAATCCCTTTGGGAACAATACCATGGTGAGACTTCTATCGAATGGGTAAGGGCACAAGTTGCCTGGTGTCCTTGTCATTTTTCCTACTTGCAAGTCCAACACCTATTGCAAAAGCAATTTGATTTGTGCTGTGACATCTTTGCTTGGATCGGGGGGGTGGGATGAATGAGTTGTAAGGTGTTTGGGATCTGTGCATGGTGGGAGGAGTACTAGTGGGCATTTGCTACAAGCTTGGCTATGTGTTGAAGGCTTGTTTGTAAGCCTACATTTGTGCCAACAATCCATGTTGTTGATCTTGTTGTTGTTGTTCCAATAGTGCTTGCTATTGGTCCATCTGATGTTGTTCCCATGGAGCCTGCTGTTGGTCAAGTTGTTGTTGAGCTAGTAACGCTTGTTGTTGGTTAGCTCTTGTTGCACCGACAATGCTTGTTGTTGGTCGAGCTGCTATTGTGCCAATAAAGCTTATTGTTTAGCTTGATGTTGTTCTTGAAAGTATTGTAGGGCTTGTTGGTAGGCTTGCAAGTGGATCACCTGCAATTGCGCTTGGTATTGGGCTTGTGCCTATTGTTGGGCTTGAGCTTGAGCTTGGGCTTGAGCTTGGGCTTGAGCTTGCACTTGGGCTTGAGCTTGCGCTTGCACTTGGGCTTGCACTTGGGCTTGAGCTTGGGCTTGAGCTTGCGCTTGTGCTTGGGCTTGCACTTGAGCTTGTGCTTGGGCTTGAGCTTGCGCTTGCACTTGGGCTTGAGCTTGCACTTGCGCTTGCTACTTTTGTTGGAGTACTCTTTGTTGGTTGGCCTTTTGGAGGGTTTGGATTAGAGTGGCAAATGAATTTGTTGTGTTGGTTTTCGATGGGATTGGTGGTGGAACAAGAATCATGCCAACTGTCATGGTGGGTGGAGGGATTGTGGTGGTGATTGTGATTTGGGTTGTCGGAGGGGTGTTTGAGATGATTGGTCCTTGAGGAGGCATGCTTTGGGAGACTTGAGGACCAATAGATGCATTAACCGCGGTGACAGGAATAGTTGCAATTTGTTGTGAGGATATGGGCAAAAGAAGTGGGTTCAAAGTGGTGGTTGGATTGCTTGGATTGGCAAAATTTTCGATGGGTAAAGATGGAAGACCTCTTCCAAGAGGTGATGCAGATGTGAAAGAAAGCGGGGGAAGGGATGATGCACCACTTTGGAAAGAGAAAGGATTGATAGCTTTCATCATTCCAAACAAGCCAACTTCCTCATGTGGTGGGGCAGTTAATATGTTCAATTGATAGGTTAGTGTGGCGTGAAATGAGGATGAACCAGCAGGATTATGAAATGTGAGTGGGACGTATGGATGAGATGGGTTTTCCGGAATAGATATAGCCAGTGTGGGGGTGATGATTGCTTCTTTATCAGCCACAAGGCAGTGTTTTTGTAATTCCTAGAACATGGCACTCCCCTTGTTTACATTCGGGGAGGTTGGTGTGATGACTGATGTGGTGCAAGGTACTTCTTGGTTGATGTTGGACAATGGGGATGCATCTGTACTAGTGCTTGTGTTAAGGTCGGGAAGGGGCATGACCCCTCCTCTTTCTATCATATTTATGTATTTGAACATAGCACTAACAATTTTGTGGTTCTCTAGATTTTCAACCATTTCCATGATTTCATTTGGTGTCATCCCCATGTCTTCATTTGTGCTATCCTCTTGATAACTCTCCTCTTGAGGATTTTGTGATGATAAGGGAGAGTTGCTTGGGGGATTGCTTAATCCTACTAGGTTTAATTTGGTATGTAGATGACTCATGTCCATAGAAGCTAATATTTATCTGATATTCTCCATGTCCTTCTTGTGTTGAGATCTTGTTTGGACCATAAAAAATAGGGATTTGTTCGATCATAATTTTTTAGGTCCAAAAGAGAAGAACTAGGGAAGCTAAAAGATCAAAGATGGTGATAATGGTGATGGGTTAAATGGATGGGATGAGTGAGTGAAACCTTTGGAGAAATTTTGAAGGTATGTGCTATACTTTGTAAGGGCTTTTGATTTGATTGATTGTGATAATTTGACTAGATGCATTAAGTCAAACAAGATTGTTGTGCAGTTGTTTTCCCTAGGAAGTTGTGTTATCCTAAGGGAACTTGCACAAATGGATGAATTGACAAAGTGTGTTATGCCAATGTGTTTTGAGAACTAATAGAATTTAAGAAGTTGTGTTATCTCAAAGAAATTTTTTTCAATGGTTGAGACTATGTTGGCTAAGTGTGTTAAGCCAAGGTATGATGATGTTGATTTAGCCCTCTAAGTTTAGCGTGATGATTGATTCTAGAGCTCTCGAAAGGTTTGATGATGAAATGAGACTTGATTTGATGGAGGAATGAATGGGAATGAAAACTTTGATCTTGAACCTTAACCTAGATGTGACTCTCTCTACAAAACCTCAGTATTGAAGAACATGCTAGACTTCCTATGGGAGAAATGGAAAGCTTTGAAAAAGTTTAGGATTTTGTTGACAATAAAATGCATACAATGCAGGATTGTTCCTTGAGGCTTTTTTGTAGAAATTGTATACAAGTCTCTCCCTTACTTCAAAGAGCATCTCAAGGTGTTGCTCACAGATTTTTAGACTCACTTTCTTGAACTTTGGCTTTGGGATTTTAATCTTGTGGGAAATCATTGGAAACAACACATATGTAATTCAATTTGTCTCTTTATCTTGGTTAAATGAGGTTCTTTTTATCTAAGACATTTACTTGCTTAGGTTTTCAAACTATATGTCTAGTGTCCCATTTTCTTTCTCATCCCACAAGGTCCCTTATGTGGAAATCGAGGAAAATAGGGAAAAATTTTCCTTATGTTTATCCTTATTGGAAACAAATGATGGTAGAACTTGTACACTTAGAAACCTCTAGGAATGTGATTCCTAGGGAAAGCAAGAGTGGGCAAGTTTGTCAATAGGTATTTGTTTCCCACAAGGTGTTTGAAATTTCAAGGTTTTTGTGTATGTTTGTTTTTCATAATGTTTTCAAGATCAAGCAATGTGTTTTCCCAAGCACTTTTTACACTCCTAGGTTGATGAGGCAATACCTTGTTGGGTTCCCACTTGGATAAATCTAGTTGCGCATATCTTGTGTGAATGGCTAAATGCTTGACCACACTGGCTCCCCTCCATGACACTCACTTATTCGGGTCAGCCAAGCATTAGTACCCATGAATCTCCCATGGCATACCTTCCATTTCCACAACAAGACCGCATGTTACGTGGGGCAGCTTCAAAGGACATGACCTTTTGCACCAACAAGATAGACAAGGGGTTCTAATTCGGGCATTCCATTCATGGGGGATTTTCCAACATCCGCGAGAGTCCATTGCTGTCCATCTCGTTGAAATAATCCTTGTGATATTGGCCTTTGTTCCAATATCCACACTTATATCCCAAGTGGAAGTCGCTTGGCTTTAGCGTGTTCCCGATTGGGTCATTCCCTTGGGTGATTAATTTTTCCCACAAGGCAGGCCCTCTAAGATAAACAAAAGTGAGCTAACATATCCCGTCGTTCACACAACCCTTGTTGAAAAACAAAGGGGAGAACCTCCACAATATATCATGGTCACACTCGCATGTTTTGTTCAATTTTAAGTGCCCAAATCAAAATGTGGAGGCAATCTTTTTGACAAGTTAATATCACTAAAATGCTTTTGATTCTCAAGATCGCTATAAAGTGTGAGAGAAGCGCATACACATCTTAATGATGTTAATTTGTTAAAAAGTTTGCAAAACATAAAAGAAAATTGTTCATTTTAACCTTCAAAGCAATGATGAATTCATTTTAGAAGCACCAATTGAAATGTGAAGTTTGCCTTGTTCAATTTTAAGTCCAAATCAAAATCTAGTAAATGTCTAAAAATTCTTTTTAGCCTCTTGGCAACTTAAAAAAAAAACAAAGTTTGTTTGTTCTTTTTAAATCCCAATGAAAATTTAGTATTCTAAGGTCAAATATTTTTTAACAAATTTTCTCAAGAAGTGTTGAAGAACACTTAAGTGTTTAGAAACACTTTGCACAAAATGAACATGATATAAAAGAAAATTTGAACATTTTTTTAAAGCCCAAAGTGAAATTATTTTTCCTAAGGCCAAAGATTTTAACAAATTTTCTAAAGAAGTGTTAAAGAAAACTTTTAGTGTGTAGAAACACTTTGGGTTTGTGAAGATAAAATCATGGTGAACTTCTCCTTTTTCCTCCATCCTACAAAATAACAGAAAAACAGAGAGTAAAAAAAAAGAAATACAGCAAATCAGGTTAATATTAAAAAAAATTATTCAAATTTTAAAAACCAGACTGATCCCGCGGTAGAGTTTAGCAAGTACGGTGCTCCTTAATGGGTGTGGTTCAGCTTAAAAAACATAGGTGGTGATATACAGAGCCGCGTGGTCAACTGTATGTGGTGCTCTATAGAAATAGAGACCACGGGTGCTGCAGAGTTTTACACGCGGTGGAGTTTGGAAGTGGCGGTTTTTGGCAAAATTTCAAATTTGATGCACAGGAAGCAGTTGCAGTGCTATATAGTGCCGCAGGCTTCGGGAGGTGCGGTGCAATACAACACCGTGTATGAGTCCACGGTGCAATACAACACTGCGTGTCTGGTACGTGGTGCAGTTTCCTGTATATGAACAAAAAGCATGAAAAAAACCATGGAAATTTGAGGAAAACGTAACAAATTTTGTGATTGGCCTCCTTGTAGCACCAAAATGTGAACCCCTAAACCTGCAAATGCACAAAGAAGTCAAACATTGTTAGTGTTAGATCAAATATGCATGTAACAATGAGGGATTCCCCATAAAATCCATCTATCTAAAACTTAAATTAGGAAATTAAGAACACAATGAAATTATAACATGTAAATCCTAATTAAGCAAATAGCATTATGATCCCATGGGGGAATTAGTGCCAATGATATGTTGCAATTGGCCCTTTCCCAATTCCTATGATTGCAAATGTTGATTGATGAAGAAATGGTCAAATCTCCAAAGAGATTTGAGCATAACCTTGATGCAAGTGTGAAAATATGAAGAGTGTTTGAATGAAATGGGCAAAATCAGTTCTCACTTGAAGAGAGTAACTTTGCATATGAGTTGTGGATGAAGATTGAGGAGAAGAGTCTCCAATTTATAGATTCAAATCTTGGAAGAGATATTGGAAATAAGCAATATGGGACAAAAGATAGTCCAATGGCACTGTGCCACTTGTCCAAATGTGATTGGATGAGGAATGTGGAAGTTTTGGCCAATGTACCAATAAATGCAATTATGTGGCATTTCAAACTTGAGAAATGACATGTTGAAGAGGGAAAATGAATGAAGTTAATATCACTTGGCTCAAGATCAAGGACATGTAAGAGGCTTTTAATGCCTTGTTGGAAGGACCAAATCCACTTGGACTATTCGAATTCAAATAAGGAATATTCCCTTTTTGATGCTTTATGAGGGAAAATAGGAGAATTAATAAATCAAAGTAATTGGTTAATTGTGCAAGTTGCATTCTCTAGAGAATTTTAGTGAGAAGGATTAACTTAATCAAGGATTTGATTAACTTAATGAAGAATTAGGTGATGTGACAATTTAGACTTAGATTTATGAATTGATTTAAGTTAGAAATTGAGAGGAAATGATTCATTAAATAAATGGTTTGATTTATTTAATAAAGAAGGAATGTGTTAGATTAAATCAAATAAGGTTTAATTTATTTAATTTAATAGGAGGACTTTATAAATTTTAATTAAATAAAATGATTTATTTAATTAAATAGCAATGCAAGGTTGATTAAATGAAATTGATTAATTTAATCACTGAAAGAGGAAGACTTAATCCAATAGATGATGATTTATTAAATTAAGAGATAGAATGTGATGAAATGCTGAGAATATGCTTTTGAGAGGAAACGTTGTTAGTAATCAGGATCAGGTGTGCCAAAATGAATTTGTTCATTTTCCATGTCTACAATCACATGGATCATTCTCAAGCTGAAAGCAATATGCCTCCATATCTTGCACATTTCCACATTCTATGAGAACTCCTTCCTGCTAACAGAAATAGCACTTACACTCTACTATATGGATGGAACTATTAGGTTCAATCTGAATATTAGTTTGCATATGAAAATTTAAACCATCACAAGAGCTTACCAAACTATTTGGCTCATCATGCAAACTATCTTCAAGTGCATTCAATGAGATACACTCATGCATTAGCATACTTTGCAATTTTCCTTCATCATGCTGAGATTGAGATTCATCAGAGATTTTTGACTCATCATCATCTGTAGTGACAATATCATCATCTTCAGCAATAGAAGAAGGTTCATCCATATAATGTGATATCATATCACCAATGACAACTTGGTCACTATTAACATCCTCTGTAAAAACTAATGGAACATTCAATTCATCTCAGTTCTCAACAAAGAGTGGATTATCTCTGCAACAATAAAGATCATCATTAGTACTAATTGATGAAAAGGGAAACTCATCAAATAAGGGTTTTTTCCAAACATTATTTATTGATGCAAACATCTTTGTCCTAGTACTAATATTTTGAATTTCTCTCAGGACCATTCATTTTTTTATCCTCTGAACACAAGGTATCAACACTTTTAGTATCACAAGATTTCTTAACAAGAAGAAATTATAGTTCAGAGGAATAATACGATTTATGATCAAAATCAACATCTATATTCACATTAAAAGGCTCATGGCTAGGCCCACTCAAGTCACCAGACAAAGACTGTTTCAAATTTGCATTACAATATTTAATATTTGACTCATTATTCAAGAATCTTCTTGGTTATCAATTGTTTCAAACTCATCAAACCAGATTTCTAAGTTTTCACCAACATAATCACTATCATATTCATCATACATTACATCATTAACATTAAGTGGCTACTTTTGTTCATCCTCAATATGATTTTCATAAAAAAATAGTTCATCATTGGAAGGAAAATCGTGAACATATGCATTACACCCTGCATTATGAAAGTCATCATCACTATCAAATTCAATAGGGTCTGCACACAACAACTGAGGGTTTTCCTCATGTGCACATTTTTGAAATTTTGTGGTCAATAAATCTGATTTTTTTTTGTAAATTAGTAGATCATTTCTCTAATTTACCCTTTCACCGACTTCCTCTTCTTCACCATCACTTGAATTACAACTACTATGAAATTGCAAATCAGAATAACCCATGATATCATCATCTTCAAAGTCTGAGAAATTAATGGGTTGATCATAAACAGGATCTCCCCAATCATAGGAAGCAGAATTGCTAACAAAATTGTCAAAAGCATGGTCACAATCTATCATAGAGGATAAATTTCCTATTTCTTCATTCTTACTCACCTTTGGGTTTTCATAACAACAATCCACAATTCTTTGTACTTCAACATTAGATTGGGTGTCTTCACTGAGCTTGTCATTTGCATCCTCCTGAGGGTAGACATAAACATCTTCTTTATCAAGTTGAAAACCACAAATGGTTTCTTGATTGTAGCTACTTGTGGCTTGTCTTTCAAACTATATTTCATCACATACCTCTTCATTTGCAGCTAACAAACTGATGTTCTCAAGAGAGTTCCCTAAATCAACAAACTTCTTTGTCTCAACATAGAGACTTACATCGAGACTACATTCTTCAAATGTAGAATAGACATAATAAATTGTATCATCACCTTGCTAATCACATTTCTCTTCTTCAAAGAGTGAATCTAACTAAAATTCTTTATTATGTTCTTGGCTTGGAAGACTCAATCGTTGATTTGCATTTGGGTATACTTCCTTTGTGAGTTCTTCAAAAACAACTTTATCATCACTTGATGATGTATCCTTCTTTTCTTCAACCTTTTCAAATGTGCACTTGTCTTAAGAATTTTGATCATTTGCATTTACATAGCTTCTGATTGCATCAACATGTTTACCCATAATTCAAGACAACAAACTTAACACATATTCAGTTCTCTATTTCTCCAAACCATCTAAAAATGTATAAGTCATTTGCATATTGGAGATTTCAAACTCATTTAACAATGCACTAGACCCCTCTTCATAGGCCTCATAATACATATGGATACAATTAGGAGTGCTAGGTCTAAAAATTTCTAGGATTAGTGGAAGAAAAACATCAAATTTGTGACTGAAATCAATGTTTGACTCTTCCTTTCGCTTTCTAATCTCTTTTAATATTTTGACAAGATCTAGAGGTTCTCTTACAAATTATTTTCTATAAGAATTCACTAATTTATCCCAGAAAGGAAATGAATTCTAAGAAAAACTTAAATACCAATCTCATTCTCATACTTCAAGAGATCTGAGAAATAATCTCATCCACATATCCTAATCGCCAAAAAAATGTTTCTCCATGAATTTAGAATTTTTTTTAACATTGCATCTCCTTCGCAAATATTGCATCCATCAAATCTAGGCATCTTCTTATATATTTGATTTGTCGTACATTCTACTTTATAATCAACCCATGACAAATCTAACTGAGCATACAATGGGTCAAATGAATTTAAAAATGGTGCACTGACTTGAGAAGTAGACATAGTTTGGGTGTCACTTGACTGTGTTTGTTGAAACAACTGGTATCTTTCATCCATCATTTTAAGCCTTCTCTCATTTCTATCATTCCATTCAGGTCTGAATCTAGGCTTATTAACTCTTGGGTTCTTATACTTTGTGGTATTAGATGCTTGAAGTTCATGACACTTTCTAATAAGCTGAATCAAATTGTTCTTTGGTATCGTTACTTTACCTTGATAATCCATGTATATTAAAAATCAAAGCTCACTAACTATGCATAGTTACATACATGACCAAATGAAGGATTACTATGACAATGGATGATATAAGGACAACCTGATCTTGAATCATTTGATAATACAAATGGTTGGAAACCACTAAAATAGACAAATGCATTCTAACCATCCATATAAGAAAATATTTGAGCACTAGACAAAATACTTTCAATGGGAATGAAATTACATTCAACAGATCTAGAAAATGAATGTGTGCAAAGTTAAATTTACTATCCTTTCCCTTTGGTAGTGTTAACTCACTATGTAGGGAACCAAATTTATTTCTAAGAAGTTCAAATATTATTTTCATACAATATTTTCTTGAAAAATAAGAGTGAAAATACCTAGAACTATTGCAACAACTGCAAATTGTTCTTTTGGTTGGAAAAATTTGTAGATCTTGAACTGTGTTCACATTTTCATTAGGTTCTTTGGTAGAGGCGCCACCTCTTTGCAAAGAAAAAAAATTTGAATAGCTGGAAATTCTTCACAGGTCAAATTTATTTTTAAACTAGCATAAGTATTGCAACACCTCCTTATCCAACAATATGACATCATATGGATTCCTTCCTCAAAATTTTCAGGGTGCTTAATCACAAGAGGTTGAATCTGCTTCATCTCTACTGAAAATTATTTGGTTATTTCCCAATTCTTCTCAAATAATTCACACTAGTGCATAGATCCCAGAGTCACCACTCATAATTTGGGAGGTATTATGAAATAAGCATGAATCATGGAAAAATCTAGACAAAACTTACATTGAAAGATGAATTACAACAGACTCTCTCGAAACATTCATGAGAATTGACGCAGTTGACAAGGAGATTGAATCTATCATAACAAGCTCATGACTCTATAAGGCTAAATGATCTTCAAAAATGTTCCCCAGTAGAGTCGCCATTTTGTTGGTGACTCAGATGGGAAAAAAAATTCAATAATTTTAAACCTCTGGTTACAAAAATAATTAAAAACTTTAATCACTCAATAACAACACCATCTGCAACCAAAAATTTTGAGTTCATCCCCAATGGAGTCGCCATTTTGTTGGTTGTTTTTTAGTGTAACCAAGTTTTTCTCCTAATCTACCTATGGAATTGCCAATCCATATTAGGGGTAGCTTGAAGGACTTGGACCAACTGATGGGGATTTTTATAAACCTAATACACTTTGGGCTCTGCAAGACCTGGGAGGGTGATCCCTTAATGTGTTTATAATCTCTGCAACAAAATCATAAACAACATTAAACACAAAAAATAATCTCACTTAATAGTGTTGATGGTGTTTTCTGCACGACAACAACTCAGACAAAATATGATATCCTATCTCTCTTGAAAGGTAAATATTTATGGGAAAAGAGATAACCCTAAGGTCTCTGATGTCAAGTCTTGATAATGCAAAAAACCAACCCAGAGATAATGTGAAAATGTTGGTAATCACAAAGGGACCTAATACGATAAAATACTAGACATTGAATTTTTTGGATCTAAACCTTGAATTGATACTTTAAATCCTCAATTGAACTTAGATAATAAAGAAAATAACAAAAGATAAGGATTTCAGAGTTAATTCTAAGACTAATTCTAATCCTAAGACTAACAATGCAAAAAAATAAGATCCTCAAAATGGACCAATCTCTCATAAACTACTTTCTATTTGACCTAGATAAATCTGCAATCTCACAAGAATAGTTCAATCTTCTAAGGTATTTAAAGATTTTCAAATCATAAAAATTCATTCAAGACAATCTTGTTGCAACTGAAATGAACAAAAACTAATAATTGAAGTAAGAACAATTTTAAGTCCAGGCTAACTTTGCAAATCACCTAAAAATCAACTAACTGCAAAAATTATGGACTAGGGATCATTGCAAAAATTCCAAACATGAAACCCTAAACATCACCAAACTATCTAACAGAGAGCTTAAGAAATTTTGAAGATAGAATAAAAAGAACCATGCCATATAACACTTAATAAAAGAGAGATACCAAATCACAATATCCTTTCTTATATTAATTCATCCAAAATGGCAACAATTCCAACCTTTTGTTACAATACTTTCTTGAATATAAACCCTAATTCGCTCAAATGTGAAATCTTCTAATTTGCCACTATTCTATTTTGTATTATATTCTATATCATCCCTTACAAACGAGGCAACATGCCCAATTTATAGAGAATCCCCCATATAGGTCAACCCAACTAATCTTTTACAATAATAAAAATGCCACACAAGATTTCGGCCTCAAAAGATATTCAAATATAACATAAAATGTACAATTTTCACCAATTTCATCCAAGTCAACCTGGGGTCTCAAAAAGTCGGCCCAATGCATGTGGATAATGGGAAGCACAAAAATTTATGTAGCCCTATATAACTACTTTCCATCCCTGTCCTTAGCTTGATCCACCTCACCATGCATTGCCAACAATACCCTGTCCAATTTGGCAATAGGTGGCAGAGACAAAACCCTAACTTTTCTTCCAAGAGAATTAATGTCATCTCTTGCCTGTCTTACTGTGCCATTCCAATCAACCCTATTTGTCCAATACCTATCAATAACTACAATGTAGGTTGCAATATCATCTAGCTAATTCTTAATGACTGGACCATCACTGACTAGAGAATAGACATATCTCCACCATTTCTTGAGTTGTTCTAAATTGAGATGCTTTGGAGCAAACCTCTTCCTCCCTATCATAATTTCAAAGAATGAGATGCATTTATCATGAATTCAAGTCAAAGTGTCCTCAATCTAACTCCCTTGTTTGTGAATCTTCTTCAAGGCCCTTTGCCTCATTTGCAAGATCTCAAACCATTCCCAAGGCTCAAAAACCCTTGGAAAAGGAATAATCCCACTCTTCACCAGTTTATTTTCAATAAACTCCATGATTGTTCTTTTTTTCTGCAATAGGAGATCAATATCCTCCTTGTCTTGGGCCAACATAGTCTTTAGCCAATCCAATGACCTCATGGAATCCCCTGTAGTTGACAAGATATCCTTCATGGAACCATCTCCTTTGGTTTGGACTCCCTACAACCAACCAACTATGGTATGTGTAGTGGCTTTCATTCTTTCAAGTTCAGAGATTGTTTCCTGGGGCAAGAAACCTACAATAGAGGAGGAAGAGCTAATAGATTTCAAGGGTTTCATCAAATCTTGCAAGTAATTCTTCAATTTCTAATTATCTCTTTCCAAAACATGCCTGGTTTGTATCTCTTTCTTCAATCTACCCACAATTACAACACTAGAGCCTTCATACTCCTCAATGTCCTACTCCATAGAAGCATGCCCTAAGTAAATGGTATGCACATGATTATCCTTTGCAGTCACATTATCCCTATCTTTTTCTGGAGAAGGGGTAGCAATATGAGCCATCCTATTGCCTGATCCATCCCTCGCAATCTTGGATATAACCCTAGACTTCTTCTTGGTTTTTCTTTTACCAATATTGGCCATTAGGTCATCCCAATTGGGAGGATTATCTTCCAATATCACCAACTTACTCTTTAATTCTCTGTCTAGCTAACCTAGAACAGTAGATTTAGTTGGAACTTTATCTTGTTTCTCCTATTCTTGTTGGACATTAGGTGCATCCTTCTCCACACTTGGCACATTAGGTATTTTCCTAGTTGAATCCTCTTTGTCTAAAGATTGCTCCCCTACAACCTATACCGGTGAAGGGATCTTAGTTGGTATCTCCTCCTGTTGAGGGGATTTTCCCAATTGATCTTTTATAGGTTAATCCACATACGCTACCAAGGGAGACTGGATTACCCTATCAATTTTTGCCTCTACTTTGTAGAGGTATCCCTCCTAGAATTCTTCTTCACCCAAGTCCTTAGGATCTTCATCCTTCCTTGGCTCTTCTTTCACACTACCAGTATCTTGAGGCAGGGGAATGTCCTCTTGTTCAATGATAGGAATAGTCACATGGGAACTTCCTTTAGATGCAACATCCTTTGGAGGAGTCCTTGACCTCCTCATGTATACCTATGTCTTATCCCCTGGACTTTCTACCTCTACCATAGGTGGCTCAACTTCCTTTTTTGATTTGGAAGTTTCTTTTTCTTTCTATAAAAGCCTCACAATTCTTCTTCTTTTGGTCAAGGGAGCAGTGGTATCCGCTTCTTCCTTTTCCTCTTTCCCAGTCCCTCTCCTTGAGACATGCCTTCTCTTTTTGGCAATAGGATTTCTTTTTTTACTTGCATCTTCTACCTCTTCAGTTTGAACATCTCTAATTTTAATTTTGAAGGGAGATTCCAACTTGGCCTTACCCTTAGGATCTTGTTCATGTGATTCCTCAGAAGAAAAATGAGACTCTAAGTCTCCCATCAAATCATAGGTGCACTGGACACCTTCACTTTCTAGCTCTAATATCTTGTACTTCAGCCACATTTTTAGGATACTTTATCACTAGAGTCATAATTTTCTCCAACTCTATCTTCTCTTCCTCCAACCAGTCAATCTCTCCAACTAGTTTGTCCTTCACAACATTGAAGATATGAACCTGAATCAAATTTCCATCCTCTTCCACCTAGTCAGGAATGCCTTTATGTTGTATAATCTTACCAATTCAACTAGAAGGATAGATAATTTCTTCTTCCTTACATCAAATTCATCACCAATGTTAGCCCAATAATATTCAATGTTATCTTTGTGGTTGTACTCCTTTATGGCCTTCTTTTGTGCTTCACCAGTAATATTAAACCTTGCTCTCTTAGACTAGAAAGAGAGACCAAAAGTACTCATCTCCTCTTCAAAAGCTTGAGTAGAGTGGATTGAAGGACAAACCTCATTTGTTCCTATCTTCAAGGGGAAATCATTCCCAAACCCTGTTTTATGTTTATGCCCCCTTTATAATCACATCAAAGTCAAAAATCTGCCTAGTGACCTCCGATAGTATGATGTGATCAGTTGGGTACCTTGGGAGTCTTTAGGGAGCCTTTTGAAAACCATTAATCCTAATGTAGGAGAAGGTAGGCAACTGGATGAACCATTCCCCATACCTCCTTATCAATTCTTTGCCCTTGTCTGAAATCCTCACATGCTTTGCACCCTGCAGCAACCTGGTAATGTACATTGTAAAAGAATCGTTTTCTCTTATGTAGCTACCTCCTACTAGGTGCATCTGCGGATACACCTCATAGATTGCATCATGTCTGAATACACCTCTAGTGCTCAACCCCTTGTATGATTGGAATCTTTCTAGTGCATACACTAGGTAGGAAGTCATGGTGAAAGTCTTGGTCTACAAGACATTGCACATCTTCTCATGGATTACTGTGCTTATGGCACCTGCCCAATGGTAATCTATACCTTGCTCCATCTGAGAAATGACATTAAACATCTAGCTTTCAAGAACTCCCGCACTCTTTAGCCCTACCAACCTACTGAGGAGAGTGATAAAATTATAGTATTCCCTTTTGAACTTAAGCTTAAATAGTTGTTCTGACAACTTGGAGAAGTGGGACTTGGGATTCTCCAATGAAGAATTGATCACCTGTTGGGACTTAACCACATTCTCCTCATAATAATTCTTTGTTGTATCCATATCAAAGGCCACCACATGTGACCTATCAGGTATATCAAAAGTCCTAGCAATGGACACATGATCAAAGCTTGCCACAATTATTCCCTGAGGGAAACCTATTCTTTGTGTTCCCTTGTCATAGTTTCTGGCACATTCAAAAACCAACTCATAGCATTATACTGTGGAGGGGAAACTAGCTACATGTGTTAACCCAGATTCTAGAGTTCTTCTAGCTAGCAAAGGGAGGTTCTATACTGCCATCTCAACCTTGAACTCTTCGTAGTCCCACATAACCACATTGGTATCTGTAATTCTAACCAGACAAAAGTCAGTTTTCTCTCAGGAATCTTACTCTTTATGTCCATTTTCACCTTTTCTGCATCAGAGTTAGCAAAACTTTCAGCACTTGGGTCTGTTGCCTTTCCCTTGCCATGCCCAACATCATCTTGTCTTGATCCTGCCTGCAAAAAAATAAAACAACCACAATGAGATCCAATACAAACAACAAGTGTCAACATTGATTATTTCAAAGTTCAGGATTTAGCCTCTTCCACGAAATCAAGACTAGAGAGGAATTTCGGGGAAATCCAAACCAGGCAGAATCCAACAAAACAAACATACAAACACCATAATATCATTTCATTTAATTAGTATAATAAAGGAATAACATAAAACCACTTAGAATAAGTTCATTGAATCATCAAAATGCAATATCAATAAGAAAATTCCTCATGTAATTATTAGAATCTCCATTCCCATTGAACTTTAGAAGAATCCACCAAAGACATAAATCCCCAAAAAAACCAATATTTTCAAAATTCTAGGAAAATGGAGAAGACACGGAACATCCAGGAAAATCTTGAAGAAGCAGAATTTTGCGAGGCAAACAAAATTCTGAATTAATAGAAAAGTATGAAGAAATAAGGAAAAATAGGAAGACTCGGGGAAATCCAGCAAGGGCGGAATTCGGTGAAGGCAATGAAAACCCAAACACTTATGTTCTCCTCGTCCTCATGAAAAATAGATCAAATGACATGGAATCAGAACCTGTAGCTTGCCAGTGACTTATCCTACATTTCAAATGGATCAACCATGAATTTAAAACTCACCTCTCAACAATTTGAAAAGGATTGACTATGCCCTAGGTCAAGAACCCTAAAACCTCTTCCATGAAAGCACATAAAATCTTAGGCACAACTTGCTTGCAAAAAAGGATAGGAAGTTTGTAGCAAATGCAAATGAGCCTCAAAAACCTCAACTAAAGACCAGCCCCAAGCAAATATTCAAAACAAACGCTCGAACGGACTAACAAGACATGGAAACCCCAAACGCTTGGATATGGCATGTACACTCAAGTAAGAAAAAAGCAATGAATGACTTGAAAGCACATACAACAAAGCATTAAAACCAAAAGAGGAAGATGGAATATCCACATACCATGAGAATAGAAGACACTGAAACTTGGGATGCCAAAAAACAACCTCTAAGCACGAGCAAAATACAAGGAATGCCCCAGAAATTTGAATGCAACACTCGAAATCACCTCCAAACACAAAATATAGCAACACACCCCAAGATCCAACACTCCAAACTCAAATGAAAATTAAATAACCAAACTCAAATGGAAAATCACTTCACAAAACTCAATATAACATTACCCCAAAATTTTGTGCAATCACCATTAATACAATCGATAAGACGACCAAGACCAAAATACAAAACTCTGACAGAGCAACAAACTTCAGAAAAATCTAGACATGACGGATTTCCTCAGAATTGAGAAAAAAGGCAACCATTATTGAGCACCAAAGGGAAACCAGGAAAGTCCAGCTAGGGTGGATTTTACCGAACATAGTGAAAAACCCAAACTACACCCAGAACTTAAGATTTTCAATATAAATCGTAAATGGGACATTTTGACTGGAAGGATGAACATCAAAGCACATGCCCAATCAAGATAAATTCCAATAGAAAGGCCAAGACACCAAAAAGCGATGAAAACAAGGGTCCCAACTTTCAGTGGGGCGTGTGTGCAAAAACTGCACAACAAATAGCTCAACAAAATAGGATAATACTGAATAGAATTTTTTGTTCATCAGTAATATCAACAATTTGGAGCAGTAAATAATTACAAAAAAAGATTATAGTGAAAGATAATCATTAGTTTTAAAATTGTAGCAAAAACTAGGTGAACACAAACAAACACTGAATTACAAAAAACAAATGCAATTCAAACCAGTGACATACTTCCATTGGAGGAGTCCAATTCACCGACACCTAATAGTTCACAGTAGATTCAACACATAGCATATAATATCTCCGGTTATATTGCCTTAAAATATCACCAATTTGTACCTCAACTCAATAATACTTACCAAATCCTTGTACAAAACATATCAATCTGCAATCTCATTTAAGCATTTTAATTAACTCCTTGGATTAAATCTAAAATAAGAATTGCACACACCACAACATTGAGATGAAAAAAATAACCCTTGATTACTTCATTCAAAATTTGAATACACTTGCACATAGGAGAGAAATGAGCCTGGATTTATTAGTTAATTTTAAATTAGAGTACTATTATGAAGCACTAAATCCCCATAAACTCAAATCTTACAATAAAAAGACTCAAAATCCAATTTGCATTTTTTTATCACTACAGATTTTACAATTTTTTATGCAGCTCCACCCTAGATTTCTAACTTTCTAACCTATTACAATTATAAAAGAAAATAATATGTAGAGGAAAGGAATAATCTAGAAGAAACCCTAAAATCGATCTATAAATTCCATCTACAAGCATCTTCACCGTTGAACAGTAATATGAAAAATCTCCTTCTCTTTCCATAAGAAACTTTATTTTGTTTCCAAAACAACATGTGCCCAATTTGTTCTCCAAAAAAAAAATGCCCATGTGTACATTCTCTAGTTTTCACTTGGAGCTGAAAGAAATATCTCAACCCCCATGATAACTCTAATTTCTACTCTACGACTGCACCTTATCTTCAACAATATATTCCACATCGTGAATATTTTTTACTCATTACATAGAATCATCCCATGCATTTAACATTTTTTCCATTTTTCAATTTATTCCCAACACATAACATTTCATCTCTTATGCCAAAATATAATAAAGGCCTATAAATATAAAACCATGGGACAAAAATAAATTATCCCCTCTATTCACATTCTTTATTTAATCCTAATAGATAAAAACTTTCCATTTAAAATTTTAAGTTCTCACTTGTTTCTAATCTTTCACATTAAAAATATTTTACTCCCCAAGTAAATGGAATAGAAAAATATTTAATAAGCATACTAACTCCTCCATCTGGGGCCCACATCTTAAAACTATCACGGGGCATATTTAAATCCTTATTTCGCCAAAAATTTAAAATTCCCCCAAAGTATATTATATTTAAAAAATATATTAAAAAACACCCGGTGGAGTTTCCTCTCAAGCAATTCTTAATTCTAAATTTTTACTTTTATCTCAAGGGGCTCCCTTTATCTCTACATGAGCCCTTCAAACTCATGGGGCCCACCATTCTTCACCTTTCCTATAATCATGCAATCAATATCCCGTGAGCCCTTTCAGATTGTGAAATTGTGGGAAATGATCACGATCTTGTTGCATTTCATCGGATCTTCCCATAGTTGATTTCAAATTTGCACCTCTCACTTGTTGCTTGAATCCTTTGT